>CM072247.1:3452599-3480168 GCA_036851935.1 Coregonus suidteri | reverse complement strand
CCGGGCCCAAACAGTAAATTTTCGGGAAAAAAAAGAAAAAAAATAAGGGTGTTAAAAAAAAGGTACATTTGCCAGGACCCCAAATACAAATTTCCCATTTTAGACACTTTTGGCCCAAAGACCCACAAAAAAAACTATACATCCCTGGGCCCTTTAAACATCAGAGCCACCCCCAAATTGTTAACTTCCACAAAGCGGGAACGATCTGAGAGACAAGGCAAAAAGGGCCCTTTTTCAAATCCCCATAAAAGGAAATAACTTTTGCCCTACAATGGGGAAAATCTGAAAAAAAAATATTTGAATAAAGTTATAAAACCCCTTCCCCTTTAAAGGGGTTTTTGTGAGGTTTGGGGGTCCCTCCCCAAACCCAAGAATTCACAAAGGGGAAAAAACACCAAATTGAGACTCTCCCCTGCGAATTTCTGAAAAAAAATATCCCCGCTGTCCCAACCGAAAAACACAAACAAATAGCATGCAGAGGGGAATTTTTAAAAAAAAACCAAATACCCCCCCAAATTAAAAAAACCCAAAAAAAAGACCTTTTTAAATTCTAAAAACCACTTTTAAAGGAATTTCCCCAAAAAACATTCCATAACAAAGCCATCAACCTACAGAGATATGAATTTGGAAAATTGCCCCCAAATAAGCTGGTCCTGGGCCCTCTGTTCACAAACACAAAGAGCCCCACAGAGCCCCCCAGCGAAACAAAAACAAAATTAAAACCAAAAAAATCATGAAAAAAAAAAAAAGGGATAATTCCCTTGACAAAAATTGGAAAAAAAAAAAACAAAAAAACAGAAAAAACTATAATCCCTTTTGGGCCCTAAACCCAGGAGTACACAGTGGCAGAATCCCCTGCCACTGTGATGCCCCAAATTTAAGGGAAAAGTTTTGACTATGAAACAGACTCAGTGAACCCAAAAAGGCCTTCCCCCTATTGAAAAAAGGGCCCCGGCCGAGGCAGACCTTGGCCCTCTCAAGGGGAAGACGGGCCCTATGTGCAACTGCCCACAAAATGAGGGGGAAATTTGAGCGGCATTTGGCCTAACCCCCTTTTCCCAAAATGTATGACCATTTAAGAGACCCCTTTTTCCCCTAAGATTACAGCGATCCACAAAGAATTCGAAAACAAACCCCTTTTTGTAAACCCCTTATCCTCGGGGAAAAAAAAAAACCCCCCCAGTGGGGCCACAAACAACCCAAGTTTTGTGAACGCTGTTTTGCCACAAGAAAAGGCAACCCAAGTGAAGAACAAACACCCAGTTGTAAATACAAGACCCATATTTATGTTTATTTTATTTTCCCATTTGTACATTTAACTTATTTGCACATTGTTACACACTGATAACATAGACAAATATGACATTTTGAATGTCTTTATATTCTTTTGGAAAACTATCATGAGTGTTGTTTACTGTTAATATTTTTTGTTATATTTCACTTTTGTTTACTATCGTACTTCACAAAATCTACTTTCACTTGCTTTGGCGACTTGTTAACATACGTTTTCCATTGCCAATAAAACCCTTAAATTGATATTGAAAATTGAGAAAGGGGGGGGGGGGGGGTGGGGGGAAAGAAGAGAAAGAAGAGAGAGAAAGAGAGACGAAGAGAGAGAGAGAATAGAGAGCGGAAGGAGCAGAGAGAGAGAGAGGAGGAGAGCTTAATGGCGACGGAGAGAGTAGAGAGAGAGAGAGAGAGAGAGAGATAGAGAGGAGAGAGGAGAGAGGAGAGAGAGAGAGAGAGGAGAGAGAGAGAGAGCGAGTGAGAGATGAGAGAGAGAGAAACAGAGAGAGAGAGAGAGAGAGAGAGAGAGAGAGAGACAGAGAGAGGAGAGAGAGAGAGACAGAGAGAGAGAAGAGAGAGAGAAGAAGAGAAGAGAGAGATAGAGAGAGAAAATGAGAGGTAGAGATAGATCACGAGAGAGAGAGAGTAGAGATATAGAGAGGAGAGATAGAGAGAAGACGATTAGAGAGAGGATAGAGTTGAAGAGAGAGCGAGAGAGTGAGGAGAGAGAGAGAGGAGTAGAGAGAGAGATAGAGTATTATACAATCACAGGGTTGGTAAACCGTGCTGATCTCGCCATCATAATATCCTATGCTCCTAACCACAGAGAGGAAACCCTACACCTCCGTCAGACTCTAGCTTTCTACTGTTCCTGCTCCCCATGAAGTCTTATCTACTGAACAATCAGAGGAAAAAACAATCAGAGATCTCAATATGTCATCATCACTCCAGCAGGACAGTGTAGTCAGACGTCACCTACAGCTAGCGACTCAGGTTGCAGTGGAAGTAATATGGCTCTCTTCGGGAATACAACTAATGCCTCCAGGGGATGAGGCAAAAACACAGAGAAACAGGAAACAGAGAAACAAATGCAGCAGTGGATGATCCAATGTAAGTAGAATCTGACAGCAACAGGAGGTGGACTTCTTCTGATTAAAACAGAGCATCAATGGGGTTAAATCTCAGTGATGCCTGGGGGATGCAAGGTGCTCCTATAACAAAGCAGGCAGAGCACCTCCGTAAGCTTTAAGAAGATTAAACGAGGATCCAGACCAGGTTAAAATTGTTGGACCTCCCCCCAAGAGTCGACACGTAATTCCAACCCTAAGGGCCACTGTAACACAAATTGCATTGTGCCTGTGTGGGCAGTGTAGTGAGACAGAGGGGACTGAGACTGAGGAACTGTCCCAAATGGCTCCCTACCTACTTTATAGTGCACTGCTTTTGTTTTGACCAGAGCTCTATCGGGGCCTGGTGGAAAGTAGTGCACTATAGTATATAGGGAATAGGGTGCCATTTGGACACAATGTGAGACTGAGGGGAGAAGCCAATAACCCAGACACTGTATGTCCAGTCTGTAGATGAGGGATAGACTGGTGCTGCTGAACCTCTATCACGGCTCTGCTGGCTCTGCTTTGTTCTGTCTGGGGAAAGGTGATCTTTCAGTTTTACGTACTCATTCTCTCTCTCTCTCTCTCTCTCTCTCTCTCTCTCTCTTCTCTCTCTCTCTCTCTCTCTCTCTCTCTCTCCTCTCTCTCTCTCTCCATCTCACTCTCTTCTCTCTCTCTCTCTCTCTCTCTCTCTCTCTCTCTCTCTCTCTCTCTCTCTCTCTCTCTCTCTCTCTTTCTCTCTCTCCCTCTCTCTCTCCCATCCCTCCCCCCATCTCTATCCAATGCTAGCATATAAATGAAGCAGCCTGGCGTCCCTCCCTCCATCCCCTGTCTGTCCTTCCCTTCCTCTCTTGCTGCCTGCCAGGGATCGATGGATGTTCTGCTCAGCATCATGCAGTATGTGTGTGTCTAACTGTCTGCCTCCACACCATTCTGCCTCCACACCATTCTGCCTCCACACCACTCTGCCTCCACACCACTCTGCCTCCACACCACTCTGCCTCCACACCATTCTGCCTTCCACCTCCACACACTCTGCCTCAACACAACACTCTGCCCTCCACACCACTCTGCCTCCACACCCACTCTGCCTCCACACCATTCTGCCTCCACACCACTCTTCTGCCTCCGTCACACCACTCTGCCTCCACTCTGCCACTCTGCTCCTCCACACCACTCTGCCTCCACACCATTCTGCCTCCACACCACTCTTGCGTCCACACCACTCTGCCTCCACACACCACTCTGCCTCCACACCATTCTGCCTCCACACCACTCTGCCTCAACAACACTCTGCCTCCACACCACTCTGCCTCCACACCACTCTGCCTCCACACCATTCTGCCTCCACACCACTCTTCCGTCACACCACTCTGCCTCCACACCACTCTGCCCCCACACCACTCTGCCTCCACACCACTTCTGCCTCCACACCACTCTGCCTCCACACCACTCTGCCTCCACACCACTCTTCCTTCCAACACCACTCTGCCTCCACACCACTCTGCCTCCACACCATTCTGCCTCCACACCACTCTGCCTCCACACCACTCTGCCTCCACACCACTCTGCCTCCACACCACTCTGCCTCCATACCACTCTGCCTCCACACCACTCTGCCTCCACACCACTCTTCCCGTCACACCACTCTGCCTCCATACCATTCTGTCTTCACACCACTCTGCCTCCACACCATTCTGCCTCCACACCACTCTCTTCCGTCACACCACTCTGCCTCCATACCACTCTGTCTTCACACCACTCTGCCCTCCACACCATTCTGCTTCCACACCATTCTGCCTCCACACCATTCTGCTTCCACACCACTCTGCCTCCACACCACTCTGCCTCCATACCACTCTGCCTCCACATCATTCTGCCTCCACACCACTCTGCCTCCACACCACTCTGCCTTCACACCACTCTGCCTCCATACCACTCTTCCTCCACACCACTCTGCCTCCACACCACTCTTCCTCCACACCACTCTTCCTCCACACCACTCTGCCTCCACACCACTCTGCCTCCACACCACTCTGCCTCCACACCACCACTCTGCCTCCACACCACTCTTCCTCCACACCACTCTGCCTCCACACCACTCTTCCTCCACACCACTCTGCCTCCACACCACTCTGCCTCCACACCACTCTGCCTCCACACCACTCTGCCTCCACACCATTCTGCCTCCACACCACTCTTGCGTCACACCACTCTGCCTCCACACCACTCTTCCGTCACACCACTCTGCCTCCACACCACTCTGCCTCCACACCATTCTGCCTCCACACCACTCTGCCTCCACACCACTCTGCCTCCACACCACTCTGCCTCCACATCACTCTGCCTCCATACCACTCTGCCTCCACACCATTCTGCCTCCACACCATTCTGCCTCCACACCACTCTGCCTCCACACACACTCTGCCTCCACACCACTCTGCCTCCACACCACTCTTCCGTCACACCACTCTGCCTCCACACCACTCTCTGCCTCCACACCATTCTGCCTCCACACCACTCTGCCTCCACACCACTCTGCCTCCACACCACTCTGCCTCCACACCACTCTGCCTCCATACCATTCTGCCTCCACACCACTCTGCCTCCACACCACTCTTCCGTCACACCACTCTGCCTCCATACCATTCTGTCTTCACACCACTCTGCCTCCACACCATTCTGCCTCCACACCACTCTTCCGTCACACCACTCTGCCTCCATACCACTCTGTCTTCACACCACTCTGCCTCCACACCCATTCTGCTTCCACACCATTCTGCCTCCACACCACTCTTGCCGTCACACCACTCTGCCTCCATACCACTCTGTCTTCACACACACTCTGCCTCCACACACCATTATGCTTCCACACCAATTCTGCCTCCACACCATTCTGCTTCCACACCACTCTGCCTCCACACCACTCTGCCTCCATACCACTCTGCCTCCACATCATTCTGCCTCCACACCACTCTGCCTCCAACACACCACTCTGCCTTCACAAACCACTCTGCCTCCATACCACTCTTCCTCCACACCACTCTGCCTCCACACCACTCTTCCTCCACAACCACTCTTCCCTCCACACCACTCTGCCTCCACACCACTCTGCCTCCACACCACACTCTTCCTCCACACCACTCTGCCTCCACACCACTCTGCCTCCACACCACTCTGCCTCCACACCACTCTGCCTCCACACCACTCTGCCTCCACACCACTCTGCCTCCAAACCACTCTGCCTCCATACCACTCTGCCTCCACACCATTCTGCCTCCACACCATTCTGCCTCCACACCACTCTGCCTCCATACCACTCTGCCTCCACATCCATTCTGCCTCCACACCACTCTGCCTCCACACCACTCTGCCTCCACACCACTCTGCCTCCACACCACTCTGCCTCCACACCATTCTGCCTCCTTACCATTCTGCCTCCACACCACTCTGCCTCCACACCACTCTGCCTCCACACCACTCTGCCTCCACACCACTCTGCCTCCATACCATTCTGCTTCCACCACCATTCTGCCTCCACACACCACTCTGCCTCCATACCACTCTTCCTCCACACCACTCTGCCTCCACACCACTCTGCCTCCATACCACTCTGCCTCCACATCATTCTGCTTCCACACCATTCTGCCTCCACACCACTCTGCCTCCATACCACTCTGCCTCCACACCACTCTGCCTCCACACCACTCTGCCTCCATACCACTCTGCCTCTGCCTCCACATCATTCTGCCTCCACACCACTCTGCCTCCACACCACTCTGCCTCCACACCACTCTGCCTCCACACCACTCTGCCTTCACACCACTCTGCCTCCATACCACTCTTCCTCCACACCACTCTGCCTCCACACCACTCTTCCTCCACACCACTCTTCCTCCACACCACTCTGCCTCCACACCACTCTGCCTCCACACCCACTCTGCCTCCACACCACTCTTCCTCCACACCACTCTGCCTCCACACCACTCTGCCTCCACACCACTCTGCCTCCACACCACTCTGCCTCCAAACCACTCTGCCTCCATACCACTCTGCCTCCACACCATTCTGCTTCCACACCACTCTGCCTCCACACCACTCTGCCTCCATACCACTCTGCCTCCACACCATTCTGCCTCCACACCACTCTGCCTCCACACCACTCTGCCTCCACACCACTCTGCCTCCACACCATTCTGCCTCCACACCACTCTGCCTCCACACCATTCTGCCTCCACACCACTCTGCCTCCACACCACTCTGCCTCCATACCACTCTGCCTCCACACACATTCTGCCTCCACCCCTCTCTGCCTCCACACCACTCTGCCTCCACACCACTCTGCCTCCACACCACTCTGCCTCCATACCACTCTGCCTCCACACCACCCTGCCTCCACACCACTCTGCCTCCACACCACTCTGCCTCCACACCATTCTGCCTCCACACCACTCTGCCTCCACACCACTCTGCCTCCACACCACTCTGCCTCCACACCACTCTGCCTCCACACCATTCTGCCTCCACACCACTCTGCCTCCACACCACTCTGCCTCCACACCATTCTGCCTCCACACCACTCTGCCTCCACACCACTCTGCCTCCACACCACTCTGCCTCCACACCACTCTGCCTCCATACCATTCTGCCTCCACACCACTCTGCCTCCACACCACTCTTCCGTCACACCACTCTGCCTCCATACCATTCTGTCTTCACACCACTCTGCCTCCACACCATTCTGCCTCCACACCACTCTTCCGTCACACCACTCTGCCTCCATACCACTCTGTCTTCACACCACTCTGCCTCCACACCATTCTGCTTCCACACCATTCTGCCTCCACACCACTCTTCACTCACACCACTCTGCCTCCATACCACTCTGTCTTCACACCACTCTGCCTCCACACCATTCTGCTTCCACACCATTCTGCCTCCACACCATTCTGCTTCCACACCACTCTGCCTCCACACCACTCTGCCTCCATACCACTCTGCCTCCACATCATTCTGCCTCCACAACCACTCTGCCTCCACACCACTCTGCCTTCACACACCACTCTGCCTCCACACCATACCACTCTTCCTCCACACCACTCTGCCTCCACACCACTCTTCCTCCACACCACTCTTCCTCCACACCACTCTGCCTCCACACCACTCTGCCTCCACACCCACTCTGCCTCCACACCACTCTTCCTCCACACCACTCTGCCTCCACACCACTCTTCCTCCACACCACTCTGCCTCCACACCACTCTGCCTCCACACCACTCTGCCTCCACACCACTCTGCCTCCACACCACTCTGCCTCCAAACCACTCTGCCTCCATACCACTCTGCCTCCACACCATTCTGCTTCCACACCATTCTGCCTCCACACCACTCTGCCTCCATACCACTCTGCCTCCACATCATTCTGCCTCCACACCACTCTGCCTCCACACCACTCTGCCTCCACACCACTCTGCCTCCCACACCATTCTGCCTCCTTACCATTCTGCCTCCACACCACTCTGCCTCCACACCACTCTGCCTCCACACACCACTCTGCCTCCACACCACTCTGCCTCCATACCATTCTGCTTCCACACCATTCTGCCTCCACACCACTCTGCCTCCATACCACTCTGCCTCCACACCACTCTGCCTCCACACCACTCTGCCTCCATACCACTCTGCCTCCACATCATTCTGCTTCCACACCATTCTGCCTCCACACCACTCTGCCTCCATACCACTCTTCCTCCACACCACTCTGCCTCCACACACCACTCTGCCTCCATACCACTCTGCCTCCACATCATTCTGCCTCCACACCACTCTGCCTCCACACCACTCTGCCTCCACACCACTCTGCCTCCACACCACTCTGCCTTCACACCACTCTGCCTCCATACCACTCTTCCTCCACACCACTCTGCCTCCACACCACTCTTCCTCCACACCACTCTTCCCCACACCACTCTGCCTCCACACCACTCTGCCTCCACACCACTCTTCCTCCACACCACTCTGCCTCCACACCACTCTGCCTCCACACCCACTCTGCCTCCACACCACTCTGCCTCCAAACCACTCTGCCTCCATACCACTCTGCCTCCACACCATTCTGCTTCCACACCACTCTGCCTCCACACCACTCTGCCTCCATACCACTCTGCCTCCACATCATTCTGCCTCCACACCACTCTGCCTCCACACCACTCTGCCCTCCACACCACTCTGCCTCCACACCATTCTGCCTCCACACCACTCTGCCTCCACACCATTCTGCCTCCACACCACTCTGCCTCCACACCACTCTGCCTCCATACCACTCTGCCTCCACACCATTCTGCCTCCACACCACTCTGCCTCCACACCACTCTGCCTCCACACCACTCTGCCTCCACACCACTCTGCCTCCATACCACTCTGCCTCCACACCACTCTGCCTCCACACCACTCTGCCTCCACACCACTCTTCCTCCACACCATTCTGCCTCCACACCACTCTGCCTCCACACCACTCTGCCTCCACACCACTCTGCCTCCACACCACTCTGCCTCCACACCACTCTGCCTCCACACCACTCTGCCTCCACACAGGAATCAAAGATGTCTTAACTCCTGGTGTGTAAACTCTGGCATGCTGGCTGCTATAATTCACCTTTTTATTTCCAATATTTACTACATGGCTTGAGCGCCAAACAATAACAGATGTAGTACAGTAGCCTGATCTGACACTTGTGCAACGACTTGTGATAATGGTTCCATCCCAAATGGCACCCTATTCCCTATATAGTGCACTACTTTAGCCAAAGCCCTATGGGCTTTATATAGGGAATAGCCATTTGGGATGCAAACTGGTGCTCAGTCTCTCACAGAAGAGATATGAATCAGGGACTTGGGATCTACTGCACAGACTAGAGGGAGGAGAAACAGAGATGTGTGGATACAGACTGATGAGACAAAAGTATATTTTACCACTCTACTCAAACCAATCTAATCACAACCAACCAACCAACCAACCAACCAACCAACCAACCAACCAACCAACCTGATCACCAGTTTAATAATTCTACCTAATGGCAAAAGAAATGGACGGAAAAACTGGCAAAAAAGGGCAGCCAACCTCAAACTAAAGATGATCTAATGATGTATCTAAAACGCTAAAATTGAAATGATCCACAGGAAGCCAAACCGTGCTAAGCCAATCACAGCCAAGCAGAGGTGAAGCCTCAGGACAGGAAGTAACCTAGCTGAATGCCTGGGAGACGAGCGGTGAAGCGGGCGGTGTTACCTGGGCAGGTGGCGGTGCAGGCGCTTTTCTGGACATTCTGTCCGTCGCAGGCCATGCCCCCGTTCAGCGGCGTGGGATTGGTGCAGCTGCGGCTCCGCCTCTGCCAGCCCCGCCCACAAACTGCGCTGCACGCCGACCACGTTGTCCAGGTAGACCAACCGCCGTTCACTGTCACCGTGATGAAGGGAGGGAGGAGAGTGTTGGGGTGGGAAGAGGAGGGAGGGAGGGAGGGAGGGAGGAGAGTGTTGGGGTGGGAAGAGGAGGGAGGGAGGGGAGGGAGGGAGGAGAGTGTTGGGGTGGGAAGAGGAGAGGGAGGAGGGAGGGAGGGGAGGGAGGGAGAGGAGGGAGGACAGAAGGGAGGGAGTGAGGGGAACAGGGAAAGTGGAGGAGTGGAGGGAAGGAGGGTGGGGTGGAGCGAAAAAATCAGCCAAGTTACCCGACATGGCTGGACAGATATTAGTGGGGTCCTGTCTGACTAGATGTATCATGGACAGATATATATTAGTGGGGTCCTGTCTGACTAGATGTATCATGGACAGATAGATATTAGTGGGGTCCTGTCTGACTACATATATCATGAACAGACAGATATATATTAGTGGGGTCCTGTCTGACTAGATGTATCATGGACAGATAGATATTAGTGGGGTCCTGTCTGACTAGATGTATCATGGACAGATATATATTAGTGGGGTCCTGTCTGACTAGATGTATCATGGACAGATAGATATTAGTGGGGTCCTGTCTGACTAGATGTATCATGGACAGATAGCTATTAGTGGGTCTCCTGTCTGACTAGATGTATCATGGACAGATAGATATTAGTGGGGTCCTGTCTGACAACATGTATCATGGACAGATAGATATTAGTGGGGTCCTGTCTGACTAGATGTATCATGGACATGTATATATTAGTGGGGTCCTGTCTGACTAGATGTATCATGGACAGATATATATTAGTGGGGTCCTGTCTGACTACATGTATCATGGACAGATATATATTAGTGGGGTCCTGTCTGACTAGATGTAACATGTATATGGGGGTCCTGTCTGTCCTGTCTGACGTAGGTGGGATGTCCTGTCTGACATGTATCATGACATGTATATATTAGTGGGGTCCTGTCTGACTAGATGTATCATGGACATGTTATATATTAGTGGGGTCCTGTCTGAATAGATGTATCATGGACAGATATATATATTAGTGGGGTCCTGTCTGACTAGATGTATCATGGACAGATATAATATTAGTGGGGCTTCCTGTCTGACTAGATGTATCATGAACAGATATATATTAGTGGGGTCCTGTCTGACTAGATGTATCATGGACATGTATATATTAGTGGGGTCCTGTCTGACTAGATGTATCATGGACAGATAGATATTAGTGGGGTCCTGTCTGAATAGATGTATCATGGACAGATAGCTATTAGTGGGGTCCTGTCTGACTACATGGAATCATGGGACATATAAATCAGTGATGAGCGGTGCTGTCTGTGACTGGATTAATGGCAGGTGTGATGCTGTCTGCTGTCCTGGAAAAACGGACTACAGTAATGCTATACTGTAGGTGTGATGTGTCTGCTGTCCTGTGACTACAGTAATGTATTGTAGGTGTGATGTTGTCTGCTGTCCTGTGACTACAGTAATGTACTTGTAGGTGTGATGTTGTCTGCTGTCCTGTGACTACAGTAATGTATGTAGGGTGATGTTGTGTCCTGCTGTCCTGTGACTACAGTAATATACTGTAGGTGTGATGTTGTCTGCTGTCCTGTGACTACAGTAATGTATTGTAGGTGTGATGTTGTCTGCTGTCCTGTGACTACAGTAATGTATTGTAGGTGTGATGTTGTCTGCTGTCCTGTGACTACAGTAATGTATTGTAGGTGTGATGTTGTCTGCTGTCCTGTGACTACAGTAATGTATTGTAGGTGTGATGTTGTCTGCTGTCCTGTGACTGTGACTAATGTACAGTAATGTGATGTTATTGTAGGTGTGATGTGTCTGCTGTCCTGTGACTACAGTAATGTATTGTAGGTGTGATGCTGTCTGCTGTCCTGTGACTACAGTAATGTACTGTAGGTGTGATGTTGTCTGCTGTCCTGTGACTACAGTAATGTATTGTAGGTGTGATGCTGTCTGCTGTCCTGTGACTACAGTAATGTACTGTAGGTGTGATGTTGTCTGCTGTCCTGTGACTACAGTAATGTATTGTAGGTGTGATGCTGTCTGCTGTCCTGTGACTACAGTAATGTATTGTAGGTGTGATGTTGTCTGCTGTCCTGTGACTACAGTAATGTATTGTAGGTGTGATGCTGTCTGCTGTCCTGTGACTACAGTAATGTACTGTAGGTGTGATGTTTGTCTGCTGTCCTGTGACTACAGTAATGTATTGTAGGTGTGATGCTGTCTGCTGTCCTGTGACTACAGTAATGTATTGTAGGTGTGATGTTGTCTGCTGTCCTGTGACTACAGTAATGTATTGTAGGTGTGATGTTGTCTGCTGTCCTGTGACTACAGTAATGTATGTAGGTGTGATGTTGTCTGCTGTCCTGTGACTACAGTAATGTATTGTAGGTGTGATGCTGTCTGCTGTCCTGTGACTACAGTAATGTACTGTAGGTGTGATGTTGTCTGCTGTCCTGTGACTACAGTAATGTATTGTAGGTGTGATGTTGTCTGCTGTCCTGTGACTACAGTAATGTATTGTAGGTGTGATGTTGTCTGCTGTCCTGTGACTACAGTAATGTATTGTAGGTGTGATGCTGTCTGCTGTCCTGTGACTACAGTAATGTACTGTAGGTGTGATGTTGTCTGCTGTCCTGTGACTACAGTAATGTATTGTAGGTGTGATGTTGTCTGCTGTCCTGTGACTACAGTAATGTATTGTAGGTGTGATGCTGTCTGCTGTCCTGTGACTACAGTAATGTATTGTAGGTGTGATGCTGTCTGCTGTCCTGTGACTACAGTAATGTACTGTAGGTGTGATGTTGTCTGCTGTCCTGTGACTACAGTAATGTACTGTAGGTGTGATGTTGTCTGCTGTCCTGTGACTACAGTAATGTATTGTAGGTGTGATGCTGTCTGCTGTCCTGTGACTACAGTAATGTATTGTAGGTGTGATGTTGTCTGCTGTCCTGTGACTACAGTAATGTAATAGGTGTGATGTGTCTGCTGTCCTGTGACTACAGTAATGTACTGTAGGTGTGATGTGCTGTCCTACAGTAATGTACTGTAGGTGTGATGTTGTCTGCTGTCCTGTGACTACAGTAATGTATTGTAGGTGTGTGTTGTCTGCTGTCCTGTGACTACAGTAATGTACTGTAGGTGTGATGTTGTCTGCTGTCCTGTGACTACAGTAATGTACTGTAGGTGTGATGTTGTCTGCTGTCCTGTGACTACAGTAATGTACTGTAGGTGTGATGTTGTCTGCTGTCCTGTGACTACAGTAATGTATTGTAGGTGTGATGCTGTCTGCTGTCCTGTGACTACAGTAATGTATTGTAGGTGTGATGTTGTCTGCTGTCCTGTGACTACAGTAATGTATTGTAGGTGTGATGCTGTCTGCTGTCCTGTGACTACAGTAATGTACTGTAGGTGTGATGTTGTCTGCTGTCCTGTGACTACAGTAATGTATTGTAGTGTGATGTTGTCTGCTGTCCTGTGACTACAGTAATGTATTGTAGGTGTGATGTTGTCTGCTGTCCTGTGACTACAGTAATGTACTGTAGGTGTGATGTTGTCTGCTGTCCTGTGACTACAGTAATGTATTGTAGGTGTGATGCTGTCTGCTGTCCTGTGACTACAGTAATATATTGTAGGTGTGATGCTGTCTGCTTCCTGTGACTACAGTAATTAACTGTAGGTTGTGATGCTGTCTGCTGTCTATGACTGGACCAGTAAATGTACGTGTAGGTGTGATGCTTGTCTGCTGTCCCGGTGACTACAGTAATGTACTGTAGGTATGATGTTGTCTGCTGTCTCTGTGACTAATGACAATGACACATACAATGTACGGTGGTTGGCTTGGCTTTCCCATGAGGCTACAGTAAATGACAATGTAACAGTGGTTGGCACCCACATGTCACTATATAGTGCACTACTTCTGCCCTATAGGCCTTGGTCAAAAGTAGTGCACTATAAAGGAAATAGTCTACATCCTGGCTAGAGTCAATGAGGTGTACCAGCAGGCTAGTCTACATCCTGGCTAGAGTCAATGAGGTGTACTGCAGGCTAGTCTACATCCTGGCTAGAGTCAATGAGGTGTACCGCAGGCTAGTCTACATCCTGGCTAGAGTCAATGAGGTGTACCAGCGGGTGAAGCTCCCATTCTCCTTGGGCTGGGAACAAAAGTGGCCACCGTGGGGGACAGGAAAGAACATGACACTCTGCTAATGTTGCTGGGGACAGGAAAGAACGTGACACCCTGCTGCTCTTGACCTTGGTTCCATATTTAAGAAAAGACTGTAGAAAGACAAATACACACCTGCTCCTGTGCTGCATCACATTAACCAGCCTGATAATAGCTCATTTACAATTAGATTAATTTCTCTAAACTCTGAATAGAATAGGAATGGAGTTATAGGCCTACTGAGGCTGGTTATAGACAGACTATCACATTCAACCTGTACCGTAGCCCATATAGCCCATCAATCCTATTTAAAAAGGACTGGAGACAGAAACAGATCATTTGGTTCCATTTCAACGTATTTATTAGTGAAACCAAAGTGCTGTAAGATATATAAATTCAATCAAATAGCCTAGTACCCACACTCAAACTGTTCAAATGTTCAAATCAAAAGGCCTGATTAACATGAAAAAAGTGGACAAAGTCGGGTGCATCCACATATTCAGAACCGCTGGAACAGAAACATAATAAAGTAAAGCACTGATCATTGGGAACAAGATCAGAATGATGCTGAGGCTTGATCCATACATTTAATAATTCAGTAGGTAGCCTAGCCTACAAAACTAAACCAATCCATGCGTTCAAATTAAAAGGCCTGATTAACATGACATCAATAACCCAGCCACATCCCCAGTCCCCGGTGCCGACACATTCAGAAATCAAAAGATTGTTTAGTATTTAGTTTAAAAGCTCTGATGATGGCCAAGAGACAAGAAACACTTTTTAATGAGAAAACAGAAATCCCCCCCCCCCCCCAAAAAAAAAAAATACTTATTTCAAAAGATGTAGCCTAGGATGTAATACTCGTGATCACTTTAAGGACAACAAAAACGACTTAGCCTACATTTGAACACTGCAACAGAAGCTTCCCTATTTGGCATCTTCCCAATGAAGTAGCCTAGTTGTGTTGTTCGGCTACTTGAAGAGAACCAGAGCCGATCACTCACAGCCCACCTCTTCCAATGCATTGTGGAAAAGTGTGCATCTAATTCTACTAGATGAAGAGCTGAGATGAGTATAACTGGCATTTAAACCAAATTGGATTTTCGAAAATGCACATACTGAGATGGCGTTGTTTCCCACTATTCGTGGATTTCAGCAGCACATCCCCCATATCTAATGATCAGCTGTTGTCAAAGCACAAATTACTATGACATCCGGGCATTTAAAGTATACTAGATTTTCAAAATGACAACCACACTATTAAACTTTCATCCTCTCTCTCTTTCTCTCTCTCTCTCTCTCTCTCCAGTCTCTCTCTCTCTCTCTCGCTTCTCTCTCTCTCTCTCTCTCTCTACCCCCCTCTCTCTCCCCCCTCTCTCGCTCTTTTTCTCTCTCCTCATCTCTCTCTCCCTCCTCCTCTCCTCTCTCCTCTCTCTCTCTCTCTCTCTCTCTCTTATCTCTCTCTCTCTCTCTCTCGTCTCTCTCTCTCTCTCTCTCTCTCTCCTCACCTCTCCTCTCTCTCTCTCTCTCTCTCCTCTCCTTCTCTCTCTCTCTCCTCTCTCTCTTTCTCTCTCTCCTCTCCTCTCTCTCTTTCTCCTCTCTCTCTCTCTCCTCACTCTCTCGCTCGGACTCTCTCTCTCTCGACCCTCTCTTTCTCTCTCCTCCTCCTCTCTCTCTCTCTCCCCGTCTCGCTCGACCTCTCTCCTCTCTCTCCTCTCTCTCTCTCTCTCTCCTCTCTCTCTCTCTCTCTCTCTCTCTCTCTCTCTCTCTCCTCCTCTCTCTCTCACTCTCATCTCTCTCTCTCCTCTCCTCTCTCTCTTTCCTCTCTGTCTCTTTCTCTCTCCTCTCTCTCTCTCTCTCTCTCCCTCCGCTCGACCTCTCTCTCTCTCCTTCTTTCTCTTTCTCTCTCTCGCTCGCTCTCTCGCTCTTTCTCTCTCTCTCTTTCTCTCTCCCTCTCGCTCAACCTCTCTTTCTTTCTCTCTCCTCCTCTCTCTCTCTCTCCTCCTCTCTCTCTCTCCTCCTCTCCTCCTCTCTCTCTCTTTCTCTCTCCTCTCGCTCGACCTCTCTCTCTCTCTCGACCTCTCTTTTTCTATCCTCTCTACTCTCTCCTCTCTCTCTCTCTCTCCCTCTCGTTCGACCTCTCTCTCTCTCGCTCTCTCTCTCTCTCTCTTTCCTCTCTGTCTCTTTCTCTCTCCTCCTCTCTCTCTCTCTCCCTCTCGCTCGACCTCTCTCTCTCCTTCTCTTTCTCTCTCTCGCTCGCTCTTTCTCTCTCTCTCTCTCTTTCTCTCTCCCTCTCGCTCAACCTCTCTTTCTTTCTCTCTCCTCCTCTCTCTCTCACTACTCTGACATACAGTATTGATTTTTGAAATGTCGCATACTATTAAACTCTTGTTTTCGCATACTCAAACAGCATTTCACTGTACTTGTGCATGTGAAATAAAAACTTGAAACTACTATTTAGGACAAGTACAGTGGCTTGCGAAAGTATTCACCCCCCCCCCCCCCCTTGGCATTTTTCCTATTTTGTTGCCTTACAACATGGCATTAAAATGGATTTTTTTGGGGGGTTTGTATCATATGATTTACACAACATGCCTACCACTTTGAAGATGCTAAATATTTTTTATTGTGAAACAAACAAGAAATAAGACAAAAAAACAGAAAACTTGAGCGTGCATAACTATTCACGCCCCCAAAGTCAATACTTTGTAGAGCCACCTTTTGCAGCAATTACAGCTGCAAGTCTCTTGGGGTATGTCTCTATAAGCTTGGCACATCTAAACACTGGGATTTTTGCCCATTCTTCAAGGCAAAACTGCTCCAGGTCTTTCAAGTTGGATGGTTTCCACTGGTGTACAGCAATCTTTAAGTCATACCACAGATTCTCAATTGGATTGAGGTCTGGGCTTTGACTAGGCCATTCCAAGACATTTAAATGTTTCCGCTTAAACCACTCGGGTTTTGCTTTATCAGTCTGCTTAGGGTCATTGTCCTGCTGGAAGGTGAACCTCCGTCCCAGTCTCAAATCTCTGGTAGACTGAAACAGTTTTCCCTCAAGAATTTCCCTGTATTTAGCGCCAGCCATCATTCCTTCAATTCTGACCAGTTTCTCCAGTCCCTGCCGATGAAAAACATCCCCACAGCATGATGCTGCCACAACCATGCTTCACTGTGGGGATGGTGTTCTCGGGGTGATGAGAGGTGTTGGGTTTGCACCAGACATAGTGTTTTCCTTGACGGCCAAAAAGTTGACCAGAGTACCTTCTTCCATATGTTTGGGGAGTCTCCCACATGCCTTTTGGCAAACACCAACATGTTTGCTAATTTTTTCATTAAGCAATGGATTTTTTTCTGGCCACTCTTCCGTAAAGCCCAGCTCTGTGGAGTGTATGGCTTAAAGTGGTCCTATGGACAGATACAATCTCCGCTGTGGAGCTTTGCAGCTACTTCAGGGTTATCTTTGGTCTCTTTGATGCCTCTCTGATTAATGCCCTCCTTGCCTGGTCCGTGAGTTTTGGTGGGGCGGCCTCTCTTGGCAGGTTTGTTGTGGTGCCATATTCTTTCCATTTTTTATTAATGGATTTAATGGTGCTCCATGGGATGTTCAAAGTTTCTGATATTTTTTTATAACCCAACACTGACCTGTACTTCTCCACAACTTTGTCCCTGACCTGTTTGGAGAGCTCCTTGGTCTTCATGGTGCCGCTTGCTTGGTGGTGCCCCTTGCTTAGTGGTGTTGCAGACTCTGGGGCCTTTCAGAACAGGTGTATATATACTGAGATCATGTGACAGATCATGTGACACTTAGATTGCACACAGGTGGACTTTATGTAACTAATTATGTGACTTCTGAAGGTAATTGGTTGCACCAGATCTTATTTAGGGGCTTCATAGCAAAGGGGGGTGAATACATATTGCCCGCACCACTTTTCCATGATTTATTTTGTAGAATATTTTGAAAGAAGTTATTATTTTTTTCATTACACTTCACCAATTTGGACAATTTTGTGTATGTCCATTACATGAAATCCAAATAAAAATCCATTTAAATTACAGGTTGTAATGCAAAAAAATAGGAAAAATGCCAAGGGGGATGAATACTTTTGCAAGGCACTGAATGGGTATTCTGCCACGGCCACTGACTTTACTTATTATGAGACAAGACATATATATTATCACACACCATCAGTCTAATCTTAAGCTTGTTTTTTTTAAAGAGCAGTACTATGTATCATTCTCCCTCAAAGTAGACACTGTCTTTACTGATTAAGTAGAAACACAAACTTTAATCTTAGTCATGTTTAAAGACAGCTGTGTTATTGTCAAGTTACTCATTACGTTTAAGTGACCATTAGTCTTGAACCAAATACATCAACGAGGAGTCGGTGCCTCTCTAGCTGAATACAAATACTGTCCACTAACACAACCATGTCGTAAACTCTAGCTGAATACAAATACTGTCCACTAACACAGAACCATGTCGTAAAAATCTATCTGAATACAAAATACTGTCGACTAACACAACCATGTCGTAAACTCTAGCTGAATACAAATACTGTCGACTAACACAACCATGTCGTAAAACTCTATCTGAATACAAATACTGTCGACTAACACAACCATGTCGTTAAAACTCTATCTGAATACAAATACTGTCGACTAACACAAACCATGTCGTAAACTCTATCTGAATACAAATACTGTCCACTAACACAACCATGTCGTAAAGCAGTTGATCCAAAAGCAGAGGTAAGACTTGTTTTCATATTTTAGGCCAAAAGACAGAAAGAATGATCCAAAGTTTTACTTCTAAGATGAACAGGGAAAAAACTGAACTGAACTTCTTGAACTTCTTGAACTCGAAACTTCTTACTAAACTAAACTTCTAAACTAAATAACGCAATTGCTTGAAAATGCCAATCACTTATAAGGACTAATCAGTGAGAGTAGTGTGGTGATTAAATTATTTTTAGTCTCTTTTTTTCTTGGCATAACAGTCACTGATTCCTATGTAGTATGATGGATGTGAAGTGTTCGTCTAACTGCAGGCTACATCACCATGTCATTTTACCATCAACCTTTCCCACTTGAAAGACAATGAAATACACAGTCGTTCTTATTCTGTTCTGCCTGAGACTGACTGCATCTCTGTTATTATAACGACTCTAACTAGTGAACTATCCCTCACACTGCCAACGTGTGTACCTGCCGTGTGTGTGTGTGTGAGTGTGTGTGTGTGTGAGTTGTGTGTGTGTGTGTGTGTGTGTGCGTGTGCGTGTGTGTGTGTTGTGTGTGTGTGTGAGAGAGTGTGAGTGTGTGTGTGTGTGCTGTGTGTGTGTGTGTGTGTGTGTGTGGGTGTGTGAGTGTGAGTGTGTGTGTGTGTAAGTATGTGTGTGTGCATTTGTGTGTGCCTCTGTGTGTGTCAAATCAAAACCAAATCAAAATAAAATAAAATGTTATTCGTCATCATAAACAACAGGTGTAGACTAACAGTCAAAATTCTAATTACTCATTGTCTGAATTAAACTAGGCTAATTTTAAACTTCATTTTCTGTGTGTGTGTGTGTGTGTGTGGGTGTGTGTGTGTGTTTGTGTGTGTGTGGTGTGCGTGTGGTGCGAGTTGGTGTGTGTTTGTGTGTGTGTGTGTGTGTGTGTGTGTGTGCGAGTGTGGAGTGTGTGTGTGTTGTGTGTAGGTGTGCGAGTGTGTGGTGTGTGTGTGTGTGTGTTTGTGTGTGTGTGTGGTGTAAGTGTGGTGCGAGTGTGTGTGTGATGTGTGTGTGTGGTGTGTGTGTGTGTGGTGTGTGTGTGTGTGTGTTTATGTGATGGCAAGTGGCAACTAGTATCGTGCATGTGTGTCAAATCAAAACCAAATCGAATAAAAATCAAGTTTATTCGTCACATGCATGTAAACAACAGGTGTAGACCAACAGTGAAATGCTTCCTTTTACCGGTCCTTCCCAACAACGCAGAGAGAGAGAGACGAAGAGAATAGGAGAAATAATAGAAAGCAAAAAAAACATAATAAATACATGAATAATAGATCCACAATGAGTAACATTAACTGGCTATATACCACGGGGTACCATACTGAGTCCATGATAACTTGGCTATATACACGGGTTGGTACCAGTACTGAGTCCACGATAACTTTGGCTATATACACGGGGGGGGCGGTACCAGTACTGAGTCAATGATAACTTGGCTTTTGGATATACACGGGGGCCTCGAGGGTACCAGTACTGAGTCCATGATAACTTGGCTGGCGATATATACACGGGGTTACCAGTATTGAGTCCATGATAACTTGGCTATATACACGGAGGGGGTCTTACCAGTACTGAGTCCATGATAACTTGGCTATATACACGGGGGGTACCAGTACTGAGTCCACGATAACTTGGCTATATACACGGGTACCAGTAACTGAGTCCATGATAACTAGGCTATATACACGGGTACCAGTACTGAGTCCATGATAACTTGGCTGTATACACGGGGTTGGTACCAGTACTGAGTCCATGATAACTTGGCTATATACACGTAGGGGTACCCAGTAAACTGAGTCCATGATAACTTGGCTGTATACAAAGGGGTACCAGTACTGAGTCCATGATAACTTGCTATATACACGGGGTAACCAGTACTGAGATCCATGATAACTTGGCTGTATACAAGGGTACCAGTACTGAGTCCATGATAACTGGGCTATACACGGGGGTACCGTACTGAGTCCATGATAACTTGGCTGTATACAAGGGGGTACCAGTACTGAGGTCTATGTGCGGGGGAACGATGTCATTGAGGTAGGATATGTCCATATAACTAGGGAATACAGTAACAGATAGTAAACAGCAGCTGTGTATGTGGATGAGTCAAATAGTTTGTGTATAAAAAGATAAAAAAAGAGTCAATGCAGATAGTCTGGTAGCTATTGGTTAACTATTAACTAACTATTTAGCAGTCCTTATGGCTTGGGGGTAGAAGCTGATTCAGGGTCAGTTGGTTACAGACTTGGTGCATCGGTACCGTTTGCCGTGCGTTAGCTTAGAGACTGTCTATGACTGTGGATGGAGTCTTTTTCTCATTTTTAGGGTCTTCCTCTGACACGCCCTGTATAGAGGCCCTGGAGGCAGGGAGCTCGGCCCCAGTGATGTACTGGGCCCGTACGCACTACCCTCTGTAGTGCCTTGTGCGGTTGGGTGCTGCCTAGCAGTTTGGTATTTTACAAGCGGTGATGCAGCCAGTGTCAGATGCTCTCAATGGTGGCAGCTGTTAGAAGCCTCCTGAGGGGGGGAAGAGTCGTTGTTGTGTTGGTGTGTGTGGGACAATGATAGATCCTTAAAAATTACACCTTTCAGGGGGTACGTCTTTTCTCTTGCAGGGTAATGACGACGGTACAGGTGATCTATCACATTGTCTCTGAGTCTAAAGTGGTGATGGTGTATGCTCAGACTGTGGGTGGAACAGTACCCTGAGTAGGCACTCTGGCTGGTTCAGGTGAGTCTGGAGCACTCTGGCTGGTTTCAGGTGAGACCGGAGCACTCTGGCTGGTTCAGGGTGGTTAGTCTGGAGCACTCTGGATGGTTCAGGTGATGAGTCTGGAGCACTCCTGGCTGGTTAAGGTGAGTTCGGAGCACTCTGGCTGGTGCAGGTGAGACCGGAGCACTCGGCTGGTTCAGGTGAGACCGGAGCACTCTGGCTGGTCCAGGTGATGTCTGGAGGCACTCTGGCTGGTTCAGGTGAGGACCGGAGCACTCTGGCTGGTTCAGTTGAGTCTGGAGCACTCTGGCTGGTCCAGGTGAGTTCTGAGCAATCTGGCTGGTTTCAGGTGCGGTCTGGAGCACTCTGGCTGGTTCAGGTGAGTCCTGGAGCACTCCTGGCTGGTTCAGGTGAGTCTGGAGCACTCTGGCTGGTTCAGGTGAGTCTGGAGCACTCTGGCTGGTTCAGGTGAGACCGGAGCACTACTGTGCTGTTCAGGTGAGTCTGGAGCCAACTCGGGCTGGTTCAGGTGAGTCTGGAGTCACTCTGGATGGTTCCAGGTGAGAACCGGGAGCACTCTGGCGGTTCAAGGTGAGTCTGGAGCACTGGCTGGGGTTCAGGTGAGACCGGAGCACTCCTGGCTGGTTTCCGGTGAGTCTGGAGCACTCTGGCTGGGTTCAGGTGAGTCTGGAGCACTCTGGCTGGTTCAGGTGAGTCTGGAGCACTCTGGCTGGTTCAGGTGAGACCGGAGCACTCTGGCTGGTTCAGGTGAGTCTGGAGCACGTTTCCACATTGGTAGGTTGCTGCGGTGATGTTCAGGTGATGGCCTCGTAGTCATGGTAGGTCTCCAGAAGCCTGACTAAGGCCTGAGCTGAGGTGATTCCAAAAAAGGTGATTCAAAAAGGAAGCCTCCGGTAACTGTACAGTCCTTTGTGAGTCACTATTGGTACAACCGTTTCCTGTGACTCTGGTCCACATGCATCTGTAGATAGGCCTGACATAAGTCTATCTTACTGAATTTTCAGTCCTCCAGCTCTAAACAGAGAAAAAGAGGTCTTCAATGAGGCGGCAGTGGCCGGTATATTTTCAGCAGTCAAGACTGGGTTAAATGGTGACTTTGAAATCCACCACAGAGTCTGAGTGATCCGTATTTTTTTATGACTGAAATGAAGGGTGTAGCCCATTTCACTAATATTCAACGGATCCAAATACTCCGGCTCTCGACTAGTCTGTTTAGCTCAGTTTCAAACTTTTGGTTTTATGGCGTATGGGACAGGTCTAAGCGTGTCACGGTTTCGGCCCGAGGCTGCTTCCTCCTCCTGGTTTCGGGCAGGCTTCGGCGTTTCGCCGTCCCCGGAATATTTAGCTGCCACCGCTCTATGTTTCTGTGTTTGATTGCTTTTGGTCTGTCTGTCAACCTGTTGTGTCTGTTGAGTGTTGATTACGTGTCTTATAAGTTCCTTCGTTTGCTCTATGGTAAACTGTGTGTTGTTTATTTTCCGTTGCCTATTTGGTATATGATACGTGTTTGTTTTCCGTATCATTTTTCTATGTTTCCCTCGCCTCTTCGTGTATTCGAGGGCGGGGTGTTATACCATTGCATTTGAGACTATTAAAAGTCTTGTTGGACTAAACCTCTGCTTCCTGCGCTCTGACTCCTCCACCACATCCACAACGGTTTATCACAGAACAACCACACCATCATGGAGTCAGCAGGATCAGCGTCGGCACCCGAATCCCTGCTGGACCGGATCGATTTCCAGGACGCCATGATCCAGCGACTCGGGACCGCCATGGACGAGGTGTCCAAACGCCTGCCCGATTGGGAACTCTGAGGTGGCCAGAGGACCCTTACAAACATCACCTCACCAACGGCCAGTCCTCCTCTATCAGTACCGGAAACCCAGTGGCATTCGGCTCCACTCCCGAGGCATATGACGGTTCTGCAGCCGGGTTGTGTCAGGGATTCCTCCTGCAGGTAGAACTGTACCTTGCCACTATACACCCGGCGCCCTCGGGATACGAGAGCGGTCTCCGCCCTCATCTCCAGTGTACTCTCGGCCAAGGCGTTGGAATGGGCCAACGACGAATGAGAGGGGATAGAACGCCCGCTACCATCCACCTACGCGGAGTTCTCCCGCCGCTTTCCAAGGGCTGTCTTCGAATCATCCCCCTGAGGGGAAAGCTGCTGAGAGTCGAGTAGAGCGGTCTAGTCAACCTCCGACAAGGCGGGGAAGAGGAGAGCACAGGTAGTTCTCACTGGATGAGTTCCGGGGACACTAGCGGCAGATGCGGGTTGGAATGAGAGAGGCCATCAATCGACCAGTACCGATGTAGTCGCTACCTACGACGAGGACGTTCGTAGGGGAGCTGGCCTGCCGGGACACCAACCCTGTCGTTTAAAACCAGTTGTGTGGACATTTTCCATCCTTGCTGGATGACCCTGCTGGCTACCCGGCGACGTCCCGATGTTGGGGGTCGTCAGTTCCACCCTCCCGCACCCCCGAGCCGATTCCCATGGAGCTAGGGGGTGCTTGGCGCTAGAGAGGGTAGGAGAGGGAACCCTGGGGGGGCCATGCACTCTGCACCACCTGTCGGTCGTCGGGAGGACACACTGCGGCCAGGGTGCTGGGGAGGGTCCCCTTGGGAGGTGACAGCAGGGCCCACGCACTGGGTTTTTGAGTCCTTCAGGTGGAGTAGGCGCCCCACTCACCCAGAGCTCTCTGGTTGGTCACATGAGTATTCCTGTAAGGGTGTCCACAGGTGGCACTCGTCATTCCCAAGCAATAAGGCGCTAGTAGATTCAGGCGCAGCTGGGAACTTTATTGATCGGAGCCATTTTGTAGTAGGTTTAAGGCATCCCCCTTCGGGCCGGTAAGACAATCCATTGGTCCTGTCCACGCATTAGACAGACGGCCGTTGGGGGTAGGGGCCTATAAGGGAGGTCACAGCGTTCCACTGACTATGACGCCGCAGGCGAGGGGTCATGAGGAAATCATTCAGTTATATCTGATCGACTCTCATGCGTACACAGTGGTGTTGGGTCTTCCCTGGTTAAGCACCCATGATCCTAACCATAGCGTGGCAGCAGAGGGATCTTATGGAGGTGGTCTGCCCAGTGTGTAGGGAGATGTATAGGTGTTTTCCATAGGGGACGACCTCGGTAGAGAGTCCGAACCAGTGACCGCACTGGCTCATTCCCCCCGAATATGAGGATTTTCGACTCGGTGTTTACCAAATCGATGGCAGCAAGCACGGCTTACACTCCCTCATAGACAGGGGGACTGTGCGATAAATCTCCAGACCGGAGCGCTTTTTCCCCGGAGTTCATGGTGTATCCCCTGTCTAAAGAGGAAAACTGCGGGCTATGGAGACATACATAGCCGAGTCCTTGGCACCAGGATAATAACTGATTTCTCTACTTCCCCAGTCTCCTCGAGTTTCTTCTTCTTTGTGAAGAAGAAGGGACGGGGGATTGAGCCCGTTGTATTGATTATCGTAGTCTCCATCAGTATCACAGTTTAAATACATGCTACCCACCTTCCACTGATTGCGACGATGACGGGAGTCATTACGCGGAGCGCGGTTCTCACAAAGTTTGGATCCTCAGGAGCGCGTACAATCTGGTACGCATTAGGGAGGGGGGATGAATGGAAGACAGCATTGTAGCACAACCTCGGGTCAATTACGAGTATCTCGTAATGCCATAAGCGGTTGAATGAATGCTCCTTCAGTCTTCCAATCTTTGTTGCTGAGATTTTACCGGGACGATGCATGGGCAGGGAGTAGTAGTTTACATTGACGACATACTAGTTTACTCTGATACGCGATCCGAGCATGTATAGACCAGGTACGTCCGAGTTGTTGAGACGACTGTTGGAGCCATGAACTTGCTATTCAAGGCAGGAAATGCCTGTTTTTCCAGGAGGTCCGTCTCCTTTTGGGTGATCGGTTGTCGCGCGTCTGGTGTTGACGATAGGAGCGTAGACGTGGGTATCGGGCCGGTGCTTAATTGGCCAAGACTCCACCACTGTAAAAGAGGGTCGTGTGGATCGGTTTTCTAAGGCCTGTAGTCTCCTTCCCATGGCCGGGTGTCCCGACTGACCCTAAAAACCGCTGAGGCCCTATTCAACCACATGTGTCCGGGGCACTATGGGGTCCCCGAGGATATTGTGTCTGAGAACCGAGGTCCCCAGTTCACTTCCAGAGTTGGGGAGCGTTCATGGAAACTGTTGGGGGGTCTCGGTAAGCCTTACCTCGGGTAACACCCGAGAGAGTAATGGGCAGGGTGGAACGTGTAACCAGGGATGTTGGGTAGTTTGTTTTGACGGTACGATTGGCGGGGACCGGCCGGAGGAGTGGTCGAAGTTCATCCCAGGGCAGCGAGATGGCCCAGAACTCTCTCCAGCCACTCCTCCACCAAAACTATACAGGCCTTTCCAGTGTGGTGTTTTAGGTTTATCAGCCTGTCCGGGCACCGTGGCCACGAGAGCCCCGATCGAGGCCCCTGCGGTGGACGAGTGGATTCGGCGCTCGGAGGAGACGTTGGGACGCTGCCCATGTCCATCTGACAGCGTGCCAATCCGTCAACAAAAGCCGAGCGACCGATCGACACCGCCGAGTGAGGGAGCCGGTGTACGCACCGGGAGGATATCGAGTCTGCTCTCGGACTCGAACCTGCTGCCCCTCCGCCTGCCCTGCCGGAAGCTGGGTCGGCGGTTTGGTGGGAGGGGTTGTGGGGGGGGGGGGGGGGGGGTGGGGGGGGGGGAGAGAGGAGGAGTTTGGGGGGGGGGGGGTTGGGGGGGGGGGGGGGGGGGGGCCCTCAAAGTCCGAGAAGATTTGAACGAGGTGTGTTTTACAGGTTACAAACTGCCAATTGAGTATAAAAAATATTACCCTCTCGTATCACATGTGTCTCTTCTCAGGCCGGTGGAGCTGGCCACTCAGAATATGAGATAGGAAGAGACCCCTCCGCCCCCTTTGGACATCGAGGGGTCCCGCGTACAGGGTCCGGACCATCCTGGACTCCAGGAGGCGCCGGAGAGTGGTCTCCAGTACTCGTGGAGTGGGAGGGGTACGGTCCGGAAAGGTCTGGGTGCCCAGGGGGACATACTCGTCCATCCCTCCTGATAGTTTCACCAGGGGGTCCCACGCCCCGGGTCCCCGGGCTCCTGGGCCCTCCCCGAGGGCCGGGTCGGCGGCGCTGGAGCCGCGCGTCAAAGGGGGGGGTACTGTCCGGTTTCGGGTGAGGCTGCTCCTCTCTGTTCGGGGGGCTTCGGCTTCGCCTCCCCGGAAAATTAGCTCCACGCCTATTTTTCGTGTTTTATTGCTTTTGTCTGTTTCCAAAACCCGTGCTGTTTGAGTGTTGATTACGTGTCTTTTTAATTCCTTTTTTGCCTTTTGGTAAATGTTTGTTTTTTTTCGTTGCTATTTTGTATATATCTGTTTGTTTTCCGTATCATTTTTCTTGTTTAGGTTTTTTAAACGTGTGCGTAATTTTTCCCCCGCCTCTTCGTTATTCGGGTCGGGGGTTTTTACCATTGCATTTTAGAATAAAATCTTTTTGGACTAAAAACCTTGCTTCCCCCGGCTTGACTCCTCCACCCTCCCCAACGGTTTATAAACATGGTTGAACATTTGGCTTGCTGTCTGGTTTCACGTCAGTTTTTCTGTTGTCCTTTACCCCCAAGTTTCCCCATTGAAACATCCGGGGGTTTTCCCCAAAAACCCTTGTAGGTTCGTGTCCTCTTTTTTAACCATGTGAAATTTCCTGCCATTTTTATCTTTTTCCGGGCCTGTGGTCCTAGCAAAAGCTGGTGGTTGCCTTTCCCGATTGCTTTACCTTCTGTTTGTTTAGCTCCACTGTAAAAATCCACCCCCCCTCCTGGAACAATCTCACCGGTGTATGTTTTCAGCGTCATCTTTTTTGGGGGTGGGTGTAGAGGTGATGTAGTTTATCCTTTTATACAGCCTCAACGCATAGATACGGGTGCTCCACTCCCTTGCATCCCTAGCTTTTCCATCCAAGCGTGGTCTGAAAAGGCAAAACGGTAAG
>CM072247.1:3450780-3452099 GCA_036851935.1 Coregonus suidteri | reverse complement strand
GTCGCATACTATTAAACTCTTGTTTTCGCATACTCAAACAGCATTTCACTGTACTTGTGCATGTGAAATAAAAACTTGAAAACTACTATTTAGGACAAGTACAGTGGCTTGCGAAAGTATTCACCCCCCCCCCCCCCTTGGCATTTTTCCTATTTTGTTGCCTTACAACATGGCATTAAAATGGATTTTTGGGGGGTTTGTATCATATGATTTACACAACATGCCTACCACTTTGAAGATGCTAAATATTTTTTATTATTTAAACTATTCACGCCCCCAAAGTCAATACTTTGTAGAGCCACCTTTTGCAGCAATTACAGCTGCAAGTCTCTTGGGGTATGTCTCTATAAGCTTGGCACATCTAAACACTGGGATTTTTGCCCATTCTTCAAGGCAAAACTGCTCCAGGTCTTTCAAGTTGGATGGTTTCCACTGGTGTACAGCAATCTTTAAGTCATACCACAGATTCTCATTGGATTGAGGTCTGGGCTTTGACTAGGCCATTCCAAGACATTTAAATGTTTCCGCTTAAACCACTCGGGTTTTGCTTTATCAGTCTGCTTAGGGTCATTGTCCTGCTGGAAGGTGAACCTCCGTCCCAGTCTCAAATCTCTGGTAGACTGAAAACAGTTTTTCCCTCAAGAATTTCCCTGTATTTAGCGCCAGCCATCATTCCTTCAATTCTGACCAGTTTCTCCAGTCCCTGCCGATGAAAAACATCCCCACAGCATGATGCTGCACACACACAACCATGCTTCACTGTGGGATGGTGTTCTCGGGGGTGATGAGAGGTGTTGGGTTTGCACCAGACATAGTGTTTTCCTTGACGGCCAAAAAGTTGACCAGAGTACCTTCTTCCATATGTTTGGGGAGTCTCCCACATGCCTTTTGGCAAACACCAACATGTTTGCTAATTTTTTCATTAAGCAATGGATTTTTTTTCTGGCCACTCTTCCGTAAAGCCCAAGCTCTGTGGAGTGTATGGCTTAAAGTGGTCCTATGGACAGATACAATCTCCGCTGTGGAGCTTTGCAGCTACTTCAGGGTTATCTTTGGTCTCTTTGATGCCTCTCTGATTAATGCCCTCCTTGCCTGGTCTGTGAGTTTTGGTGGGTGGCCCTCTCTTGGCAGGTTTGTTGTGGTGCCATATTCTTTCCATTTTTTATTAATGGATTTAATGGTGCTCCATGGGATGTTCAAAGTGTCTGATATTTTTTTATAACCCAACACTGACCTGTACTTCTCCACAACTTTGTCCCTGACCTGTTTGGAGAGCTCCTTGGTCTTCATGGTGCCGCTTGCTTGGTGGTGCCCCTTGC
>CM072247.1:3410780-3445780 GCA_036851935.1 Coregonus suidteri | reverse complement strand
CTGTAGATAGGCCTGACATAAGTCTATCTTACTGAATTTTCAGTCCTCCAGCTAAACCAGAAAATAGGTCTTCAATGAGGGGCAGTGGATATTTTTCAGCAGTCAAGACTGGGTTAATGGTGACTTTGAAATCACCACAGAGTCTGAGTGATCCGTATTTTTTTATGACTGGAATGACGGGTGTAGCCCATTCACTAATATTCACTGGATCCAATACTCCGGTCTCGACTAGTCTGTTTAGCTCAGTTTCAACTTTTGGTTTTATGGCGTATGGGACAGGTCTAGCGTTGAAGCATTTTGGCTTGCTGTCTGGTTTCACGGTCAGTTTAACTGTTACGTCCTTCATACCGCCAAGTTCCCCATTGAACACATCCGCAGGTTTCCTCAATATCCCTTGTAGGTTCGTGTCCTCTTTTGCAACCATGTGAATTTCCTGCCAGTTTGATCTTTTCCGGCCATGTGCGTCCTAGCAATGCTGGATGGTTGCCTTTCACAATGTAGCTTTACCTTCTGTTTGTTGAGCTCCACTGTAACAATCACGCCTCCTCTCACTGGAACAATCTCACCGGTGTATGTTTTCAGCGTCATCTTTTGTGGGCTGTGGTGTAGAGGTGATGTAGTTTATCCTTGTGTACAGCCTCAGACAGCATTGATACGGCTGCTCCAGCGTCCACTTGCATCCGTACTGCTTTTCCATCCAGTAGCGGTGTGTCTGAAATGGACAAAACATGCTAAGATTCTTCCCCTTCAGACCGGGTATCACTTCGTTCATCCTCTGTGTGTTCCATTTCATGCACTTTCTGTACTTCCTGATGTCGCTTTTTCTTTGTTCAGTTTGTTTTGTTTGATTGTGTCTTTTAGTTTTTTTTACATGCACATTTCGATGTGACCCTTTTTCCCACAACTTCTGCACTTTGCAACAACACTCCTCTGCTTGGTGACCTGGTTTCCCACAGCACGGCTTGTTAAAAAAAAACATAGACACCTTATGCACTTATCCGCTGTGTGTCTTTAATTGTCATTTCTATTCACTTCTATTGCTCTCTGCAACGTTAAATTACTCTCAGTCAAAAGGCGTTTCTGAATTGCCTCGCTGCGCATGCCGCACACTAACCTGTTACGTACAGTGCCACTCAGGGATCGCCCAAATTCACAGTGTTCAGATACCTGTTTACATACAGACACACACTGTGAGATTGATCCCCCCTCCTCTTGATTTCTCTCATGAAACCTGAATCTCTCTGCGATGATCGGTGGTTTGGGAGAATAATGTCCTTTTAAGGTAGCCACGTTTTCATCATATGATTTATCAGCAGGTTTTTCAGGCGTTACTAGGCTGCGCAGTAGATTTAATATTTTTCCTCCCATAACAGTCAGAAATGTTGACACAACGACTTCTGCTTTAATTCCATTTGCCAACACAAAGTACTCAAAACATTCTGTGTAAGAACTCCATTGTTCCACGGATTCATCAAACGTTCCTATATTTCCAACCAGTGCAGACATTTTCGGTTTTTTATTTTTCTTTCTCACACTTTTCAGATGATCCCTTACTCCATTTTCACTCACAGTGAAACTCTTCCCCCTGAGGCTCTCGTTGCTGTGACATCAGAAGCTAGCTAGCGTCACTCGACTGGCAAGCTCCACGTTTCCTTTGTGTCGTTTCTACAAGCGAAAAAAAATAAATAAAAATAATTAAACTCTAAACTTTCTACCGAAAAAGAAGGAACACGAACGTGAGAACTTTTTCTTCCTCATTACTGTATTACTTATACAACTAATACTGTATAAGGACAGGACATGAGACTGGAGTAGAAACTAACGTGGGCATTGTTTTAACGCGTTTCACAGGACAAAACATTCCAAGCATTCCAATGTACGTAAGCAAGGGGGGGGGGGGGGTACTACAAGTGTCCTAAAGGGACAAAACTAGAATATCAATACACAACACTTAGTGATGTGGACACTGAGTAACTTGAAACTCTCAACCTGCTCCACTACAGCCCCGTCGATGTGAATGGGGGTGTGCCTGGCCCTCCGTTTCCTTGCAGTCCACGATCAGCACCTTTTGTGTTGTGACGTTGAGGGGAAAGGTTGTTGTCTTGGCACCACACCGTGTGTGTGTGTTCGTGCATGTCTCTGTGTGTGTGCGCACTCCGTCAGAATTCACTACTGGCACATAATGGGTAGAATTGGATCATGGAAATTGATTGGATGGAATAAAGTGTTCTGAATTCTAATCAACTCTCTATATTTACTCTCCTGGTTCTCTCTCTCTCTCTCTGTCTCTCTCTCTCTCTCTCTCTCTCTCTCTCTCTCTCTCTCTCTCTCTCTCTCTCTCTCTCTGTCTCTCTCTCTCTCTCTCTCTCTCTCTCTCTCTCTCTGTCTCTGTCTCTCTCTCTCTCTCTGCTCTCTCTCTCTCTGCTCTCTCTCTCTCTCTCTCTGTCTCTCTCTCTCTGTCTCTCTCTCTCTGTCTCTCTCTCTGTCTCTGTCTCTCTCTCTCTCTCTCTCTCTCTCTCTCTCTCTCTCTGCTCTCTCTCTCTGCTCTCTCTCTCTGCTCTCTCTCTCTCTCTCTCTCTCTCTCTCTCTCTCTCTCTCTCTCTCTCTCTCTCTCTCTCTCTCTCTCTCTCTCTCTGTCTCTCTCTCTCTGTCTCTCTCTCTCTCTCTCTCTCTCTCTCTCTCTCTCTCTCTCTGCTCTGCTCTCTCTCTCTCTGCTCTCTCTCTCTGCTCTCTCGCTCTCTCTCTCTCTCTCTCTCTCTCTCTCTCTCTCTCTCTCTCTCTCTCTCTCTCTCTCTCTCTCTGCTCTCTCTCTCTGCTCTGGCCTCTGTGGCTGAATCATTTCCTTGCCCTCTCTATGCGATTGATTGGCCACCACGGCGAGGTAAATTGCTAAGACACTCTGCCCCTGATTACCTCTAAGCACAGAGTGGCTCCAACACGTCAGACAGCCTGCCCCCTCGTTATCATGTATCCAACCCGGCTCCCCTACTACCCACCACCCCGCCAAGGCAAATACAGAGTCTGTCTACCAAATGGCACACTATTGCATATATAGGGCCCGTAGGGATAACCTATCTGGTCAAAAGTAGTGCACAATGTCGGGAATAGGGTGCCGTTTTGGAGGATACCAATGTTCAGTCTGAGCCCTGTCCTCTGAGAAGTCAAAGTAAGTAAATTGACATATCTGAATGTGAAGTCGTGCAGACTACTTTAGGGGTAGCGGTAATGACAGTGATTAACGTGACAATAGAATAACATTTGAGGCTTTCTTTATAAGCCTACGGTTTGAATCAAAACCAAATTGCACATTCGAGCACCCTGCAATTTATGCTCAATTTCTCTGGGTCTTGGGGCCTAAGTGTGAGGCTTCGTTGATTGACATTATAAAAAGCAAACAATAACGTGTAAAGTTCTGTACCCAATCTTCAAGGACAATAGATTAAAAGGGAAGCGTGTTGCTCTGGTAGTCGATAAACTGTATATTGACAACCAAATGTTCCGAGACACAAAGACTACTCCATTGCTATTCTAAATAATACAAAGTTCTCATAGAGGAGTCGAATAATGGAACACCCAATACTAGCCATGGTAGGGATTGTAATAATAAATAAATAGAGAGAAAAGCAATACAATAAAACAATTGTTAAATAAATATAGTACAATTACACTGTACCTTTTAAGATAGGGAATGATGGAAAATAATTACTATTCAATTTCCCATTTATAGTATTTTATAAATGGATAAGACGGCACTAGGAGAAAGGATAACTAGCAAAACAATACATCTTCAAATATAATTAATTGGAACACAAAATCACTCAATCAACATAGTGGAGATAAAAACACAGCGAACAGAAGACATAGAAGGCACAGTATGGGGGTATGTGGGGATGTATTGTGATGGAAGGTGTGGTGTGCGTTTTTGTGTTTGAAAAAGTGTGGCGTTAAGTCTGTAGAGTCTGTAGTCTAGACTGTAACTAGCCTGTGGGGTACCCCCACCCAGGTAGTGGCAGTGCTGGCAACACTGGCTGCAGTAACCCATGGGGACAAGGGGGGGTCACACTCGGACAATCAGAGAGGGGGCATATTATTGTGGCCCTGATGGCACAAAATAATCAAAGGTCTGACCGCACGGAGATGCTTGGGAACCTGGTCACAACGGGGGACCAGCGTGTGTGTGTTTCAGTGGAAGGGGGTGGATCTGATCTCCATCACCTAGGACTTGACATAGGTTAATCAAAATGTTGCAATTTTTTTTGCTCAATCTTGCATTCTTTCTCAAACAGCTGTAACTGTATATGCATTCGTAAATCAGGTCCTTTCTTGAGTTGGGCTCTGGGATGTAACAACCGTTGAGCGTCTGAGCTTATGGTTAATTGTGGACGAAAAGGGTTGAGTGTGTGTGTGTGTGTGTGTGTGTGTGTGTGTGTGTGTGTGTGTGTGTGTGTGTGTGTGTGTGTGTGTGTGTGTGTGTGTGTGTGTGTGTGTGTGTGTGTGTGTGTGTGTGTGTATCCCACATCTGTTGCAAGGGGGTAAGGATGTAATAATAACTGCTTGATAAAAATGTAATGTAATAAAATCCTGGTTAGGGTTACATGTAATGTAGCAATCCTTCGCATGAACTGCCGACATTATTATGCATATTAATTGTTAATGATGGAAATTAAGAAACGTAAGATATTTGAATAGTATATATATATATATATATATATATATATACATAAAGCATATTGAGGTGAGAGCATTGGAAGTACTTTTAGAGGTTGATCTGATTCTGTTCTGTGGGTGTACTGTTTTCGAAGAATGGAGTCCTGGCCTCTCGGGTGGCCTAGGGATCCGGGGGGACTGGGGTGGTCTGCCGGACACTGGGATGACAACCCAACCTGGGATGGGGAGGGGCTTTAGCGGGTGGAATAGTGGAGAACAATTGGAGGTTTACTTAGTAGCAATGCAAATATCATGGTACAGCTATATGGACACTCAATCACTATGGTACTTTTTAATGGTACATTTACAAATATATATTATGATAAATAGATTTGAAACTTGTATCTCATTATGGTAAATTGTGAAATAAGTATAGCCAGTTATAATTGTAATGGCTTAGCAGATAATAACAAAAGAAGAACAATATTTACATGGCTCAAAGAGAAGGAATACAATATACACTGCTCAAAAAAATAAAGGGAACACTTAAACAACACAATGTAACTCCAAGTCAATCACACTTCTGTGAAATCAAACTGTCCACTTAGGAAACAACACTGATTGACAATACATTTCACATGCTGTTGTGCAAATGGAATAGACAACAGGTGGAAATTATAGGCAATTAGCAAGACACCCCCAATAAAAGGACTGGTTTTGCAGGTGGTGACCACAGACCACTTCTCAGTTCCTATGCTTCCTGGCTGATGTTTTGGTCACTTTTGAATGCTGGCGGTGCTTTCACTCTAGTGGTAGCATGAGACGGAGTCTACAACCCACACAAGTGGCTCAGGTAGTGCAGCTCATCCAGGATGGCACATCAATGCGAGCTGTGGCAAGAAGGTTTGCTGTGTCTGTCAGCGTAGTGTCCAGAGCATGGAGGCGCTACCAGGAGACAGGCCAGTACATCAGGAGACATGGAGGAGGCCGTAGGAGGGCAACAACCCAGCAGCAGGACTGCTACCTCCGCCTTTGTGCAAGGAGGAGCAGGAGGAGCACTGCCAGAGCCCTGCAAAATGACCTCCAGCAGGCCACAAATGTGCATGTGTCTGCTCAAACGGTCAGAAACAGACTCCATGAGGGTGGTATGAGGGCCCGACGTCCACAGGTGGGGGTTGTGCTTACAGCCCAACACCGTGCAGGACGTTTGGCATTTGCCAGAGAACACCAAGATTGGCAAATTCACCACTGGCGCCCTGTGCTCTTCATAGATGAAAGCAGGTTCACACTGAGCACGTGACAGACGTGACAGAGTCTGGAGACGCCGTGGAGAACGTTCTACTGCCTGCAACATCCTCCAGCATGACCGGTTTGGCGGTGGGTCAGTCAGGGTGTGGGGTGGCATTTCTTTGGGGGGCCGCACAGCCCTCCATGTGCTCGCCAGAGGTAGCCTGACAGCCATTAGGTACCGAGATGAGATCCTCAGACCCCTTGTGAGACCATATGCTGGTGCGGTTGGCCCTGGGTCCCTCCTAATGCAAGACAATGCTAGACCTCATGTGGCTGGAGTGTGTCAGCAGTTCCTGCAAGAGGAAGGCATTGATGCTATGGACTGGCCCGCCCGTTCCCCAGACCTGAATCCAATTGAGCACATCTGGGACATCATGTCTCGCTCCATCCACCAACACCACGTTGCACCACAGACTGTCCAGGAGTTGGCGGATGCTTTAGTCCAGGTCTGGGAGGAGATCCCTCAGGAGACCATCCGCCACCTCATCAGGAGCATGTCCAGGCATTGTAGGGAGGTCATACAGGCACGTGGAGGCCACACACACTACTGAGCCTCATTTTGACTTGTTTTAAGGACATTACATCAAAGTTGGATCAGCCTGTAGTGTGGTTTTCCACTTTAATTTTGAGGGTGACTCCAAATCCAGACCTCCATGGGTTGATACATTTGATTTCCATTGATAATTTTTGTGTGATTTTGTTGTCAGCACATTCAACTATGTAAAGAATAAAGTATTTAATAAGATTATTTCATTCATTCAGATCTAGAATGTGTTATTTTAGTGTTCCCTTTATTTTTTTGAGCAGTGTATATTGTTAACAGGAAACTCATTCAACAATTTTAGATGAAGTTGTGTGGAAAAAGGACTGGGGGGCGAAATATACTTCTCCCATCGGCAAAGAAACTCAAAAGGGGTGATGATATTAATTAACAGTCATTTTGATCTGAATGTGCAAATTGTCCAAACAGATCCTCAAGGTAGATGGATGATTTTAAATATGTTATTGGACCATAAACAGATACGGCTCATTAACCTTTACGGACCAAATAATGATGATCCACACTTCTTTGACAATATATATATAATAAATTATCAACCCTGCAAGCAATACAAGACTCTATTATTATGGTGGGAGATTATAATACTGTTTTAAAATACCACTATGGCCCGTAAATGACATCACACTACAAACTATCACCCTCATGCTCTTAAGGAAATCATGAATGTCATGGATATATTAGAACTAGTAGATATATGGAGGCTTAAATATCCTGATCTAGTGAGATATACATGGCGGAGACTCAATCAAGCTAGTCGTCTTGACTTCTTTCTTATCTCATTCTCGTTGACACTAAAAGTTAAAAAAAAAGTGTTGATAGGGGACAGAATGTGGTCGGACCATCATATAATTGGCATATATATTACTCTTACTGAATTTCCACGTGGGCGAGGATAATGGAAATGTAATCAAAGCCTATTGGATGATAATTTTTTAAAACTAGGACAGAGGAATTTATAACAGTTTTATTTCCGACATTATAAAGGTACAGCAAATCCCCTTATTGTATGGGACACTTTTAAATGTGCCTTTAGAGGCCATGCAATTCAGTACTCATCTCGAAAACAAAAGCAATTTATGTCAAAAGAGTCCATACCAACAATGGAAATAGAAGGTCTAACAGAACAGATAGATATCACTAAAAACTGTAACATAGAGGCTCAGAATAAATTTGAGGAAAATCAAAAAGAAATGGAGAAGAAACTTATTCAAGAAAGATCAAGTGTAATATATTATAAAAATAAAGCAAACTGGATGGAATATGGGGGAAAAATGCACTAAATTATTTTTGTATCTTCAACATAGAAACATAGAAATGTTACCAAAAAAATGATTTGCTGAAACTGGTTACAATTGACGGAGTCACCCATGATTCACCAAATTATTATATTTTAAAGGAGGAAGCAAAGTACTTTAAGCCTATGTTTTCATTTCAGTCGCCTCCATCTCCTCTACCTGAAGCTAATTGTAAGGATTGTTTTTTCTATTGATAATGTAGAATCAACAGCCACACAGAAAGACTCATGTGAAGGTGAAATTACAGAGGAGGAACTTCTGGATGCAATTAAAGACTTTAAATCCGGGAAAACTCCAGGGTTGGATGCATACCAGTCGAGGTATACCAAACCTTTTTTGATATACTCAGAGGACCGTTATTAGCATGTTTTAACCACTCCTATGTAAATGGTAGATTATCAGACACTCAACAAGAAGGTCTGATTTCATTATTACTGAAACAGGATAGAAGTGGGAAATATAAAGATCCAGTCCATTAAAAAAAATTGGTGGCCCCTCACACTTCAGTGTTGGTTGTCATGCAAAAATTATAGCAAAATGTATAGCGCATAGAATTAAAAAGGTATTGTCGGACATTATTAATTCTAATCAGACAGGTTTTTTACATGGACGGTACATTGGAGATAATATATGTACTGGAAACAATAGAACACTATGAAAAATCTGGGAAACGAGGCCTGGTATTCATATCAGACTTTGAAAAGGCATTTGATAAAGTACGACTGGAGTCTATATATAAATGCCTGGAGCATTTCAATTTTGGAGAATCTCTTATAAAATTGATTAAAATCATGTATAGGTCAACCCTAGGTGTAAAATAGTAAATAATGGTTATTTCTCAGAAAGTTTTAAACTGTCAAGAGGAGTGAAACAAGGTTGTCCACTATCGGCATATCTATTTATTGTGGCCATCGAAATGTTAGCTATTAAAATCAGATCCAATAATAATATCAGATTATTAGAAATCCAGGGCTTAAAAACAAAAGGTGTCATTGTACGCTGATGATTCATATTTTCCTTTAAATCCACAACTTCAATCCCTCCACAGCCTCATAGAGGATGTAGATACATTTTTTAACCTCTCTGGATTACAACCAAGTTATGATAAATGTACTATATTATGTATTGGATCACTAAAAAATAAAAATGTTATATTACCATGTAGTTTTTACCAATAAAATGGTCTGATGGTGATGTGGATATACTCGGAATACATATCCCAAATGAAATAAATGATCTCACTCTAATACATTTTCATAGAAAGTTAGCAAAAATAGAGTTGAAATACACCTAGCGAACAGTTTTTTAAATTATATGAGAAAATAAATATTAAATTTGGAACGGCAAGCCAGACAAAATTAAACAGTTCCATTTATATAATGAATATGAATTCGGAGGACAGAAATTATTAAATATTAAAGCATTAGACTTCTCACTAAAAGCTTCAGTCATACAAAATGTATGCTTAAATCCGAACTGGTTCTCTAGCAAATTAGTCAGATTGTCTCACCCCATGTTCAAGAATGGCCTTTTTCTCTTTATTCAGATTACAACCTCTCACTTTCAGTTATTTGAAAAGGAAATCATCTCCCAAATATCACTATTTCTAAACAAGCCATAGAAAGTTGGTTGCAATTTCAATTTAATCCTCCAGAAACGACAGAACAAATAGTGCAACAAATATTGTGGTTAAACTCAAATATACTAATTGATAAAAAAAAAAAAAAATTACAATTAAAAGGTATAATCTTCGTAAATTATATCATAAGTAGGACTGGTGGAGTTATGTCGCACATGCAGCTAACAAAAACATATGGAAATGTCTGCTCTACTCAAAATTACAACCCAATAATTGCATTACCGCAAAAATTGAAGAGGAAAGTGGAAGGGGGAAAAAGTAAGGACCTTGTCTGTCGGCCCTGCTTTAAAGAACATCATTGGTTAAAGAAAATTGTGATAAATAAAAAAAGTATACCAGTTTTATTTAAGGAACAAAGGATTGACAGCCGTCCCATATATATTGCAAAATAGTTGGGAAGAGATTTTTGACATACCGATTCCATAGCATAGTGTGTTTATGAACTGATACGCAAAACGACACCGGATTCAAAACTTAGAATATTTCAATTTCAATTATTATACAACATTTTTTTTGCTACCAATATAATGTTATTTATATGTGGGATACAATCTTCCCAGCTCTGCAGATTTTGCTACGAAGAGACAGAATCATTAGATAATTTGTTTTGGTAATGTCCATCTGTGGCTTTTTTCTGGTCACATATCCCCCCCCCCCCTCTCTATCTTTCTATTTCCTCTCTCTCTCTCTCTCTCTCTCTCTCCCTCCCTCTCTCTCTCTCTCTCTCTCTCTCTCTCTCTCTCTCTCTCCCTCTCTCTCTCTCTCTCTCTCTCTCTCTCTCTCTCTCTCTCTTCTCTCTCTCTCATCTCTCTCTTTCTCTCTCTCTCTCTCTCTCTCTCTCTCTCTCTCTCTCTCTCTCTCTCTCTCTCTCTCTCTCTCTCTCTGTCTGTCTCTCTCTCTCTTTTGTCTCTCTCTCTCTCTCTCTCTCTCTCTCTCTCTCTCTCTCTCTCTCTCTCTCTCTCTCTCTCTCTCTCTCTCTCTCTCTCTCTCTCTCTCTCTCTCTCTCTACCCCTCCGTCGTCCGGCCGCACGGGACGGGATGAAATACAAGTCCTATTACAGGGCTGCAGCTAATAATGCTTTATCAATTAGCAGGCGGTACAAGGCCATTATAATCATCCACGTCTCCTCTCCTCTCCTGCTTCTCCTATTCCCTGCTGTTCATTAGACCTCAGGGTTCTCAGGACTTGGAAGATAGCAGCGTATCGGCTTCTCCTGAACTGTTCTCCGATAGGCTGATAGCCCATTGAAGATCATGTTTAATTACTGCTCTGTTCAGCCACCCCTTCCTAGCTGTTAGGAATTGAGGACTTTTAAATTCACTCCTAAATGTCCCTGTATTTTAGTAACTAAAAATAGAGTACAGTTCAGTTTGCTCAATTGTTCAACAAAAAAATAGCTAATTCATCCGAGTTACAACTAAAAAAAGACAGACAGACAGAAAGACAGAGACAGACATACAGACAGACATGGAATGAAAGAGACAGAGACACACAGAAAAAGACAGACAGAGAGACAGCGAGATTCTTTCTCATGTCATTCTCGTTGGCACCAACATTTTAAAAAGTGTTGATAGGGGACAGAATGCGGTCGGACCATCATATAATTGGCATATACATTACTCTTACTGAATCTCCACGTGGGCGAGGATATTGGAAATGTAATCAAAGACTTGTTTTTAACTAGGACAGAGGAATTTATAACTGTTTTATTCCGACATAACATAGGTACAGCAAATCCCCTTATTGTATGGGGCACTTGTAAATGAGCCTTTAGAGGCCATGCAATTCAGTACTCATCTCTAAAACAAAAGCAATTTAGGTCAAAAGAGTCCATAAAAACAAAGGAAATTTAAGGTCTAACAGAACAGATAGATAGCAATAAAAACTGTACCATAGAGGCTCAAAATAAATTAGAGGAAAAACAAAAAGAAATGGAGGAACTTATTCAAGAAAGATCAAGTGTAATATATTATAGAAATACAGCAAACTGGATGGAATATGGGGAAGAATGCACCAGATTCAAATGTTACCAAAAATAATTTACTGAAACTGGTTACAAATGACGGAGTCACCCATGATTCACCAAATTATGATTTGAAGGAGGAAGCAAAGTACTTTAAACATATGTTTTAGTTTCAGTCGCCTCCATCTTTTGTTTCAGTCGATTTTTTTTCTATTGATAATGTTAAATTAACAGCCATACAGAAAGACTCATGTGAAGGTGAATTTACAGAGGAGGAACTTCTTGATGCAATTAAAGCCTTTATGTCCGGGAAAACTCCAGGGCTGGATGGCATACAAGTTGAGGTATACCAAACCTTTTTTAATATACTCAGAGGACCGTTATTAGCATGTTTGAACCACTCCTATGTAAATGGTAGATTATCAGACACTCAACAAGAAGGTCTGATTTCATTATTCCTGAAACAGGACACAAGTGGTAAATATAAAGATCCAGTCCATTAAAAAAATTGGAGGCCCCTTACACTTCAGTGTTGTGATGCAAAAATTCTAGCAAAATGTATAGCGCATAGAATTAAAAAGGTATTGTCGGACATTATTCATCCTAATCTGGTTTTTTACATGGACGGTACATTGGAGATAATATAAGGCAAGTACTGGAAACAATAGAACACTATGAAAAATCTGGGAAACCAGGCCTGCTATTCATAGCAGACTTTGAAAAGGCTTTTGATAAAGTACGACTGGAGTTTATATATAAATGTGAGAATATCTTATAAAATTGATTAAAATCATGTATAGGTCAACCCTAGGTGTAAAATAGTAAAAAAAGGCTATTTCTCAGAAAGTTTTAAACTGTCAATAGGAGTAAAACAAGGTTGTCCACTATCGGCATATCTATTTATTATTGCCATCGAAATGTTAGCTATTAAATTCAGATCCAACAATAATATCAAGGGATTAGAAATCCAGGGCTTAAAAACAAAGGTGTCATTGTACGCTGATGATGATTCATGTTTTCTTTTAAATCCACAACTAGAATCCCTCCACAGCCTCATAGAGGATCTATATACATTTTCGAACCACTCTGGATTACAACCAAATTATGATAAGTGTGCTATATCATGTATTGGATCACCAAAAAATACAGCTTTTATATTACCGTGTAGCTTACCAATGGTCTGATGGTGATGTGGATATACTCGGTATACATATCCCAAAGGAAATAAATGATCTCACTCCAAGAAATCTTAATAGAAAGTTTGTAAAAATAGATAAGATCTTGCTACAATGGAAAGGTAAATACCTGTCTATTTGTGGAAAAATCACCCTGATTAACTCTTTAGTAATATCCCAGTATACTTGTTTATTTGCTTATGGCCTTGCCTACACCTAGTGAACAGTTTATTAAATTATATGAGAAAAAAAAATTAAATTTTATTTGGAACGGCAAGCCAGACAAAATTAAACTGGCCTATTTATATCATGAATATGAATTCGGAGGGCAGAAATTATTAAATATTAAAGCATTAGACCTCTCACTAAAGGCTTCAGTCATACAAAAGTTATACTTAAATCCGAACTGGTTCTCTAGCAAATTAGTCAGATTGTCTCACCCAATGTTCAAGAATGGCATTTTCCCTTTATTCAGATTACAACCTCTCACTTTCAGTTATTTGAAAAGGAAATCATCTCCCAAATATCACTATTTCTAAAACAATCCATATAAAGTTGGTTGCAATTTCAATTTAATCCTCCAGAAACGACAGAACAAATAATGCAACAAATAGTGTGGTTAAACTCAAATATACTAATTGATAAAAAAAAATAACATTATTTTTTGTTTAAAAAAGGTATAATCTTCGTAAATGATATCATAGGTAGGACTGGTGGAGTTATGTCACACATGCAGCTAACAAAAACATATGGAAATGTCTGCTCTACCCAAAATTACAACCCAATAATTGCATTACCGCAAAAATGGAAGAGGAAAATAGAAGGGGGAAAAATTAAGGAACCTGTCTGTCGGCCTTGCATTAAAGAACATAATTGGTTAAAGAAAATTGTGATAAATAAAAAAGTATACCAGTTTCATTTAAGGACCAAAGGATTGACAGCCGTCCCATATAGATTGCAAAATAGTTGGGAAGAGATTTTTGACGTACCGATCCCATGGCATTGTGTTTATGATCTGATACGCAAAACGACGCCGGATTCAAAACTTATAATTTTTCAATTTAAATTATTATACAAAATTCTTGCTACCAATAGAATGTTATTTATATGTGGGATACAATCTTCCCAGCTCTACAGATTTTGCTGCAAAGAGACAAAATCATTAGATCATTTGTTTTGGTACTGTCCATTTGTGGCTTGTTTTTGGTCACAGGTCCAGGAATGGCTAAAGGATTGCAATTTTTACCTGGAGCTAACCCTGTAGATAGCATTACTGGGTGATCTGAAAAGTCATAGTCAATCGATCAATAATATAATAATACTTTTAGCAAAAATGCTTATTTTCAATTTACAATCCTTAGAAACAATTAGAATAAAAGGGTTCAGAACTTTTGTGAAACATCAAAGTACAGTTGAAAAATATATGGCAAATAGAAATCCAATATGGATGGTGTTAAGAGATAGATGAGAGGTGTTGAATGGAGTTGAAGGATGGGACTAATAACAACTAACAACTACTAATAACAACAAGATAACTAATGTAAAGCATACTGTGTCCATAATAAGTATATAGGTTATAGGTTGAGAGCTTTTGTGAAAGAGCACAGTTAGAAAGATATGGCATATAGAAGCAAACCAGATGAACATCATGAAAATGATCAGAGAGGTTGAGAGTAGAGGAAGTTCAGGAGTAAAATGAAACAAAATAGAATTATTGTCAAATTGACTGTGTCCATGAAATGTATATAGTATGTATAAGCTGGAAGTAGAGGCCTAAGCGTTGTTGTTCACTAGTTTACTCCAATTAGGGAAGGGGTCGTGGGGTTGGAAAGTAATAAAGGAAAATACATATTTTTTAAAGATATGTATATATACATATGTATGTATATGTATTTATATGTATGTATGTGTATATGTATGTATGTATTCAGACAGCCCAGAACTACACGGCAGGACCTGGTCAATGACCTGAAGAGAGCTGGGACCACAGTCTCAAAGAAAACCATTAGTAACACACTACGCCATCATGGATTAAAATCCTGCAGCGCACGCAAGGTCCCCCTGCTCAAGCCAGCGCATGTCCAGGCCTGTCTGAAGTTTGCCAATGACCATCTGGATGATCCAGAGGAGGAATGGGAGAAGGTCATGTGGTCTGATGAGACAAAAAATAGCTTTTTGGTCTTAACTCCACTCGCCGTGTTTGGAGGAAGAAGAAGGATGAGTACAACCCCAAGAACACCATCCCAACCGTGAAGCATGGAGGTGGAAACATCATTCTTTGGGGATGCTTTTCTGCAAAGGGGACAGGACGACTGCACCGTATTGAGGGGAGGATGGATGGGGCCATGTATCGCGAGATCTTGGCCAACAACCTCCTTCCCTCAGTAAGAGCATTGAAGATGGGTCGTGGCTGGGTCTTCCAGCATGACAACGACCCGAAACACACATCCAGGGCAACTAAGGAGTGGCTCCGTAAAAAGCATCTCAAGGTCCTGGAGTGGCCTAGCCAGTCTCCAGACCTGAACCCAATAGAACATCTTTGGAGGGAGCTGAAAGTCCGTATTGCCCAGCGACAGCCCCGAAACCTGAAGGATCTGGAGAAGGTCTGTATGGAGGAGTGGGCCAAAAATCCCTGCTGCAGTGTGTGCAAACCTGGTCAAGACCTACAGGAAACGTATGATCTCTGTAATTGCAAACAAAGGTTTCTGTACCAAATATTAAGTTCTGCTTTTCTGATGTATCAAATACTTATGTCATGCAATAAAATGCAAATTAATTACTTAAAAATCATACAATGTGATTTTCTGGATTTTTGTTTTAGATTCCGTCTCTCACAGTTGAAGTGTACCTATGATAAAAATTACAGACCTCTACATGCTTTGTAAGTAGGAAAACCTTCAAAATCGGCAGTGTATCAAATACTTGTTCTCCCCATTGTATATATATATATATATACAGTTGAAGTCAGAAGTTTACATACACCTTAGCCAAATACATTTAAACTCAGTTTTTCACAATTCCTGACATTTAATCCTAGTAAAAATTCCCTGTTTTAGGTCAGTTAGGATCACCACTTTATTTTAAGAATGTGAAATGTCAGAATAATAGTAGAGAAAATGATTTATTTTGTGCTTTTATTTAATTCATCACATTCCCAGTGGGTCAGAAGTTTACATACACTCAATTAGTATTTGGTAGCATTGTCTTTAAATTGTTTAACTTGAGTCAAACGTTTCGGGTAGCCTTCCCACAAGTTTCCCACAATAAGTTGGGTGAATTTTGGCCCATTCCTCCTGACAAAGCTGGTGTAACTGAGTCAGGTTTGTAGGCCTCCTCGCTCGCACACACTTTTTCAGTTCTGCCCACAAATATTCTACAGGATTGAGGTCAGGGCTTTGTGATGGCCACTTCAATTCCTTGACTTTGTTGTCCTTAAGCCATTTTGCCACAACTTTGGAAGTATGCTTGGGGTCATTGTCCATTTGGAAGACCCATTTGCAACCGAGCTTTAACTTCCTGACTGATATCTTGAGATGTTGCTTCAATATATCCACATAATTTTCCTTCCTCATGATGCCATCTATTTTGTGAAGTGCACCAGTCCCTCCTGCAGCAAAGCACCCCAACAGTTTGATGCTGCCACCCCCGTCCTTCACGGTTGGGATGGTGTTCTTCGGCTTGCAAGCCTTCCCCTTTTTCCTCCAAACATAACAATGGTCATTATGAACAAACAGTTCTATTTTTGTTTCATCAGACCAGAGGACATTTCTCCAAAAAGTACGATCTTTGTCCCCATGTGCAGTTGCAAACCAAGGCTCATTTCAAACTTTTCATTCTGTATAGACTAGTTGTTACTATATTGTCCGGTTGTGAACAGTATCTATCTAACATGCAAGAGAGTAATCGCTGGATTGAGCTAGATACTGGAAGATTTGAGGTGGTTTCTGTATCCGTTTCGTTATCAACTGGCAGAGGAAACTAATGTAACTATCTAACATCATATTATTCAAAGATTGAGGCAGTTTGTGGGGGTTTGGAGGTGTGGCAACATGCTAACTAAACAGGGTTGTGGAGGTGTGGCAACATGCTAACTAAACAGGGTTTTGGAGGTGTGGCAACATGCTAACTAAACAAGGTTGTGGAGGTGTGGCAACATGCTAACTAAACAAGGTTGTGGAGGTGTGGCAACATGCTAACTAAACAGGATTGTGGAGGTGTGGCAACATGCTAACTAAACAAGGTTGTGGAGGTGTGGCAACATGCTAACTAAACAAGGTTGTGGAGGTGTGGCAACATGCTAACTAAACAGGGTTGTGTGTGTGTGTGTGTGTGTGTGTGTGTGTGTGTGTGTGTGTGTGTGTGTGTGTGTGTGTGTGTGTGTGTGTGTGTGATTGAGAAGCTCAGCCACTCAGTCACAACATCATCAACATTCTCGGCTGAACTCTTGTTACTTTGGACTGCTCTGAAGCTCCAAATTGTACGTGGCCAAACCTTTGGACAAAGCATTGACACCCTGTCTGCCCTGGTGTGTGTGTCTGTGTGTGTTTGTGTGTGTGTGTGTGTTTGTTTGTGTGTGTGTGTGTGCGCTTTTGTGTGTGTGTGTGTGTATGTACATATCTGTGTGTGTTTGTGTATGTATCTCTGTGTGTACATACCGTAGACCAGCACGTTGGCAGAGGAGCTCTTGCGTCGAGCCACAATGTTCTTGGCCACGCAGGTGTAGTTGGCCGTGTCCGCCAGCCTAGCCTGTTTGATGATCAGATTACGGTCCGCAGTCACCAAGAAATTGGGGTCGCTTACAGGGTCGATCACATGCTCGTTCCTCTGCCACTCCACCTGAAAAATAACAGACCTGGAAGCTTCTAACGACTGTTTTCATGTTGACAACCTGGGACGTACAGAGGGATAAGAATGTCCCCCCCCCGTCCCCATCCACTGCCCCGAGCTCTATGGGCCCCATCCACTGCCCCGAGGACTATGGGCCCCATCCACTGCCCTGAGGACTATGGGCCCCATCCACTGCCCTGAGGACTATGGGCCCCATCCACTGCCCCGAGGACTATGGGCCCCATCCACTGCCCTGAGGACCATCCACTGCCCTGAGGACTATGGGCCCCATCCACTGCCCTGAGGACTATGGGCCCCATCCACTCCCCGAGGACTATGGGCCCCATCCACTGCCCCGAGGACTATGGGCCCCATCCACTGCCCTGAGGACTATGGGCCCCATCCACTGCCCTGAGGACTATGGGCCCCATCCATTGCCCCGAGGACTATGGGCCCCATCCACTGCCCTGAGGACTATGGGCCCCATCCACTGCCCTGAGGACTATGGGCCCCATCCACTGCCCTGAGGACTATGGGCCCCATCCACTGCCCTGAGGACTATGGGCCCCATCCACTGCCCTGAGGACTATGGGCCCCATCCACTGCCCTGAGGACTATGGGCCCCATCCACTGCCCCGAGGACTATGGGCCCCATCCACTGCCCTTAGGACTATGGGCCCCATCCACTGCCCCGAGGACTATGGGCCCCATCCACTGCCCCGAGGACTATGGGCCCCATCCACTGCCCTGAGGACTATGGGCCCCATCCACTGCCCGAGGACTATGGGCCCCATCCACTGCCCTGAGGACTATGGGCCCCATCCACTGCCCCGAGGACTATGGGCCCCATCCACTGCCCCGAGGACTATGGGCCCCATCCACTGCCCCGAGGACTATGGGCCCCATCCACTGCCCTGAGGACTATGGGCCCCATCCACTGCCCTGAGGACTATGGGCCGACTGGGGAGATAATGTTATTACATACCCAGACAGCGTGAAGGTATTCACTAAATCATTTCAGAGAGGTAGATCAACTTTCTGACTTCTACATGTAGCTATGTTGTCTGTTTGTAAAGTTATGTCCAGTCTAATCCCTGTGAGAGTAGCTAATCCAGCTTGTGTTTTTACTGTTTGTAAAGTTATGTCCAGTCTAATCCCTGTGAGAGTAGCTAATTCAGTTTGTGTTTCTCTGAATGATCCCTTTCCCTTCTCCAAGTAGCTAGCAGAACTGCTGCTGTTCCATTCTATCCATATTCTATTAGAGTAGCTAGCATCTCTCCTGTTCCTCTGCAGTCCCTGTGACTTGTCAGACTATCTTCTTCTAGATGTTTCTCTGCCACACTCTGTCCATGTGCTGTGTCCCCACTGACTTCCTCCGACTACCTCTGGTCCTATTGCTAACTGTGATGGTCCCCGAACCTTGTTTTCTCCCTCTGCTCTCGTACAGGGGCTAGCTTTCCCCAAATGCTCTCAACTGCTCCTACATACACCTGGCAGAGGCAGAATAACACTGCTGTTTACGTTCTGTCCTCTGGCTAGCTAGCTAGCTGTTATCATGTTGTTGTTGTTTCTGTCCTCTGGCTAGCTAGCTAGCTAGCTGTTCTCATGTTGTTGTTGTGAACTCTATTGGAGTTGCTCTAGCAACCGTAATGTTCTACGCTGTTGGACAGTGGCTGGCTTTTCTGCTGTTGCTCCATGCTGTGTCCCAAATGGCACCCTATTCCCTATATAGTGCCCTCGTTTTGACCAGGGCCCATAGTAGTGCACTACGTAGGGAATAGGGTGCCATTTAGGACACAGCCTCTGACTGTCCCTGTGCTATCAAACAACAATCTGGCTATTCTGCTATTGGTCCCTACGCTGTCCCACAGACAGTGGTTCCTACGTCCCACAGACAGTGGTCCCTACGCTGTCCCACAGAGAGTGGTCCTTATGCTGTCCCACAGACAGTGGTCCCTACGCTGTCCCACAGACAGTGGTCCCTACGCTGTCCCACAGACAGTGGTCCCTATGCTGTCCCACAGACAGTGGTCCCTATGCTGTCCCACAGACAGTGGTCCCTATGCTGTCCTACAGACAGTGGTCCCTATGCTGTCCCACAGACAGTGGTCCCTATGCTGTCCCACAGACAGTGGTCCCTATGCTGTCCCACAGACAGTGGTCCCTATGCTGTCCCACAGACAGTGGTCCCTATGCTGTCCCACAGACAGTGGTCCCTACTTCCTACAGACAGTGGTCCCTAAGCTGTCCCACAGACAGTGGTCCCTACGTCCCACAGATAGTGGTCCCTACGCTGTCCCACAGACAGTGGTCCCTACTTCCTACAGACAGTGGTCCCTCCACTGTCCCACAGTCAGTGGTCCCTACGCTGTCCCACAGAGAGTGGTCCCTACGCTGTCCCACAGAGAGTGGTCCCTACGCTGTCCCACAGACAGTGGTCCCTACGCTGTCCCACAGACAGTGGTCCCTATGCTGTCCCACAGACAGTGGTCCCTACGCTGTCCCACAGACAGTGGTCCCTACGCTGTCCCACAGACAGTGGTCCCTACGCTGTCCCACAGACAGTGGTCCCTACACTGTCCCACAGACAGTGGTCCCTACATCCCACAGCAGTGGTCCCTACGCTGTCCCACAGACAGTGGTCCCTACGCTGTCCCACAGACAGTGGTCCCTATGCTGTCCCACAGACAGTGGTCCCTATGCTGTCCCACAGACAGTGTAGGTACCTATTCTTCTACTGGTCTGTGCTGTGTGATTAGCTATCGTAGCTTCTTCTGCAGGTACAATGTATTCCTACACTGTTTCAGAGCGGCTAGCTAGCTGTTTCAGAGCGGCTAGCTAGCTGTTTCAGAGCGGCTAGCTAGCTGTTTCAGAGCGGCTAGCTAGCTGTTCCATGTACTGTAGTCAGTACCTGTCCTGTCAGAGTAGCTAGCTAGCTGTTTCATGTACTGTAGTCAGTACCTGTTCTGTCAGAGTAGCTAGCTAGCTGTTCCATGTACTGTAGTCAGTACCTGTCCTGTCAGAGTAGCTAGCTAGCTGTTTCATGTACTGTAGTCAGTACCTGTCCTGTCAGAGTAGCTAGCTAGCTGTTTCATGTACTGTAGTCAGTACCTGTCCTGTCAGAGTAGCTAGCTAGCTGTTTCATGTACTGTAGTCAGTACCTGTCCTGTCAGAGTAGCTAGCTAGCTGTTCCACGTAGTTAGTCGCTGTGCTGTCTGAGTAGTTGGGGATGAACCTGCAGATTTGGCCCTGAGAGCCAGCCCTGAGAGCCAGCCCTGAGAGCCAGTCCTGAGAGCCAGCCCTGAGAGCCAGCCCTGAGAGCCAGCCCTGAGAGCCAGTCCTGAGAGCCAGTCCTGAGAGCCAGCCCTGAGAGCCAGCCCTGAGAGCCAGTCCTGAGAGCCAGTCCTGAGAGCCAGCCCTGAGAGCCAGCCCTGAGAGCCAGTCCTGAGAGCCAGTCCTGAGAGCCAGCCCTGAGAGCCAGTCCTGAGAGCCAGTCCTGAGAGCCAGCCCTGAGAGCCAGCCCTGAGAGCCAGCCCTGAGAGCCAGTCCTGAGAGCCAGTCCTGAGAGCCAGCCCTGAGAGCCAGTCCTGAGGGAGCCAGTCCTGAGAGCCAGCCCTGAGAGCCAGCCCTGAGAGCCAGTCCTGAGAGCCAGCCCTGAGAGCCAGCCCTGAGAGCCAGTCCTGAGAGCCAGCCCTGAGAGCCAGCCCTGAGAGCCAGTCCTGAGAGCCAGCCCTGAGAGCCAGCCCTGAGAGCCAGTCCTGAGCGTCAGCCCTGAGAGCCAGCCCTGAGAGCCAGCCCTGAGGGATGGGACTCAACACTGTGATATACTGCCTCCCTCCCTCTGATGAAAAAGTGATCAGAAATCAATAAGGGATAATAATTAGAGATATAATTATTGGAAGGGAGGGACCTCTATACCACACCTTGAAGAGGAAGAATAAGCTTATTGGAAGGCAGGGACCTCTATACCACTCCTTGGAGAGGAGGATGAAGCTTATTGGAAGGCAGGGACCTCTATACCACTCCTTGGAGAAGAGGATGAAGCTTATTGGAAGGCAGGGACCTCTATACCACTCCTTGGAGAGGAGGATGAAGCTTATTGGAAGGCAGGGACCTCTATACCACTCCTTGGAGAGGAGGATGAAGCTTATTGGAAGGCAGGGACCTCTATACCACTCCTTGGAGAGGGGGATGAAGCTTATTGGAAGGCAGGGACCTCTATACCACTCCTTGGAGAAGAGGATGAAGCTTATTGGAAGGCAGGGACCTCTACCACTCCTTGGAGAGGAGGACTAAGCTTATTGGAAGGCAGGGACCTCTATACCACTCCTTGGAGAGGAGGATGAAGCTTATTGGAAGGCAGGGACCTCTATACCACTCCTTGGAGAGGAGGATGAAGCTTATTGGAAGGCAGGGACCTCTATACCACTCCTTGGAGAGGAGGATGAAGCTTATTGGAAGGCAGGGACCTCTCTACCACTCCTTGGAGAGGAGGATGAAGCTTATTGGAAGGCAGGGACCTCTATACCACTCCTTGGAGAGGAGGATGAAGCTTATTGGAAGGCAGGGACCTCTATACCACTCCTTGGAGAGGAGGATGAAGCTTATTGGAAGGCAGGGACCTCTATACCACTCCTTGGAGAGGAGGATGAAGCTTATTGGAAGGCAGGGACCTCTATACCACTCCTTGGAGAGGAGGATGAAGCTTATTGGAAGGCAGGGACCTCTATACCACTCCTTGGAGAGGAGGACTAAGCTTATTGGAAGGCAGGGACCTCTATACCACTCCTTGGAGAGGAGGATGAAGCTTATTGGAAGGCAGGGACCTCTATACCACTCCTTGGAGAGGAGGATGAAGCTTATTGGAAGGCAGGGACCTCTATACCACTCCTTGGAGAGGAGGATGAAGCTTATTGGAAGGCAGGGACCTCTCTACCACTCCTTGGAGAGGAGGATGAAGCTTATTGGAAGGCAGGGACCTCTATACCACTCCTTGGAGAGGAGGATGAAGCTTATTGGAAGGCAGGGACCTCTATACCACTCCTTGGAGAGGAGGATGAAGCTTATTGGAAGGCAGGGACCTCTATACCACTCCTTGGAGAGGAGGATGAAGCCGGACCATAGACACTGATCTAAGGTCTGGTTGTAGCTTTATGTTTGAAGTTCTTTGAACTCCATGAGGGAGCAAGTTTACATTTGGGTAAAAAAAGTAGAGAATCAGACCACCATCTCTAACCTCAGCAGGTGGTACACCCTCTGGAGGATGACAGCGTAACAACACTTCCTGGTTCAACGCTACTTCCTTCCCCATTGGCTCCTCCTCAAAGTTCTTCCTCAGGTCTGAAAAGGTGGGAAGACATGAAAATCATCAAAACATGAAAAACCTGTTTTATTTAAGCTTTATATATCCGGGAAGTCTCATTGAGGTCAGAATACCTCTTCTACAAGTAACCTGGAACATGAAAAACAAGTTTTATTTAAGCGTTATATACAGTGGGGAAAAAAAGTATTTAGTCAGCCACCAATTGTGCAAGTTCTCCCACTTAAAAAGATGAGAGAGGCCTGTAATTTTCATCATAGGTACACGTCAACAATGACAGACAAATTGGGAGAAAAAAAAATCCAGAAAATCACATTGTAGGATTTTTTATGAATTTATTTGCAAATTATGGTGGAAAATAAGTATTTGGTCACCTACAAACAAGCAAGATTTCTGGCTCTCACAGACCTGTAACTTCTTCTTTAAGAGGCTCCTCTGTCCTCCACTCGTTATCTGTATTAATGGCACCTGTTTGAACTTGTTATCAGTATACAAGACACCTGTCCACAACCTATAGGAAACAGTCACACTCCCAAACTCCACTATGGCCAAGACCAAAGAGCTGTCAAAGGACACCAGAAACAAAATTGTAGACCTGCACCAGGCTGGGAAGACTGAATCTGCAATAGGTAAGCAGCTTGGTTTGAAGAAATCAACTGTGGGAGCAATTATTAGGAAATGGAAGACATACAAGACCACTGATAATCTCCCTCGATCTGGGGCTCCACGCAAGATCTCAACCCGTGGGGTCAAAATGATCACAAGAACGGTGAGCAAAAATCTCAGAACCACACGGGGGGACCTAGTGAATGACCTGCAGAGAGCTGGGACCAAAGTAACAAAGCCTACCATCAGTAACACACTACGCCGCCAGGGACTCAAATCCTGCAGTGCGAGACGTGTCGCCCTGCTTAAGCCAGTACATGTCCAGTAGCCCGTCTGAAGTTTGCTAGAGTGCATTGGATGATCCAGAAGAGGATTGGGAGAATGTCATATGGTCAGATGAAACCAAAATATAACTTTTTTGGTAAAAAACTCAACTCGTCGTGTTTGGAGGACAAAGAATGCTGAGTTGCATCCAAGGAACACCATACCTACTGTGAAGCATGGGGGTGGAAACATCATGCTTTTGGGGCTGTTTTTCTGCAAAGGGACCAGGACGACTGATCCGTGTAAAGGAAATCTTCAATGAATGGGGCCATGTATCGTGAGATTTTGAGTGAAAACCTCCTTCCATCAGCAAGGGCATTGAAGATGAAACGTGGCTGGGTCGTTCAGCATGACAATGATCCCAAAACACACCGACCCCGGGCAACGAAGGAGTGGCTTCGTAAGAAGCATTTCAAGGTCCTCCTGGAGTGGCCTAGCCAGTCTCCAGATCTCAACCCCATAGAAAATCTTTGGAGGGAGTTGAAAGTCCGTGATGCCCAGCGACAGCCCCAAAACATCACTGCTTTAGAGGAGATCTGCATGGAGGAATGGGCCAAAATACCAGCAACAGTGTGTGAAAAACCTTGTGAAGACTTACAGAAAACGTTTGACCTGTGTCATTGCCAACAAAGGGTATATTGAGAAACTTTTGATATTGACCAAATACTTTATTTTCCACCATAATTTGCAAAATAAAATTCATTACAAAAATCCTACAATGTGATTTTCTGGAGAAAAAAAATGCTCATTTTGTCTGTCATAGTTGACCAGTGTACCTATGATGAAAATTACAGGCCTCTCTCATCTTTTTAAGTGGGAGAACTTGCACAATGGTGGCTGACTAAATACTTTTTTTCCCCACTGTATATATATATATATTCGGGAAGTCCCATTGAGGTCAGAATACTTATTCTACAAGTGACCTGGAACATCAAAAACATCAAAACACAAAGAAAAAAACCACGAGAAACATGAAAAAGCTGCATAAGGCTCCTGTCAGTCATAGAAGATGATGACCATCTCTTTCTGCTGTGCCCATGAGCAAAGGCACCTAACTCCTAAACTGCTCCGGGGGCGTTGCTCTGTGTCCTGCTGCTGTGATCTCTGAGTGGACGATGGGAGAAGAGAGAGAGAGAGAGAGAGCGAGAGAGAGAGAGAGACAGAGAGACAGAGAGAGAGAGAGACTGTGTACTATCTGATATCTCTACTGTTATAAACCACTAGACAAAGGAAAGGAAAATAATCTACTTCCTTCTCTTCCTCTTCTTTGAATCACAAACATGTTTTCCTACTCTGGAGATAGCAGATAGTACACAGTCTCTCTCTCTCTGTCTCTCTGTCTCTCTGTCTCTCTCTCTCTCTCTCTCTCTCTCTCTCTCTCTCTCTCTCTCTCTCTCTCTCTCTCTCTCTCTCATCTCTCTCTCTCTCTCTCTCTCTCTCTCTCTCTCTCTCTCTCTCTCTCTCTCTCTCTCTCTCTCTCTCTCTCTCTCTTTCCCATCTCTCTTTTGCTCTCTCTCTCTCTCTCTCTGTCTCTCTCTCTCTCTCTCTCTCATTTCAAATGTCATATTATGTCTATATAAAGTGTTGTAACATGTGCAAATAGTTAAAGTACAAATGGGAAAAATAAATAAACATAAATATGGGTTGTATTTACAATGGTGTTTGTTCTTCACTGGTTGCCCTTTTCTTGTGGCAACAGGTCACAAATCTTGCTGCTGTGATGGCACACTGTGGTATTTCACCAAATAGATATGGGAGTTTATCAAAATTGGGTTTGTTTTCAAATTCTTTATGGGTCTGTGTAATCTGAGGGAAATATGTGTCTCTAATATGGTCATACATTTGGCAGGAGGTTCGGAAGTGCAGCTCAGTTTCCACCTCATTTTGTGGGCAGTGTGCACATAGCCTGTCTTCTCTTGAGAGCCATGTCTGCCTACGGCGGCCTTTCTCAATAGCAAGGCTATGAGTCTGTACATAGTCAAAGCATTCCTTAATTTTTGGGTCAGTCACAGTGGTCAGGTATTCTGCCACTGTGTACTCTCTGTTTAGGGCCAAATAGCATTCTAGTTTGCTCTGTTTTTTTGTTAATTCTTTCCAATGTGACAAGCCATTATGTTTTTGTTTTCTCATGATTTGATTGGGTGTAATTGTGTTGTTGTTATTGTCCAGGGCTCTGTGGGGTCTGTTTGTGTTTGTGAACAGAGCCCCAGGACCAGCTTGCTTAGGGGACTCTTCTCCAGGTTCATATCTCTGTAGGTGATGGCTTTGTTATGGAAGGTTTGGGAATCACTTCCTTTTAGGTGGTTGTAGAATTGAATGGCTCTTTTCTGGATTTTGATAATTAGCGGGTATCGGCCTAATTCTGCTCTGCATGCATTATTTGGTGTTTTATGTTGTACACAGAGGATATCTTTGCTGAATTCTGCATGCAGAGTCTCAATTTGGTGTTTGTCCCATTTTGTGAATTATTGGTTGGTGAGCGGACCCCAGACCTCACAACCATAAAGGGCAATGGGTTCTATAACTGATTCAAGTAATTGTAGTGTGTGCAGTATTCTATATATTTAAACCTACTGGATATCTCTACTGTTATAAACCACTATGAGAGTCTCCTCTCTACAGGATATCTCTACTGTTATAAACCACTATGAGAGTCTCCTCTCTACAGGATATCTCTACTGTTATAAACCACTATGAGAGTCTCCTCTCTACAGGGACTGTTATAAACCACTATGAGATCTCTATCTCTACTGTTATAAACCACTATGAGAGTCTCCTCTCTACAGGATATCTCTACTGTTATAAACCACTATGAGAGTCTCCTCTCTACAGGATATCTCTACTGTTATATACCACTATGAGAGTCTCCTCTCTACAGGATATCTCTACTGTTATAAACCACTATGATAGTCTCCTCTCTCTACAGGATATCTCTACTGTTATAAACCACTATGAGAGTCTCCTCTCTACAGGATATCTCTACTGTTATAAACCACTATGAGAGTCTCCTCTCTACAGGATATCTCTCAGGATACTGTTATAAACCACTATGAGAGTCTCCTCTCTACAGGATATCTCTACTGTTATAAACCACTATGAGAGTCTCCTCTCTACAGGATATCTCTACTGTTATAAACCACTATGAGAGTCTCCTCTCTACAGGATATCTCTACTGTTATAAACCACTATGAGAGTCTCCTCTCTACAGGATATCTCTACTGTTATAAACCACTATGAGAGTCTCCTCTCTACAGGATATCTCTACTGTTATAAACCACTATGAGAGTCTCCTCTCTACAGGATATCTCTACTGTTATAAACCACTATGAGAGTCTCCTCTCTACAGGATATATCTACTGTTATAAACCACTATGAGAGTCTCCTCTCTACAGGATATCTCTACTGTTATAAACCACTATGATAGTCTCCTCTCTACAGGATATCTCTACTGTTATAAACCACTATGAGAGTCTCCTCTCTACAGGATATATCTACTGTTATAAACCACTATGAGAGTCTCCTCTCTACAGGATATCTCTACTGTTATAAACCACTATGAGAGTCTCCTCTCTACAGGATATCTCTACTGTTATAAACCACTATGAGAGTCCCCTCTCATCCCCAAAAACACATTTTAACCACCGGCAGGTCAATAGTCTCTCTTATAAAATATGTACAGAGATTGTATCTTAGTTGAGAATAACCTGTATGAATAAAGGGTTTGTCCTCGGAGGCTGTGTTGAGTCATCTCTAAATGGACATAATACCAACATTACAGTCATACAGAGACTACAGTATACACAAATAAAATGGTCAATACTCCCAGGAGAGTCTAGGGAGACTACAGTATACACAAATCAAATGGTCAATACTCCCAGGAGAGTCTAGGGAGACTACAGTATACACATATCAATCAATCAATACTCCCAGGAGAGTCTAGGGAGAATCAGAGATTGCATTATCAATACAGTTGGGATGACGTATGTTTTATTTCAGAGTAATACTTACAGGCGATCCTGACATATGCCTTTTGGCTCTTCTGGGTTCCCGTAGTGCTCCAGGCGACACACTGGCACCAGTAGTCGTCCAGACCAAATATCTTCTCAACCTGCTGTCTGGAGATGTCGATCTTCACCTGCATGATGGGCAGACCTGCAACACAGACCATAGAGACTACAGTTAGGACTGTCTAGAGGTAGGATACATAGACCAGTCACACCTGCAACACAGACCATAGAGACTACAGTTAGGACTGTCTAGAGGTAGGATACATAGACCAGTCACACCTGCAACACAGACCATAGAGACCACAGTTAGGACTGTCTAGAGGTAGGATACATAGACCAGTCACACCTGCAACACAGACCATAGAGACTAAAGTTAGGACAAAGACAAAAGGCATAGGTCTAGTTCAGGATTGAGAAGGAGTTCATAGGTAGGATTCAGAATAGAGTCAGGAGACAATTAGGACACTGAGCAGATGTCTAGTTTGAGATTAAGATTGACTTCAGGTTCAGTCTAGGTTTAGGACACAGTTCAGAGTCAGGACACTGGCAGGGGTCAGAGTAAAGGAGTTGAGTTTATGTTTAGTCTGGGGTCATGGCATACATTAGATCGGACACAAGCAGCAGATACACAAGTCAGGATCCAAAAGGAGTCTTGAACTACCAAAGGTAGAACTGAGGTCTATGTAGAATCCATCTAGAGACAGAACGGAGGTCTATATAGAATCCATCTAGAGACAGAACTGAGGTCTATATAGAATCCTGCAAACTTGGTTTGAGAAGATAACATTACAATGGCCGCCAGCAAATAAGGATTAATTCACAACAAGAGGCTCAAAGCCTAAAAACAAACAAGCCCAACACCAAATATATTTAAACTCAGTTTTTCACAATTCCTGACATTTAATCCTAGTAAAAATTCCCTGTCTTAGGTCAGTTAGGATCCCCACTTTATTTTAAGAATGTGAAATGTCAGAATAATAGTAGAGAGAATTATTTATTTCAGCTTTTATTTCTTTCATCACATTCCCAGTGGGTCAGAAGTTGGATGGATTCTTGGGATTAACTTGCGTCAAACGTTTCGGGTAGCCTTCCACAAGCTTCCCACAATAAGTTGGGTGAATTTTGGCCCATTCCTCCTGACAGAGCTGGTGTAACTGAGTCAGGTTTGTAGGCCTCCTTGTTTGCACACGCTTTTTCAGTTCTGCCCACAAATTTTCTATAGGATTGAGGTCAGGGCTTTGTGATGGCCACTCCAATACCTTGACTTTGTTGTCCTTAAGCCATTTTGCCACAACTTTGGGGTCATTGTCCATTTGGAAGACCCATTTGCGACCAAGCTTTAACTTCCTGACTGATGTCTGACATAATTTTCCTTCCTCATGATGCCATCTATTTTGTGAAGTGTTGCCAGCCCCGTGCTTCACGGTTGGGATGGTGTTCTTCGGCTTGCAAGCCTTCCCCTTTTTCCTCCAAACATAACGATGGTCATGTGCCGAGTGGCGCAGTGGTCTAAGGCACTGCATCGCAGTGCTAGCTGTGCCACTAGAGATCCTGGTTTGAATCCAGGCTCTGTTGTAGCCGGCCGTGACCGGGAGACCCATGGGGCGGCGCACAATTTGTCCAGGGTAGGGGAGGGAATGGCCGGCAGGGAATGTAGCTCAGTTGGTAGAGCATGTCGTTTGCAACGCCAGGGTTGTGGGTTTGATTCCCACGGGTGGTATGAATAAAATAATAATGTATGCACTCACTAACTGTAAGTCGCTCTGGATAAGAGCGTCTGCTAAATGACGTAAATTATGGACAAACTGTTCTATTTTTGTTTCATCAGACCAGAGGACATTTCTCCAAAAAGTACGATCTTTGTCCCCATGTGCAGTTGCAAACCATAGTCTGGCTTTTTTATGGCGGTTTTGGAGCAGTGGCTTCTTCCTTGCTGAGCGGCCTTTCAGGTTATGTCAATATAGGACTTGTTTTCCTGTGGATATAGATACTTTTGTACCTGTTTCCTCCAGCATCTTCACAAGGTCCTTTGCTGTTGTTCTGGGATTGATTTGCACTTTTCGCACCAATGTACGTTCATCTCTAGGAGAAAGAACGCGTCTCCTTCCTGAGTGGTATGACGGCTGCATGGTCCCATGGTGTTTATACTTGCGTACTATTGTTTGTACAGATGAACTCCCGAGTGGCACAGTGGTCTAAGGCACTGCATCGCCATGCCAGCTGTGTCACTAGAGATCCTGGTTCGAATCCAGGCTCTGTTGTAGCAGGCCGCGACCGGGAGACCCATGGGGCGGCGCACAATTTATCCAGGGTAGGGGAGGGAATGGCCGGCAGGGATGCAGCTCAGTTGGTAGAGCATGGCATTTGCAACGCCAGAGTTGTGGGTTTGATTCCCACGGGGGGCCAGTATGAAAAAAATATAATAATGTATGCATTCACTAACTGTAAGTCGCTCTGGATAAGAGCGTCTGCTAAATGACTAAAAATGTAATGAACGTGGTACCTTCAGGCGTTTGAAAATTGCTCCCAAGGATGAACCAGACTTGTGGAGGTCTACAAGTTTTATTCTGAGGTCTTGGCTGATTTCTTTTGATTTTCCCATGATGTCAAGCAAAGAGGCACTGAGTTTGAAGGTAGGCCTTGAAAAACATCCACAGGTACACCCCCAATTGACTCAAATGATGTCAATTAGCCTATCAGAAGCTTCAAAAGCCATGACATCATTTTCTGGAATTTTCCAAGCTGTTTAAAGGCACAGTCAATTTAGTGTATGTAAACTTCTGACCCACTGGAATTGTGATACAGTGAATTATAAGTGAAATAATATGTCTGTAAACAATTGTTGGAAAAACTACTTGTGTCATGCACAAAGTACAGTATCTCACACAAGTGAGTACACCCCTCACATTTTGTAAATATTTGAGTATATCTTTTCATGTGACAACACTGAAGAAATGACACTTTTCTACAATGTAAAGTAGTGAGTGTACAGCTTGTATAACAGTGTACATTTTCTGTCCTCTCAAAATAACTCAACACACAACCATTCATGTCTAAACCGCTGGCAACAAAAGTGAGTACACCCCTAAGTGAAAATGTCAAAATTGGGCCCAATTAGCCATTTTCCCTCCCCGGTGTCATGTGACTCGTTAGTGTTAGAAGGTCTCAGGTGTGAATGGGGAGCAGGTGTGTTAAATTTGGTGTCATCGCTCTCACACTCCCTCATACTGGTCACTGGAAATTCAACATGGCACCTCATGGCAAAGAACTCTCTGAGGATCTGAAAAAAAAAAATTGTTGCTCTACATAAAGATGGCCTGGGCTATAAGAAGATTGCCAAGACCCTGAAACTGAGCTGCAGCACGGTGGCCAAGACCATACAGCGGTTTAACAGGACAGGTTCCACTCAGAACAGGCCTCGCCATGGTCGACCAAAGAAGTTGAGTGCACGTGCTCAGCGTCATATCCAGAGGTTGTCTTTGGGAAATAGACGTATGAGTGCTGCCAGCATTGCTGCAGAGGTTGAAGGGGTGGGGGGTCAGCCTGTCAGTGCTCAGACCATACGCCGCACACTGCATCAAATTGGTCTGCATGGTTGTCATCCCAGAAGGAAGCCTCTTCTAATGATGATGCACAAGAAAGCCCGCAAACAGTTTGCTGAAGACAAGCAGACTAAGGACATGGATTGCTGGAACCATGTCCTGTGGTCTGATGAGACCAAGATAAACGTATTGGGTTCAGATGGTGTCAAGCGTGTGTGGCGTCAACCAGGTGAGGAGTACAAAGACAAGTGTGTCTTGCCTACAGTCAAGCATGGTGGTGGGAGTGTCATGGTCTGGGGCTGCATGAGTGCTGCCAGCACTGGGGAGCTACAGTTCATTGAGGGAACCATGAATGCCAACATGTACTGTGACATACTGAAGCAGAGCATGATCCCCTCCCTTCGGAGACTGGGCCGCAGGGCAGTATTCCAACATGATAACGACCCCAAACACACCTCCAAGACGACCACTGCCTTGCTAAAGAAGCTGAGGGTAAAGGTGATGGACTGGCCAAGCATGTCTCCAGACCTAAACCCTATTGAGCATCTGTGGGGCATCCTCAAACGGAAGGTGAAGGAGTGCAAGGTCTCTAACATCCACCAGCTCCGTGATGTCGTCATGGAGGAGTGGAAGAGGACTCCAGTGGCAACCTGTGAAGCTCTGGTGAACTCCATGCCCAAGAGGGTTAAGGCAGTGCTGGAAAATGATGGTGGCCACACAAACTATTGACACTTTGGGCCCAATTTGGACATTTTCACTTAGGGATGTACTCACTTTTGTAGCCAGCGGTTTAGACATTAATGGCTGTGTGTTGAGTTATTTTGAGGGGACAGCAAATTTACACTGTTATACAAGCTGTACATTGTAGCAAAGTGTCATTTCTTCAGTGTTGTCACATGAAAAGATATACTCAAATATTTACAAAAATGTGAGGGGTGTACTCACTTTTGATAGATACTGTATATGTCCTAACCGACTTGCCAAATCTATAGTTTGTTAACAGGAAATGTGTGGAGTGGTTGAAAAAACGAGTTTTAATGACTCCAATCTAAGTGTATGTAAACTTCCGACTTCAACTGTAGGGCGCTGAAGAAGAGGAAGAAGTGCTGAAGAAGAGGTGTAATGTGTGGGAGGTAATCTAGACAGTTAAAACACTGCTGCTGTCAGTTGGTTTAAAGAGATGAAACACAACAGAACTAACTTTATCTCTCCATGTTTAAAAGTACAATCAATGGGTTATATTCTTTAAGAAACAATGGGTATCAATTTTAGAAATGACATTTCTGTTTTGTCACACAAATACTTGGGACTGGGCAACAAACGGTGTATGACACTGGAAAAAAATAAAACAAATCAATCAAATCAATCACCATTGAACTGCAGGATATATCCCAGACTTGGCCTTTCAACTTGGTAGGAGACTGTTTCCCTCGACAGCATCTCTGCCACATGGTTGATTACAGTCCCCTATTCCCAGTGTAGCACACTACTTTAGACCGGAGCCTATAGGGAAGTGTGATATGCCTTTACTGCTGGAAGTGTGGTCTTTCTCAGTATGAGATCACTCTGACCTCTAATGAACTGTCTCCGTGCTACAACATTGATTAGAGAGCAAAAGTGACAGTTGATGTGAGTTGTGTATTTTCTGTCTGGATTACAGTGGAAGATCTAATGTCATATGGAAGTCAACCAAAATGAACTGAGATAGAAACTCTGAAAAAGTGTATAAATCAACTAAGCCAACCTAAAGCAGTATTGTGTTGTGATAGTAAAGCCTTGTTCTCCTAGGCTGAGTACCGAATGGCACACTATTCCATATTTAGTGCACTTCTTTTGATCAGGGTAAACAGCGTTCTGGTCCAAAGTAGTGCTCCATCTAGGGAATATGGTGGCATTTATGACGCATCATTGTTTGTTGTTCCATGAAAGCCCATTTTTCATTTCATTTTCTCTTGAACTTTAGTTGGACCCCAGAAGCCTATGGTATTTCTGTATATTGAGAAATGACCATTACTGACTCCACCTCTTCATCTCTCTCCACCTCTTCATCTCTATCTCCATCTTCTTCTCTTTCCCTCCCTCCCTCCCTCCCTCCCTCCCCCCCCCCCCCCCCTCCCTCCCTCCCTCTCTCTCATGAAGAGCGTGTCATGTCTCCTCTCTTCTTCTGTGTGATCTCTCCTCTCCAGGGCCCAGAGAGAGAGAGAGGTGGATAACTTCTCATAGATGACCAGGCAACATGAAACCTCCTACAGATACTATCCTCCCCACTGTTTCACTATACCAGACTAGTCAACATGAATCATCCTACAGATACCATCCTCCCCACTGTTTCACTATACCAGACTAGTCAACATGAAGCATCCTATAGATACCATCCTCCCCACTGTTTCACTATACCAGACTAGTCAACATGAAGCATCCTATAGATAACATCCACGTAAACACGTAATTCAATATTTCAACCACACATCCAGAGTCCATTCAGACCTGTTAAACACGTAAGTCAATATTTCAACCACACATCCAGAGTCCATTCAGACCTGTTAAACACGTAAGTCAATATTTCAACCACACATCCAGAGTCCATTCAGACCTGTTAAAGACGTAAGTCAATATTTCAACCACACATCCAGAGTCCATTCAGACCTGTTAAACACATAAGTCAATATTTCAACCACACATCCAGAGTCCATTCAGACCTGTTAAACACGTAAGTCAATATTTCAACCACACATCCAGAGTCCATTCAGACCTGTTAAAGACGTAAGTCAATATTTCAACCACACATCCAGAGTCCATTCAGACCTGTTAAACACGTAAGTCAATATTTCAAACCACACATCCAGAGTCCATTCAGACCTGTTAAAGACGTAAGTCAATATTTCAACCACACATACAGAGTCCATTCAGACCTGTTTAAACACGTAAGTCAATATTTCATATTTCCACACACATCCAGAGTCCATTCAGACCTGTTAAAGACGTAAGTCAATATTTCAACCACACATCCAGAGTCCATTCAGACCTGTTAAACACGTAAGTCAATATTTCAACCACACATCCAGAGTCCATTCAGACCTGTTAAAGACGTAAGTCAATATTTCAACCACACATCCAGAGTCCATTCAGACCTGTTAAACACGTAAGTCAATATTTCAACCACACATCCAGAGTCCATTCAGACCTGTTAAACACGTAAGTCAATATTTCAACCACACATCCAGAGAGTCCATTCAGACCTGTTAAAGACGTAAGTTAAACACGTAAGTCAATATTTCAACCACCACACATCCAGAGTCCATTCAGACCTGTTAAACACGTAAGTCAATATTTCAACCACACATCCAGAGTCCATTCAGACCTGTTAAACACGTAAGTCAATATTTCAACCACACACATCCAGAGTCCATTCAGACCTGTTAAAAGACGTAAGTCAATATTTCAACCACACATCCAGAGTCCATTCAGACCTGTTAAAACGTAAGTCAATATTTCAACCACACATCCAGAGTCCATTCAGACCTGTTAAACACGTAAGTCAATATTTCAACCCACACATCAGACCTGTTAAAGACGTAAGAGTCATATTTCAACCAGTCAGAGTCCATTCAGACCTGTTAAAACACGTAAGTCAATATTTCAACCACCATCCAGAGTCCATTCAGACCTGTTAAACACGTAAGTCAATATTTCAACCACACATCCAGAGTCCATTCAGACCTGTTAAAGACGTAAGTCAATATTTCAACCACACATCCAGAGTCCATTCAGACCTGTTAAAGACGTAAGTCAATATTTCAAC
>CM072247.1:3388280-3405780 GCA_036851935.1 Coregonus suidteri | reverse complement strand
CAGTAGTATTTTAACTATTACCATAGAGACAGTATTATGTTATCTATTACCATAGAGACAGTGGTATGTTAACTATTACCATAGAGACAGTAGTATGTTAACTATTACCATAGAGACAGTAGTATGTTAACTATTACCATAGAGACAGTAGTATGTTATCTATTACCATAGAGACAGTGGTATGTTAACTATTACCATAGAGACAGTGGTATGTTAACTATTACCATAGAGACAGTAGTATGTTAACTATTACCATAGAGACAGTAGTATGTTAACTATTACCATAGAGACAGTAGTATGTTATCTATTACCATAGAGACAGTAGTATGTTAACTATTACCATAGAGACAGTAGTATGTTAACTATTACCATAGAGACAGTAGTATGTTAACTATTACCATAGAGACAGTAGTATGTTATCTATTACCATAGAGACAGTAGTATGTTAACTATTACCATAGAGACAGTGGTATGTTAACTATTACCATAGAGACAGTGGTATGTGTCTCTGGTCCGTAATGTTACCAGTCTACCATCCCTATAGATGCTCTGATAAAAGGAGCAGCCAACAACTATCAGGAGTCTGGATGCTCTCGTCCTGCTTCCTGTCTCTGAGCCAGTCAGATGGGTTATTCACATATAGATGTTCTCCATTTAGATGTGTGAAAGAGAAGAGAACTCGCTCTCTCTCCCACTACCCACAGAAGACTCTCACCTAGTGAGAGCGTGGGACACGAACACACAGCGTTAGCCCATCCTGGGAGCGTGTGCATGCATGCGTGTTTGCCCGCGTGGTGTGCACATGTCCATGCTTGGAAACCCTCACAGAGGTTCCTTACACAGAGAGTAAACATCATTGGGCTCTGTCCCGTGTGAGACGATAGCGTGTTGTGTTGAACGGAGCAGAGACGTGAAGCAAGGGGCTTTACTTTTCTCTCCATCACTCTTGTTTTTGCAGGATGTGACCTCAATTCCACCGGGGTCATTCGCTTATCAAAGGCAGCGAGGGGAACTGGCAGCTTGGAGTGAGTGTTCATTGTGAGCAAGTCCCTTAGTGTGTCTGTCTTCATCAGGGTGCGTGTAGGGGATTAGGGGTGGCAACTCTACACTGGGAGAACATGGAGAGGAAGAGTGCAACCATTAGAGGGAGAGAGGACCAGTTAGAAGGAGAGAGGACCAGTTAGAGAGAGAGAGAGGACCAGTTAGAGAGAGAGAGAGGACCAGTTAGAGGGAGAGAGGACCAGTTAGAGGGAGAGAGGACCAGTTAGAGGGAGAGAGGACCAGTTAGAGGGAGAGAGGACCAGTTAAAGGGAGAGAGGACCAGTTAGAGGGAGAGAGGACCAGTTAGAGGGAGAGACCAGGAGGGAGAGAGGACCAGTTAGAGGGAGAGAGGACCAGTTAGAGGGAGAGAGGACCAGTTAGAGAGAGAGAGAGGACCAGTTAGAGAGAGAGAGAGGACCAGTTAGAGGGAGAGAGGACCAGTTAGAGGGAGAGAGGACCAGTTAGAGGGAGAGAGGACCAGTTAAAGGGAGAGAGGACCAGTTAGAGGGAGAGAGGACCAGTTAGAGGGAGAGAGGACCAGTTAGAGAGAGAGAGAGGACCAGTTAGAGGGAGAGAGGACCAGTTAGAGAGAGAGAGAGGACCAGTTAGAGGGAGAGAGGACCAGTTAGCGGGAGAGAGGACCAGTTAGAGGGAGAGAGGACCAGTTAGAGAGAGAGAGAGGACCAGTTAGAGGGAGAGAGGACCAGTTAGAGGGAGAGAGGACCAGTTAGAGGGAGAGAGAGGACCAGTTAGAGGGAGAGAGGACCAGTTAGAGGGAGAGAGGACTAGCTAGAGGGAGAGAGGACCAGTTAGAGAGAGAGAGAGGACCAGTTAGAGGGAGAGAGGACCAGTTAGAGGGAGAGAGGACCAGTTAGAGGGAGAGAGGACCAGTTAGAGGGAGAGAGGACCAGTTAGAGGGAGAGAGGACCAGTTAGAGGGAGAGAGGACCAGTTAGAAGGAGAGAGGACCAGTTAGAGGGAGAGAGGACCAGTTAGAGGGAGAGAGGACCAGTTAGAGGGAGAGAGGACCAGTTAAAGGGAGAGAGGACCAGTTAGAAGGAGAGAGGACCAGTTAGAGGGAGAGAGGACCAGTTAGAGGGAGAGAGGACCAGTTAGAGGGAGAGAGGACAAGTTAGAAGGAGAGAGGTGACAACAAACAACACATATATAAAGATATCTTTATTCCATTACTTAACAATAGGAAAGCAGATCTAATTAAATGGAACAATCTTCCAATAATTCTTACAAGTAGAATCCTATTGTAATGATGTCATGTCATAGTATTGTGTGCACCAGGGGAGAGTTAGTAGATAAGTGGTTTGCTGCCACGGAGTTTACATTCCGTTATGTCAGAGTAGATTACTGAGGTTGATCTTAGAAATGATTGAAGGACAGGATATAGTGACTTGGGGTAAAGGGTAATAACATCAAAGAAAGGGAGCGCCCATGATGGGTACCAGATGTTCGTGGAGAGACGTGTAACAGAGTGTATATGTAGAGAGAGGGGATCTTTGTTCTGGAGTTGGGAAGATGGCAGAGGCAGGGCCATGTCCCTAGTTTGTTATAACTAACCATGGTACCATATTAAATATCTAATATGAACTCCCCATCAAAAGTGACTAAGTACATCCTTACATTCGTAATCACTTGATACCCTAGAAACTCATCATAACAACTATAAATATTTATATTACTTTATAATGAACAATTGTATTGAATATGAAATATTATTTGAACAACTGTGTTGAATCTGATTTAATAACCTCTCAAAAGGGGCTGTGGACTATGGATCATTAAAGGTCTGAGGAAGCATTAGACAAACTTCATTTCACAATAATCCTTCACCAGAGCGATATAGTGAAAGAGCAATGGAGCGATAGAGTGATGGAGCGATAGAGTGATGGAGTGATAGACAACAGCCATGATCCCACATAGAAAAGCTGCAACCAGCCTTCAACCCAGATCTAAAAATGATAACCCAATGACCATTATTATATCCAAGGCTAATACCAAATAATTTACAAAGGAACCAAATGACAGTATTCCCCAAGGCCAATTGTATTACCAATTTAACACTGCAACCATCACATCTCCTTTTACCATTCTAAGTAGCTGTACGATGAGCGGCCGCTGAAAGCTGAGATTGGGCTGTGTCCCAAATGGCACCATACGGACTCTATCATCTCAGGTGTAGCAATTCATACTGACTCTAACCCACAGTGGTAGAGAGAGAGAGAGAGAGAGAGAGAGAGAGAGAGTGAGAGAGAGAGAGAGAGAGAGAGAGAGAGAGAGAGAGAGAGAGAGAGAGAGAGAGAGAGAGAGAGAGAGAGAGAGAGAGAGAGAGAGAGAGAGAGAGAGAGAGAGACAGAGAGAGAGAGAGAGAGAGAGAGCTCCTAGTCTTAGAAAGCAGCAGTCCATTGATGGCAATGAGAGGTCGGGACTCAGTCAGTGGGCCAGATCAAGGCCCAGCCTCCGGTAACAACCAACCAAACAGCCATTGCACCGCCTCCCTTCGATTGAGCTGTCCATTCTCTACACTCTGCTGCAAGGTCCTGTGATGGCTGCTACAAGGCCCCCCCACTGGGGTTACAGAGCCAAGGATGTCATTACTGATTATTCATGGCTGTTGAACTTACAGACAGGCAGGTAGGTGGCGCACGCTAGAGCGCACACAGTGCCCGGTCACGTTTAGGGCTACAGTACCTCAAGGAGAATCAGGCTCTGCCTTAGGGCTCCAGTACCTCAAGGAGAATCAGGCTCTGCCTTAGGGCTCCAGTACCTCAAGGAGAATCAGGCTCTGCCTTAGGGCTCCAGTACCTCAAGGAGAATCAGGCTCTGCCTTAGTGCTACAGTACCTCAAGGAGAATCAGGCTCTGCCTTAGAGCAGGAGAGTCAGAATCGGAACTTTGGCCATGGTTCCTTAGAAGAAGAAAAAACAATAGGTGTGTTCCTAGGAAAAGCTTGACGCAATATGCTGTGCTTCAAAATCAAAAATGGGCCAAAGCACCTGATTTGATCGAAATTGATAACGTTCCTTTTTGACAAAACAATCAAATATTCAAACCTCTTTATTTTCTTAATATCATTTATTTTTCATCACTGCATTTACCATTAGGGCCCCTTAGACTATGAAATGGTCTGCCAGAGGAGATCAGCCCTGCAGATTCACTGTCTCTTTCTACAGCGCCTGCATTTACCATTAGGGCCCCTTAGACTATGAAATGGTCTGCCAGAGGAGATCAGCCTTGCAGATTCAGTCTCTTTTTGCAGTGCCTTCAGAAAGTATTCACGCCCCCTTTTCCACATGTTGTTGTTTTACGGCCTGAATTTAAAATGGATTTAAAACCGGCCGACACACAATACCCCATGATGTCAAAGTGGAATTATGTTCTTAGACATTTTCACACATTTATTAAAAATGAATAAGTATTCAAAACAAAGTCAATAAGTATTCAACCCCTTTGTTATGGCAAGCCTATTTAAGTTCAGGAGCAAAAATCTGCTTAACAAGTCACATAATACATTGCATGGACTCACTCTGTATGCAATAGTAGTGCTTAACATGATTATTTTATAACTACCTCATCTCTGCACCCCACAAATACAATTATCTGTAAGGTCCGTCAGTTGAGCAGTGAATTTCCAACACAGATTCAACCTCAAAGAACAGGCAGGTTTTGCAATGCCTCGCAAAGGGCACCTATTGGTAGATTGGTATATAAAAACAAAAACAAAACAGACATTGAATATCCCTTTGAGCATGGTGAAGTTATTAATTGCACTACAAAGATACAGGCGTCCTTCCTTACTCAGTTGCCGAAGAGGAAGGAAACCGTTCAGAGATTTTACCATGAGGCCAATGGTTATGTTAAAACAGTTACAGAGTTTAACGGCTGTGATAGGAGAAAACTGAGGATGGATCAACAACATTGTAGTTACTCCACAATACTAACCTAAATGACAGAGTGAAAAGAAGGAAGCCTGTACAGAATAAAAATATTCCAAAACATGCATCCTGTTTGCAATAAGGCACTAATGTAAAACTGCAAAAATAAGTACAACGTTTTGTCCTGAATACAAAGTGTTATGTTTGGGGAAAATCCAACACAACACATCACTGAGTACCACTCTTCATATTTTCAAACATGGTGGTGGCATAATCATGTTATGGGTATGCTTGTCATCGGCAAGGACTAGGGAGTTTTTCAGCAGGACAATAACCTAAACCACGAGGCCAAATCTACACTGGAGTTGCTCACCAAGACGACATTGAATGTTCCTGAGTGGCCTAGTTATAGTTTTGCCTTAAATTGGCAGACTTAGCCAACACAATAAGGGGTATGAATACTTTCTGAAGGGACTGTCTATCCCTGCTGAAGACACATGTTTATAAAGATGCTTTTAATGGATGATTTCAATATATGATTTTAATGAGCAATTATAATGTTTTCTCCTTCCTCTTGTTTTTGTTTACTTTTATTTTATTATTTGTTACTTGTATTGAAAAGTGCTATATAAATAAAGTTATTATTATTATTATTATTATTATTATTATTATTATTATTATTGTTATTGTTATTGTTATTAATACTGTTATTGTTATTATTATTGTTATTATTATTTATTATTATTGTTTGTATTATTATTATTATTATTATTATTATTATCATTATTATTATTATTATTATTATTATTGTTATTATTATTGTTATTATTATTGTTTGTATTATTATTATTACTATTATTATTACTATTATTATTATTATTATTATATTATTATAGTTATTATTATTACTGTTGTTTATTATTATTATTATTATTATTTTTATATTATTATTATTATTATAGTTATTATTATTACTGTTATTATTATTATTGCTATTATTATTATTATTAGTATTATTATTATTATTATTGTTACTGTTTTTTGTTTTTGTTTTGTTTTTTTAGGGGGTTCTCAACATATAACCTATATACTTATTGTGGACACAGTACGTTTTACATTAGTTATCTTGTTGTTACTAGTTGTTGTTATTCGTCCCATCCTTCAGCTCCATTCAACACCTCCCATCCATTGGATTTCTATTTGCCACTTTGAACTGTACTGTGATGTTTTACAAAAGTTCTGAACCTGATCTGTTTCTACAGATCGTAAAATGAAAATAATTTGTTTTGCTAAAAGTATTATTATATTATTGATCGATTGACTATGACTTTTCAGATCAAATATTGCAATCCTTTAGCCATTCCTGGACCTGTGTCCAAAAACAAGCTACAAATAGACAGTACCAAAACAAATTATATAATGATTCTGTCTCTTCGCAGCAAATATTATTACTGTTATTATTATTATTGTTATTATTATTATTATTATTGCTATTATTATTATTATTATTATTATTATTATTATTTTTATTATTATTATTATTATTATTATTATTATTGCTATTATTATTATTATTATTATTATTATTATTATTGTTATTATTATTATTACTGTTGTTATTATTATTATTATTTTATATATTATTATTATTATTATTATTATTATTATTTTTCATCATAATAATAAATAATAATATGCCATTTAGCAGACGCTTTTATCCAAAGCGACTTACAGTCATGCGTGCATATTTTTTTTTTGTGTATGGGTGGTCCCGGGGATCGAACCCACTACCTTGGCGTTACAAGCGCCGTGCTCTACCAGCTGAGCTACAGAGGACCACAGAGGACCACTGATAGGAAACACAGCTGATAACAATGATTATCCTCAGCACAGCGATTATTAATTAATTAATTACGCAGGTCTAAAATGGTATTATCATATCAATTAACACTTCACAGAAATGACACGCCTCATGCTTTTCATATGCCCAATGTTCTGGTGATGATGAAGATGAGGATGATGATGATGATTTCTCCCTGTAAATAGATCTCTCTCTCTCTGAGATCACCTTGGTTAATTAGTCACACAGACACTCACAACATGGTGCTCGTTCACAGGATCTGACAACAGTAATAACAACATCAGCAACTTTTGTGCAAAAAAAAGCAGAGTTGAAAAATATATGGCAAATAGAAATCAAAACTGGATGGTGTTCAGAGACAGATGGGAGGGGTTGAGTGGAGCTGAAGGATGGGACTAAAAACAAACAAAAGATAACTATAGTAAAATATACAGTGTCTGTAAAATGTATATAGTATGTATAAGCTGGAGGTAGAAGCCTAAGTGTTGTTGTCCATTAGTTTACTCCAATTAGATTACGGGTGGTAGGGTTAGGGGAAAATAATAAAGGAAAATATATTTAAATATATATATATATATATATATATGGGGGATTGGAAATGATGCAAACAATTACATTGATAGAAGCCACAATCTATCTGTCACGACTTCCGCCGAAGTTGGTGCCTCTCCTTGTTCGGGGCGGGCGTTTCGGTCGGTCTTCTAGCTGCTACCAATCTACGTTTATTTTTCCATTTGTTTTGTCTTGATTGTACACACCTGGTTCCCATTACATTATATTATTTCCCTATTTAACCCTCTGGTTCCCACATGGTTTTGTGCGTGTTTGTTCTTTGTTTTGTGTCTAAGACTTATGTGAGCTGGTGTGTTTTCCCTGCCTGGAAATTAGTGTTGTTTATTTTTCGAGTAAAGTACGTCGTTTACTCGGTTCTGTGTCCTTCACCTGACTCCGTCCTACCGCCTGACTCCGTCCTACCGCCTGACTCCGTCCTACCGCCTGACTCCGTCCTACCGCCTGGCTCCGTCCTACCGCCTGACTCCGTCCTACCGCCTGACTCCGTCCTACCGCCTGACTCCGTCCTACCGCCTGACTCCGTCCTACCGCCTGACTCCGTCCTACCGCCTGGCTCCGTCCTACCGCCTGACTCCGTCCTACCGCTGCACATTGACACTATCTGCAATATTAAAGCTGATCTACCACCTTTAAAAAAAAAAAAAAAATCAACAACAACAGCAGAAATAAACAAGGTACTCATTGTGTTTAGAACCACAGCTGTTCACAGGTTGGAAATGTGATAATGAATTAATTCACACAAGTTCTTAGAATAGATTTCTCAACGAACAACCTGACATATAAGTAAGTAAGGTTACTCAGCAGCAGAGCCGCCCATGCATGATAATGTAGCACAGCGAGGTTACTCAGCAGCAGAGTCGCCCATGCATGATAATGTAGCACAGCGAGGTTACTCAGCAGCAGAGCCGCCCATGCATGATAATGTAGCACATTGAGGTTACTCAGCAGCAGAGCCGCCCATGCATGATAATGTAGCACATCGAGGTTACTCAGCAGCAGAGCCGCACATGCATGATAATGTAGCACATCGAGGTTACTCAGCAGCAAAGCCGCCCATGCATGATAATGTAGCACATTGAGGTTACTCAGCAGCAGAGCCGCCCATGCATGATAATGTAGCACAGCGAGGTTACTCAGCAGCAAAGCCGCCCATGCATGATAATGTAGCACAGCGAGGTTACTCAGCAGCAAAGCCGCTCATGCATGATAATGTAGCACATTGAGGTTACTCAGCAGCAGAGCCGCCCATGCATGATAATGTAGCACAGCGAGGTTACTCAGCAGCAGAGCCGCCCATGCATGATAATGTAGCACAGCGAGGTTACTCAGCAGCAGAGCCGCCCATGCATGATAATGTAGCACAGCGAGGTTACTCAGCAGCAGACGTAGATAGCTACTCAAACATTATTTCATTCTTTCATGCCGTTCTGTCCATGTAAAATGTTGCCTTTATTAAAACACAGTTGATCAAAACATAATCATAACAACACCACGCTACAATAGATGATTCATAGACAGTGTCCCAAATGGCACCCTATTCCCTATATAGTGCACTACATTTGACCATAGCCCTATGGTAATACGTGCATGTGTGTGTGATACAGTGGGGGAAAAAAAGTATTTAGTCAGCCACCAATTGTGCAAGTTTCTCCCACTTAAAAAGATGAGAGAGGCCTGTAAATTTTCATCATAGGTACACGTCAACTATGACAGACAAAATGAGAAAAAAAATCCAGAAAATCACATTGTAGGATTTTTAATGAATTTATTTGCAAATTATGGTGGAAAATAAGTATTTGGTCAATAACAAAAGTTTCTCAATACTTTGTTATATACCCTTTGTTGGCAATGACACAGGTCAAACGTTTTCTGTAAATCTTCACAAGGTTTTCACACACTGTTGCTAGTATTTTGGCCCATTCCTCCATGCAGATCTCCTCTAGAGCAGTGATGTTTTGGGGCTGTCGCTGGGCAACACAGACTTTCAACTCCCTCCAAAGATTTTCTATGGGGTTGAGATCTGGAGACTGGCTAGGCCACTGCAGGACCTTGAAATGCTTCTTACGAAGCCACTCCTTCGTTGCCCGGGCGGTGTGTTTGGGATCATTGTCATGCTGAAAGACCCAGCCACGTTTCATCTTCAATGCCCCTTGCTGATGGAAGGAGGTTTTCACTCAAAATCTCACGATACATGGCCCCATCATTCTTTTCCTTTACACGGATCAGTCGTCCTGGTCCCTTTGCAGAGAAAAATAGCCCCAAAGCATGATGTTTCCACCCCCATGCTTCACAGTAGGTATGGTGTTCTTTGGATGCAACTCAGCATTCTTTGTCCTCCAAACACGACGAGTTGAGTTTTTTACCAAAAAAGTTCTATTTTTGGTTTCAATCTGACCATATGACATTCTCCCAATCCTCTTCTGGATCACCCAAATGCACTCTAGCAAACTTCAGACGGGCCTGGACATGTACTGGCTTAAGCAGGGGGACACGTCTGGCACTGCAGGATTTGAGTCCCTGGCGGCGTAGTGTGTGTTACTGATGGTAGGCTTTGTTACTTTGGTCCCAGCTCTCTGCAGGTCATTCACTAGGTCCCCCCGTGTGGTTCTGGGATTTTTTGCTCTCCTTTCTTGTGATCATTTTGACCCCACGGGGTGAGATCTTGCGTGGAGCCCCAGATCGAGGGAGATTATCAGTGGTCTTGTATGTCTCTTCCATTTCCTAATAATTGCTCCCACAGTGATTTCTTCAAACCAAGCTGCTTTACCTATTGCAGATTAAGTCTTCCCAGCCTGGTGCAGGTCTACAATTTTGTTTCTGGTGTCCTTTGACAGCTCTTTGGTCTTGGCCATAGTGGAGTTTGGAGTGTGACTGTTTGAGGTTGTGGACAGGTGTATTTTATACTGATAACAACTTCAAACAGGTGCCATTAATACAGGTAACAATTGGAGGACAGAGGAGCCTCTTAAAGAATAAGTTACAGGTCTGTGAGAGCAGAAAAATCTTGCTTGTTTGTAGGTGACCAAATACTTATTTTCCACCATAAATTTTGCAAATAAATTCATAAAAAATCCTACAATGTGATTTTCTGGAAACATTTTTCTCAATTTGTCTGTCATAGTTGACGTGTACCTATGATGAAAAATTACTGGCCTCTCTCATCTTTTTAAGTGGGAGAACTTGCACAATTGGTGGCTGACTAAATACTTTTTTTCCCCCACTGTATGTAAGGAATAAGGTGCCAATTTGGGATGATACACACAAACACAGACATGAAGCACGTCAGAAGAGAGGTGATCCATGCTTGGCACCTCTATTAGTCCTGTGGGTGGAGGTATCAGATAACATGTTACACGCATGAAAGATGCAATCATTTGCGCCTGCTAACGTATGTGACTCGTTTCAGGAAACTAGGCGTATGTCACGGGTCACTACTTCAAAGGAGAGCCATTTGAATGTAAACTTTTTTTACTTTTATCAAAATGCTTTTTTTTTTGGTTGTAGAAATGCCTTCTGGAACATGTGAACTTTCATGTGCCTTAATAACAAAGTTGTATGCCATCTGTAAATACGAATAAAATTGTTAAATTAAGAGCCTAGTTGGTTTAGCCACAGAAAATGACAGCTACCTTCCCGCTAGCCATGATTGGCTGAGATAATGAGTGGGCTGGACATGCCGAGAGATGAGTTCAGATTGGTCTGCCATATAGCACACTTCTGTTTATTTGAGCTGGTCATTATGTGTAGGTAATCCTGTCTAATCCTGTTTTTTATGTAGCGTGTAGTAAAACTGCATAAGTGTTGCTCTCAACTTTCAGGAGGACCGAGTTTTGAAATCTGTGGAATTAAAGTATGATAGCTAAGGAGATGGAGAAAACACCTGTCTCCGAATTACATCTTCAAACGAAGGGCAACCATGGCATCCGTGAGGGAGACACGTCCATCCATGATGTATACAGGCAAGATAGTCTAGCTAGCTAGCTACATTTTCAGATATTACACGTTTCTAATTTTGGTGGTTTCATTTCAAGTTAAAGTGTACTGTTAGCTAGCTAGCTAACGTTAGCTGGCTGGGTCGCTAGCTAATGTTACATGTATGATCTTATTAATCATATCTCAGAGCCATTTGCTTTGCTAGTTATGGCCTAGTGTTAGCTAGCTAACATTGAACCTGGTTGGTTAGCTACCTGCAGATTCATGCAGGGTAGTAACGTCATGAGTTGGGATTATGGTTCATTGTTTACCTAGCTAGCTAGCTACATGTCTTAACAAAAGACTCCACAATGCAAGTAACCATTTCGGGTGCGTTCGTAAATTCAGTCTGAGTGTGCCAGAGCGCAGAATAACTGATGAATTTACGAACGCTCAACACCGAATATGGGCCCGGTGTTGAATATGGCCGGTGTCAGCAAAAAAAAAAAAGCGTAATTAAAATTGTTGCCAGCAGCACAGATACAGTCACCAATGCTCTGGATAACATGAAAACAGCCTAACCAGCTTTGCTAGGGCGACTAAAATGGTCAGTGGGGTGTTCTCTCATCGTGTTTGGAAGAGGCTAACAAGCTAGCCAACGTTAGACAGTTAGCTTGGGTGCTTGACTGCTGTTGTGAGGTCAGAACGCACGGATCAACCCTACTCCTCGGCCAGAGCGTCCAGTGTGCGGTCGGTCACATATTTCCCTCCCTCTCTTCTCTCTCTCTCTCTCTCTCTCTCTCTCTCTCCTCTCTCTCTCTCATGCATGCACCACGCACACACACACACACACACACACACACACACACACACACACACACAAACACGCACACACACACGTTTCCCTTCCATACTGTTCCTGTTGTCATGGTCCTTGGGCATCACACTATAGAGGGAAGGCTACAGGTAGGCTGGACAAGGTACAGATTAGAGCCTTATGCTTTGCTTTCCCTCCTCCCTCCTCCCTCCTTCCTCCTCCCTCCTTCCTCCTTCCTCCTCCCCCCCCCTCCTCTCCCTCCTCCTCTCCCCTCTCCCCTCCTCCTCTCTCCATCCCTCTCTCCCTCCTCCCTCCTCCCTCCTCCATCCCTCTCTCCCTCCTCCCTCCTCTCCTCCCTCCTCCCTCCCTCTCCTCCCTCCTCCCTCCTCTCCTCCCTCATCCCTTTCTCCCTCCTCCCCAGTATTCACCCCCCTTGGCATTTTTCCTTACAACCTGAAAGTAAAATAGATTTTTGTGGGGTTTGTATCATTTGATTTACACAACATGCCTACCACTTTGAAGATGCAAAATATGTTTTATTGTGAAACAAACAAGAAATATGACAAAAAACTGAAAACTTGAGCGTGCATAACTATTCACATCCTCAAAGTCAATACTTTGTAGCGCCACCTTTTGCAGCAATTACAGCTGCAAGTCTCTTGGGGTATGTCTCTATAAGCTTGGCATATCTAGCCACTGGGATTTTTGCCCATTCTTCAAGGCAAAACTACTCCAGCTCCTTCAAGTTGGATGGGTTCCGCAGGTGTACAGCAATCTTTAAGTCATACCACAAATTCTCAATAGGATTGAGTTCTGGGCTTTGACTAGGCCATTCCAAGACATTTAAATGTTTCCCCTTAAACCACTCGAGTGTTGCTTTAGCAGTATGCTTAGGGTCATTGTCATGCTGGAAGGTGAACCTCCGACTGAAACAGTTTTCCCTCAATACGTTCCCTGTATTTAGCGCCATCCATCATTCCTTCAATTCTGACCAGTTTCCCAGTCCCTGCCGATGAAAAACATCCCCACAGCATGATGCTGCCACCACCATGCTTCACTGTGGGGATGGTGTTCTCGGGGTGATGAGAGGTGTTGGGTTTGCGCCAGACATAGCGTTTTCCTTGATGGCCAAAAAGCTCAATTTTAGTCTCATCTGACCAGAGTACCTTCTTCCATATGTTTGGGGAGTCTCCCACATGCCTTTTGGCGAACACCAAACATGTTTGCTTATTTTTTTTCTTTAAGCAATGGCTTTTTTTCTGGCCACTCTTCCGTAAAGCCCAGCTCTGTGGAGTGTACGGCTTTAAAGTGGTCCTATGGACAGATACTCCGTTCTCCGCTGTGGAGCTTTGCAGCTCCTTCAGAGTTATCTTTGGTCTCTTTGTTGCCTCTCTGATCAATGCCCTCCTTGCCTGGTCTGTGAGTTTTGGTGAGCGGCCCTCTCTTTGGCAGGTTTGTTGTGGTGCCATATTCTTTCATTTTCTAATAATGGATTTAATGGTGCTCCGTGGGATGTTCAAAGTTTCAGATATTTTTTATAACCCAACCCTGATCTGTACTTCTCCACAACTTTGTCCCTGACCTGTTTGGAGAGCTCCTTGGTCTTCATGGTGCCGCTTGCTTGGTGGTGCCCCTTGCTTAGTGGTGTTGCGGACTCTGGGGCCTTTCAGAACAGGTGTGTATATTTTGAGATCATGTGACACTTAGATTGCGCACAGGTGGACTTTATTTAACTAATTATGTGACTTCTGAAGGTAATTGGTTGCACCAGATCTTATTTAGGGGCTTCATAGCAAAGGGGGTGAATACATATGCACGCACCACTTTTCCGTTATTTATTTTAGATAATTTTTTGAAACAAGTTTTTATTTTTTATTTCACTTCACCAATTTGGACTATTTTGTGTATGTTCATTACATGAAATCCAAAGAAAAATCCATTTAAATTACAGGTTGTAATGCAACAAAATAGAAAAAACGCCAAGGGGGATGAATACTTTTGCAAGGCACTGTATAGTGCTGTATTTTAGCTTATGTTCCTCCCCTGTGTTTACATGGCCTTGTCGTCCCTCAGGATAACAACATCTGCTAACTGAGTAATAATGTAGGAACAAGATAGATTTTTGGTTTAATGGAGGAGGGACTTAAAACATTAGACCTGTTTATGTTCTGGTTCTCCTTTCACCTTTTACACAGGAGTTGGGTTGTTGTTGAGAGGTGTTCCTCCCTCCCTCTCTCTATGTGTCTCTGTCTCTCTGTCTCTCTGTCTCTCTGTGTCTCTGTCTCTCTGTCTCTCTGTGTCTCTGTCTCTCTGTCTCTCTCTCTCTCTCTCTCTCTGTCTCTCTGTGTCTCTGTCTGTCTCTCTCTGTGTCTCTGTCTCTCTGTGTCTCTGTCTCTCTGTGTCTGTCACTCTCTGTCTCCCTGTCTCTCTGTGTCTCTGTCTCTCTGTGTCTGTCACTCTCTGTCTCCCTGTCTCTCTGTGTCTCTGTCTCTCTGTGTCTGTCACTCTCTGTCTCCCTGTCTCTCTGTCTCTCTGTGTCTGTCACTCTCTGTCTCCCTGTCTCTCTGTGTCTCTGTCTCTCTGTGTCTGTCACTCCCTGTCTCCCTGTCTCTCTGTCTCCCTGTCTCTCTGTCTCCCTGTCTCTCTGTGTCTGTCACTCTCTGTCTCTATCTTTCTATTTCGTTCTAAGTCTTTGTATCTCCCTGTGTCAGTGTCTGTCTCTCGGTCTCTCTGTGTCTCTGTGTCTCTGTCTCTCTGTGTCTCTGTGTCTCTGTCTCTCTGTATCTCTGTGTCTCTGTCTCTCTGTGTCTCTGTGTCTCTGTGTCTCTGTGTCTCTGTGTCTCTCTGTCTCTCTCTTTCTCTCTCCCCACAGTAACAGTACGTAAATATCCCAACCAGAAGCCATGGATTACAGGCAACATCCACACTGAGCTAAAGGCTAGAGCTGCCGCTTTTCAAGGAGCGGGACTCTAAGCCGGACGCTTATAAGAAATCCTGCTATGCCCTCTGACGAACCATCAAACAGGCAAAGCGTCAATACAGGACTAAGATTGAACCCTACTACGCCAGCGCTGACGCTCGTCGGATGTGGCAGGGCTTGCAAACTATCACAGATTATATAAAGGGAAACTCAGCCGTGAGCTGCCCAGTGACGCGAGCCTACCAGACGAGCTAAATGCCTTCTATGCTCGCTTCGAGGCAAGCAATATGCATGAGAGCACCAGCTGTTCCGGACGACTGTGTGATCACGCTTCCTATAGCCGATGTGAGTAAGACCATTAAACAGGTTCAACATTCAGACTGATTACCAGGATACATACTCAGAGTATGATCTGACCAGCTGGTAAGTGTCTCCACTGACATTTCCAACCTCTCCCTGACCCAGTCTGTAATACCAACTTGTTTCAAGCAGACCACATTTAACATTTTAGTCATTTAGCAGACGCTCTTATCCAGAGTGACTTACAGTTAGTGAATGCATACATTATTTAAAAAAATATAATAATCATACTGGCCCCCCGTGGGAATCGAATCCACAACCCTGGCGTTGCAAGCGCCATGCTCTACCAACTGAGCTACATCCCTGACCACCATAGTCCCTGTGCCCAAAAACGCCATGGTAACGTGTCTAAATGACAATTGCCCCGTAGCCACAAAATGCTTTGAACGGCTGGTCACGGCTGACATCAACACCATCCTCCCAGACACCCTGGATCCACTCCAATTCACATACCGCCCCAACAGATCCACAGATGACACTATCTCTATTGCGCTCCACACTGCCCTACTCCCACCTGGATAAGAGGAACGTCTATGTGAAAATGCTGGTCATTGACTACAGCTCAGCGGATGGAAAAAAAAGTGTTATATATATATATATATATATTTTTTTTTTTTTTGGAGAAGCCTAATTACCGTGACTAAATGGTCATGTGGATCCTGGATTTCCTGACGGGCCGCCCCCAGGTGGTAAGGGTAGGCAACAACACATCCGCCACGCTGACACTCAACACGGGGGCCCCTCAGGGGTGCGTGCTTAGTCCCCTCCTGTACACCCTGTTCACCCACGACTGCGTGGCCGCACACGACTCCAACACCATCATTACGTTTGCAGATGACACGAAGGTGGTAGGAATGATCACGGACAACGATGAGACAGCCTATAGGGAGGAGGTCAGAGACCTGGCCGTGTGGTTCCATGACATCAACCTCTCCCTCAACGATGAGACAGCCTATAGGGAGCAGGTCAGAAACCTGGCCGTGTGGTGCCAGGATAACAACCTCTCCCTCAACGATGAGACAGCCTATAGGGAGGAGGTCAGAGACCTGGCCGTGTGGTGCCATGACATCAACCTCTCCCTCAACGTCAGCAAGATAAAGGAGCTGATTGTGAATTACAGGAAACGGAGGGCCGAGCACGCCCCCATTCACATCGACGGGGCTGTAGTGGATCGGGTCGAGAGCTTCACGTTCCTTGGTGTCCACATCACTAAAGGACTGATCCTGATCCAAACACAGCGACACAGTCGTTAAGAGGGCACGACAATGCCTCTTCCCATTCAGGAGGCTGAAAAGATTTGGCATGGGGTCCTCAGATCCTAAAAAAGTTCTACAGCTGTATCATTGAGAACATCCTGACTGGTTGCATCACCGCCTGGTATGGCAACTGCTTGGAATCTGACTACTACAGAGGATGGTAGGTACCGCCCAGTATGTCATTGGAGCCAAGCTTCCTGCCATCAAGGACCTCTGTACTAGGCGGTGTCAGAGGAAGGCCCAGTACATCACTATACCAGGTGGTGTCCCTAAAAAGGCCCTAAAAATGGTCAAAGACTCCAGCCACCCAAGTCACATACTGTTCTCTCTGCTACCAGAGCTTGCTGCACGGGTCCATTGACTTCAATACAAAACCTAGGAGGCTCATGGTTCTCACCCCCTTCCATAGACTTGCACAGTAATTATGACAACTTCCGGAGGACATCTTCCAACCTATAAGAGCTCTTGCAGCATTAACTGACATTTTGTCCACCCAATCAAAGGATCAGAGAATTAATCTAGTACTGGAAGCATAAGCTACATCTAGCTAGCACTGTAGTGCAAACAAATATGGTGAGTAGTTGACTCAAAATGAAAGACAATAGTTGAACAGTTTTTAACAAATACATTTAATCAAAAATTAAGGAGAAGAGAGAGAGAGAGAGAGAGAGAGAGAGAGAGAGTATAGGAGTATTGTATGTATCATTATGGCACATGTAAAATATAATAAACATGTTTGATATTCTATAATCCAGATGCTTAAATAATGAATATAGCCATGCAGTATATGCTGTGTTTCAAATGAATGTATGTGCTCTTTCACAAAAGCTCTCAACAGTATGCATTACATTAGTTCTTTTTTAAGAAGGGGCCTA
>CM072247.1:3300780-3385780 GCA_036851935.1 Coregonus suidteri | reverse complement strand
TCTCTCCTCTCTCTCTCGCTCTCTCTCTCGTCAGAGTGCATGCTGGGAGATAGTCGGGAAGCAGGAGTGATTGTGAGAGCGACTGCAATTATTTTCACTCTATTGGGTTGCGGTGTATATATATATACAGTCATGGTCAAAGGTTTTGAGAATGACACAAATATTAATTTTCACAAAGTCTGCTGCCTCAGTTTTATGATGGCAGTTTGCATATACTCCAGAATGTTATGAAGAGTGATCAGATGAATTGCAATTAATTGCAAAGTCCCTCTTTGCCATGAAAATGAACTTAATCCCCCAAAAAAACATGTCCACTGCATTTCAGCCCTGCCACAAAAGGACCAGCTGACATCATGTCAATGATTATCTCGTTAACACAGGTGAGAGTGTTGACGAGGACAAGGCTGGAGATCACTCTATCATGCTGATTGAGTTAGAATAACCGACTGGAAGCTTTAAAAGGAGGGTGGTGCTTGAAATCATTGTTCTTCCTCTGTTAACCATGGTTACCTGCAAGGAAACACGTGTCGTCATCATTGCTTTGCACAAAAAGGGCTTCACAGGCAAGGATATTGCTGCTAGTAAGATTGCACCTAAATCAACCATTTATCGGATCATCAAGAACTTCAAGGAGAGAGGTTCAATTGTTGTGAAGAAAGCTTCAGGGCGCCCAAGAAAATCCAGCAAGCGCCAGGACCGTCTCCTAAAGTTGATTCAGCTGCGGGATCGGGGCACCACCAGTGCATAGCTTGCTCAGGAATGGTAGCAGGCATGTGTGAGTGCATCTGCAGGCACAGTGAGGTGAAGACTTTTGGAGGATGGCCTGGTGTCAAGAAGGGCAGCGAGGAAGCCACTTCTCTCCAGGAAAAACATCAGGGACAGACTGATATTCTGCAAAAGGTACAGGGATTGGACTGACTGAGGACTGGGGTAAAGTCATTTTCTCTGATGAATCCCCTTTCCGATTGTTTGGGGCATCCGGAAAAAAGCTTGTCCGGAGAAGACAAGGTGAGCGCTACCATCAGCCCTGTGTCATGCCAACAGTAAAGCATCCTGAGACCATTCATGTGTGGGGTTGCTTCTCAGCCAAGGGAGTGGGCTCACTCACAATTTTGCCTAAGAACACAGCCATGAATAAAGAATGGTACCAACACATCCTCCGAGAGCAACAATCCAAGAACAGTTTGATGACGAACAATGCCTTTTCCAGCATGATGGAGCACCTTGCCATAAGGAAAAAGTGATAACTAAGTGGCTCTGGGAACAAAACATCGACATTTTGGGTCCATGGCCAAGAAACTCCCCTGACCTTAATCCCACTGAGAACTTATGGTCAATCCTCAAGAGGCGGGTGGACAAACAAAAACCCACAAATTCTGACAAACTCCAAGCATTGATTATGCAAGAATGGGCTGCTATCAGTCAGGATGTGGCCCAGAAGTTAATTGACAGCATGCCAGGGTGGATTGCAGAGGTCTTGAAAAAGAAGGGTCAACTGCAAATATTGACTCTTTGCATAAACTTAATGTAATTGTCAATAAAAGCCTTTGACACTTATGGAATGCTTGTAATTATACTTCAGTATACCATAGTAACATCTGACAAAAATATCTAAAAACACTGAAGCAGTAAACTTTGTGAAGACCAATACTTGTGTCATTCTCAAAACCTTTGACCACGATTATATATATATATATATATATATATATATATATATATTGATTAGTTTAGTTGTTTTAAGGTTATCACTATCACTAAGCACGAATAGGGGTGGTGGGATCGTTGAGGTTGTTTTTCTTGAAGGCGCAACCAGCGGGTGGGGCTGGTTGCAATGGCTACTTGCGGAGGTTTGGCGTTTTAAAAACTTAGACAGCGGCATGGACTAAAGTGTTCATTGGAAGAATGTAGCTTAGCAGTGGGTGCTATCATTGGGTACGATAGCATCAAATCAGCCTCAAGGATGAATAGTGCTGTAGTGATATTCTTAGATTTGGGGATGAGGTAGTTGGGTGGGCTAATTTCAGAATGGCTGTGTACAGGTGCAGTGATCGGTAAGCTGCTCTGACAACTGACACTTAAAGTTAGTGAGGGAGATAAGAGTCTACAGCTTCAGAGATTTTTGCAGTTCGTTCCAGTCATTGGCAGCAGAGAACTGGAAGGAATGGCGGCCAAAGGAGGTGTTGACTTTGGGGATGACCAGTGAGATATACCTGCTGGAACGCATACTACGGGTGGGTGTTGCTATGGTGACCAATGATCTAAGATAAGGCAGGGATTTGCCTAGAAGTGATTTATAGATGACCTGGAGCCAGTGGGTTTGGCGACAAATATGTAGTGAGGGCCAGCCAAAGAGAGCGTACAGGTCACAATGGTGGGTATATATGGGACTTTGGTGACAAAACGGATGGCACTGTGATAGACTACATCCAATTTGCTGAGTAGAGTGTTGGAGGCTATTTTGTAAATGACATCGCTGAAGTCAAGGATCGGTAGGATAGTCAGTTTTACGAGGGCATGTTTAGCAGCATGAGTGAAGGAGGCTTTGTTTGCGAAATAGGAAGCCGATTCTAGATTTATCTTTGGATTGGAGATGCTTAATGTGAGTCTGGAAGGAGAGTTTACGGTCTAACCAGACACCTAGGTATTTGTAGTTGTCCACATATTCTAAGTCAGACCCGCCGAGAGTAGTGATTCTAGTCGGGCGGGCAGGTGCAAGCAGTGTTCGATTGAAGAGCATGCATTTAGTTTTACTAGCGTTTAAGAGCAGTTGGAGGCCACGGAAGGAGTGTTCTATGGCATTGAAGCTCATTTGGAGGTTTGTTAACACAGTGTCCAATGAAGGGCCAGATGTATACAAAATGGTGTCGTCTGCGTAGAGGTGGATCTGAGAGTCACCAGCAGCAAGATCGACATCATTGATATAGACAGAGAATAGAGTCTACCCGAAAATGTAACCCTGTGGCACCCCCATAGAGACTGCCAGAGGTCCAGAGAACAGGCCCTCCAATTTGACACATTGAACTCTATCTGAGAAGTAGTTGGTGAACCAGGCGAGGCAGTCATTTGAGAAACATGGGCAAGTTGCAGCGGGAAAGTGCAGAGCTGGTGGCCGGGGTAGGGGTAGCCAGGTGGAAAGCATGGCCAGCCGTATAAAAATGCTTATTGAAATTCTCGATTATCGTAGATTTATTGGTGGTGACAGTGTTTCCTAGCCTCAGTGCAGTGGGTAGCTGGGAGGAAGTGCTCTTATTCTCCATGGACTTTACAGTGTCCCAAAGCTAGTGCTACTGGATGCAAATTTCTGTTTGAAAAAGCTAGCCTTTGCTTTCCTGACTGCTTGTGTATATTGGTTCCTAACTTCCCTGAAAAGTTGCATATCACGGGGGCTGTTTGATGCTAATGCAGTACGCCACAGGATGTTTTTGTGCTGGTCAAGAGCAGTCAAGTCTGGGGTGAACCAGGGGCTATATCTGTTTTTAGTTCTGAATTTTTTGAATGGGGCATGCTTATTTAAGATGGAGAGGAAAGCACTTTTGAAGAACATCCAGGCATCCTCTACTGACAGAATGAGGTCAATATCCATCCAGGATACCCGGGCCAGGTCAATTTGAAAGGCCTGCTCGCTGAAGTATTTTAGGGAGCGTTTGACAGTGATGAGGGGTGGTCGTTTGACCGCGGACCCATTACGGATGCAGGCAATGAGGCAGTGATCGCTGAGATCCTGGTTGAAGACAGCAGAGGTGTATTTAGAGGGTTATTTAGTCAGGATGATATCTATGTTTACGGATTTAGGGTTGTACCTGGTAGGTTCCTTGATAATTTGTGTGAGATTGAGGGCATCTAGTTTCGATTGTAGGACTGCCGGGGTGTTAAGCATATCCCAGTTTAGGTCACCAAGCAGTACAAACTCTGATGATAGATGGGGGCAAGCAATTCACATATGGTGTCCAGGGCACAGCTGGGGGCTGAGGGGGGTCTGTAGCAAGCGGCAACAGTGAGAGACTTAAAGGTGGATTTTTAGAAGTAGAACTCAAACTGTTTGGGCACAGACCTGGATAGTATGATAGAGCTCTGCAGGCTATCTCTACAGTAGATTGCAACTCCGCCCCCTTTGGCAGTTCTATCTAGACGGAAAATGTTGTAGTTCGGAATGGACAATTCTGAATTTTTGGTGGCCTTCCTAAGCCAAGATTCAGACACTGCTAAAACATCAGGGTTGGCAGAGTGTGCTAATGCAGTGAATAACTCAAACTTGGGGAGGAGACTTCTGATGTTAACATGCAAGAAACCAAGGCTTTTACGGTTACAGAAGTCAACAAATGATAGCGCCTGGGGGGTAGGAGTGATACTGGGGGCTGCAGGGCCTGGGTTAACCTCTACATCACCAGAGGAACAGAGGATGAATAGAATAAGGATATGGCTAAAGGCTTTAAGAACTGGTCTTCTAGTGCGTTGGGTACAGAGAAAAAAAGGGGCCGATTTCCGGGCATTGTAGAATAGATTCAGGGCATTATGTACAGACAAGGATATGGAAGGATATTAGTACAGTGGAGGTACACCTAAGCATTGGGTAACTAAGAAAGAGATAGCATCACTGGAGGTACCAATTGAGCTGGTCTCCGCGTGTATGGGGGGTGGGACAAAGGAGCTCTCTGAGGCTGGTTGAGCGGGACTGGGGATTCTACAGTGAAATTGTATAATAAGAACTAACCCAAACAGCAATAGGCTAGGCATATTGACATGGGAGAGAGGCATAACGCAATCACAGTTGTTATTCGAGAGGGCTAAGACAACAACTGGTAATTGCGACGAAAGTTTGGGCTGAGACTAAACAGATAAACAGGATGGGGTACCGTGTAAAGGAACAGTCCAGCAGGCATCAGCTGTGCAGCTGAGTGATCATAAGGTCCAGTGAACAGCAATAGCTAAGTCCCGGAGCAGATCGTAGGCTGCTAAAGCACAGGCGAGCAGGAGGCATGGCTGTTGATTGTGCGTGCTAGCGGGCCGGGGCTAGCAGATGGATCTTCGTGGTTGTCGCAACGGGAAGCCTGTTGGAACCACAGACCAGTCGTGATGGATCGGCGGGGCTCCGTGTCGACACTAGGAGGTCCCGTCCGGTTGACAGAGGTAGATAGCCGGGAGATGGGCCTGGCTCGAGGCTATCTCAAGGCTAACTGGTACGTCAGGAAGTGGTTGCAGCTAGCTAGTTGTGATGGTCCAGTGTTAAGGTCCACTGATTCAGTGATTCCGTCCAGTGATTCAGCCTATGCTGATGATGTAGTTATTTTAGTGAAAAATCAAGCGGAGGTGGATAGTTTGAGTCTCATGGTTGATAGGTTTAGAGGGATATCCTCTGCAAAGGTAAATTGGGAAAAAAGTTGTGCTTTACAGATTGCCAAAAGGTCTGGAGGGATCATGACTTTGCCAGGGGGGCTGGAATGGTGTAAGGGAGGTTTTACATTTTTAAATGTTAAATATCTTGGAGTGTACCTAGGAGATGAGGGGACATTGGGAAAAATGTGGACTGGGGTGGTTGAAATGGTGGAAGGGAGGATGAGGAGATGGCGTTGGTTGCTATCTCGTATGTCATATAGGGGGCGCACTATTATAGTTAACAATGTGGTTGCCTCTGCACTGTGGCAACGGTTGTCAGTTTTAGAGCCACCATCTGGCCTACTGGCTAAGATACAGGCGATTATGGTAGATTTATTTTGGGATAAATATCATTGGGTTCCACAAAGTGTTTTGTATTTGTCAAAAGAAGAGGGGGGACAAGGTCTTGTACATCTTGCTTGTAGGGCTGCTGCTTTCCGGTTTCAGTTTATTCAAAGGTTGCTTTATGGACCGGAAAATGTGGTTTGGAGAGGGGTGGCAGGTCTTGTATTACAGCAGGTTGGGGGATTAGGTTTAAAGAAGGCTTTATTTTTGGTTGATAGTAGCCAGATTTCTAGGGAGGGAGTACCTCCGTTTTACAGAGGCCTTCTTAGGGTGTGGAGCATAATGAAGGTGTCCAGACGCACTTCAGCAGAGTCAGTGTATTGGCTGTTGGAGGAACCTCTGGTGTATGGGGCAAGACTGGATTGTACAACTGCAGCTGTTCCACATTTCCCCAAGATTCTGGTGAAGGGCAAAATCATCAAGCTATTAAGTATAGCCAGTTGGAATTTGTGGTCTGTATTTTTTATCAATTCATTTAAGATACCATCAACACCACAGGCCTTTTTGGGTTGGAGGGTTTGTATTTTGTCCTGTAGTTCATTCAATGTAATTTGAGAATCCAGTGGGTTCTGGTAGTCTTTAATAGTTGATTGTAAGATTTGTATTTTTGTATCATGTGTATGTTTTGCTGTTTGTTCTTTGTTATAGGGCCAAAAAGATTGGCAAAGTAGTTTACCCATACATCTCCATTTTGTGTAGATAACTCTTCGTGTTGTTGTTTGTTTAGTGTGTTCCAATTTTCCCAGAAGTGGTTAGAGTCTATGGAATATTCAATTACATTGAGTGTCAGTGGGCTGACTGTGAACGCTCTGAGAGACTCTGGGTTGAGGTCATTGATAAAGTAGTCTACAGTACTACTGCCAAGAGATGAGCTATAGGTGTACCTACCATAGGAGTCCCCTCGAAGCCTACCATTGACTATGTACATACCCAGTGTGCGACAGATCTGCAGGAGTCATGACCCATTTTTGTTGGTTATGTTGTCATAGTTATGTCTGGGGGGTGCATATGGGGGAGGGAATGCTGTCACCTCCAGGTAGGTGTTTGTCCCCCTGTGTGCTGAGGGTGTCAGGTTCTTGTCCAGTTCTGGCATTTCTCCTCTCTGTCTCTGTCTCTGTCTCTGTCTCTGTCTCTGTCTCTGTCTCTCTCTCTCTCTCTCTCTCTCTCTCTCTCTCTCTCTCTCTCTCTCTCGCTCTGTGTGTCTCTGTCTCTCTCTCTCTCTCTCTCTCTCTCTCTCTCTCTCTCTCTCTCTCTCTCTCTCTTTGCGTGTATCTGTGTCTGGAATAACCATCCAGGACTGTAAGCTCTCACACTCAGAGTAATGGTATTAGTGAGCCTCCTAGCAGGTAGAGGGATTTCACATTCTAAGCCACACTGGAACAAAGGATTATGGGAGAATTCCATAGAATCACGAGTGTAATTTATTTAATTTAGAAGGGTAAATATCACCACACATAAACACACACACACACCCACACTCCTACAAGTCAAGACTAGACATATCGTATTGATAATCCATCTCTCTCGTCACGGGGATCCAACTAGAGAGGAAGGTAAATAAATATGACTAGTCAGAAAGCTTCTGAAAGAAAGCCTTTGAAGATAAGAATGTAAAGACGACATTATCGTTTTTTTCACTCTTGCTCCTATTCAGTCTTATTATTATACCTCAAATTCATGTCTTATCAATCACATTTCTCATTAAAGACGGTTAGAGCCTGTTCCAAATGAAAGGTCAGTATTCAATCACATCCAGATCTTCCAGGATTGTTAGATTTGTACGGCAGCGTGTCCCAGATGAACATCATTGATTGAATATCAGCCTAAGGTATTATTAATACACATAAGCAATTTCAACAGCATCATACTATTCAATTCACATAAACATCTCTGCCTCTCTGTCTCATGATGTACCTGCCTCATCGTCTCTACCTCTCTGTCTCATGGTGTACCTGCCTCATCATCTCTACCTCTCTGTCAAATGGTGTACCTGCCTCATCATATCTACCTCTCTGTCTCATGGTGTACCTGCCTCATCATCTCTACCTCTCTGTCTCACGGTGTACCTGCCTCATCATCTCTACCTCTCTGTCTCATGGTGTACCTGCCTCATCATCTCTACCTCTCTGTCTCATTGTGTACCTGCCTCATCATCTCTACCTCTCTGTCTCATGGTGTACCTGCCTCATCATCTCTACCTCTCTGTCTCATGGTGTACCTGCCTCATCATCTCTACCTCTCTGTCTCACGGTGTACCTGCCTCATCATCTCTACCTCTCTGTCTCATGGTGCATCTGCCTCATCATCTCTACCTCTCTGTCTCATGGTGTACCTGCCTCATTATCTCTACCTCTCTGTCTCATGGTGTACCTGCCTCATCATCTCTACCTCTCTGTCTCATGGTGTACCTGCCTCATCATCTCTACCTCTCTGTCTCATGGTGTACCTGCCTCATCATCTCTACCTCTCTGTCTCATGGTGTACCTGCCTCATCATCTCTACCTCTCTGTCTCATGGTGTACCTGCCTCATCGTCTCCATGAGGAATGTGGTAGGAGAACTGATGCATAAATTCACCAATAGTAAATAGAAAAGGCTGTTAATATTTCATCTACCTGTTTCTTAAAATAGCCTCCACGTAACTATTGTGTGATTTCTGGTGAGTCAGCTAAATGTTAATGTGCTCTGTAGTTTTACACTACTGTTCGTTGTGAATAATGTAACACTACTGTTCGTTGTGAATAATGTAACACTACTGTTCGTTGTGAATAATGTAACACTAGTGTAAATTGTGAATGATGAATGTGTACAGTAGTGTAACCTAACCTCATAAGTAACTAAGCAGGGAAACTAGTCCCTTCCCTCAGTTAGTACAGTAATATATTAATGACTAATTATTGTGAATATCAATTCATTTATCAATTTAAAAAACCTGCTAGTGAGGGAACATAAATTGGCCCTTACAGTGAGGGAAAAAAGTATTTGATCCCCTGCTGATTTTGTACATTTGCCCACTGACAAAGAAATGATCAGTCTATAATTTTAATGGTAGGTTTATTTGAACAGTGAGAGACAGAATAACAACAAAAAAATCCAGAAAAACACATGTCAAAAATGTTATACATTGATTTGCATTTTAATGAGGGAAATAAGTATTTGACCCCCTCTCAATCAGAAAGAGTTTTGGCTCCCAGGTGTCTTTTATACAGGTAACGAGCTGAGATTAGGAGCACACTCTTAAAGGGCAGTCTGAAGTTTGCCAATGAACATCTGAATGATTCAGAGGAGAACTGGGTGAAAGTGTTGTGGTCAGATGAGACCAAAATCGAGCTCTTTGGCATCAACTCAACTCGCCGTGTTTCGAGGAAGAGGAATGCTGCCTTTGACCCCAAGAACACCATCCCCACCGTCAAACATGGAGGTGGAAACATTATGCTTTGGGGGTGTTTTTCTGCTAAGGGGACAGGACAACTTCACCGCATCAAAGGTACGATGGACGGGGCCATGTACTGTCAAATCTTGGGTGAGAACCTCCTTCCCTCAGCCAGGGCATTGAAAATGGGTCGTGGATGGGTATTCCAGCATGACAATGACCCAAAACACACGGCCAAGGCAACAAAGGAGTGGCTCAAGAAGAAGCACATTAAGACCTTAATCCCATAGAAAATCTGTGGAGGGAGCTGAAGGTTCGAGTTGCCAAACGTCAGCCTCGAAACCTTAATGACTTGGAGAAGATCTGCAAAGAGGAGTGGGACAAAATCCCTCCTGAGATGTGTACAAACCTGGTGGCCAACTACAAGAAACGTCTGACCTCTGTGATTGCCAACAAGGGTTTTGCCACCAAGTATTAAGTCATGTTTTGCAGAGGGGTCAAATACTTATTTCCCTCATTCAAATGCAAATCAATTTATAACATTTTTGACATGCATTGTTCTGGATTATTTTGTTGTTATTCTGTCTCTCACTGTTCAAATAAACCTACCATTAAAATTATAGACTGATCATGTCTTTGTCAGTGGGCAAACGCACAAAATCAGCAGGGGATCAAATACTTTTTTCCCCCACTGTAAACCCTAGTGTTTTACTAGGACATCACATTACTAAGACATCAAACGATGAAGACATCACATTACTAAGACATCAAACTATGAAAACATCACATTATGAAGACATCACATTAATAAGACATCAACTTACTAAGACATAACATTACTAAGACATAACATTACTAAGACCTCACATTACTAAGACATCAAACTATAAAGACATCACATTACTAGGACATCAAATTACTAAGACATAACTGTACTAAGACATCAAACTATGAAGACATCACATTATGAAGACATCACATTATGAAGACATCACATTATGAAGACATCAACTTACTAAGACATAACATTACTAAGACATAACATTACTAAGACATCACATTACTAAGACATCAAACTATGAAGACATCACATTACTAGGACATCAAATTACTAAGACATAACTGTACTAAGACATCAAACTATGAAGACATCACATTATGAAGACATCACATTATGAAGACATCACATTACGAAGACATCACATTATGAAGACATCACATTATGAAGACATCACATTACGAAGACATCACATTATGAAGACATCACATTATGAAGACATCACATTACGAAGACATCACATTACGAAGACATCACATTATGAAGACATCACATTATGAAGACATCACATTATGAAGACATCACATTATGAAGACATCACATTAACTGATACTGATACTGCATAACGTGATTATCTCACATGATAACTGACCGTGTATTCATTCTATTAGACCCTGTGCTGAAGCCCTGTGCTGGTGAAAGACCTGTGCTGTGTTCGAATAGCCATACTAACATACTGTATACTACATATTTAATGAGTATATACTGAATACTATATACTATTAGTTCATTTTAGTGTGCTGTAAACGAACGGTATGGTTTCAGTTGAGCGTACTAGCGCTTTGCTGTCTACCGGAAGTTGATGCTCTTGCTATGCAATCTCTTGCTAGCTTGTTAGCATAACAAATGACTAGCTAGACATTTTACGATTTCGGGTGTGTTCGTAAATTAAATCTGGAATGCCAGAGTGCGCTCTGGGCATTCGTAAATCCAGAGAGTTGTCAGATTGTCTGTTTTGTAAATTCAGAGCGTTTCACTTTCAGAGCGTTCAGAGCGCATACTGGATGCTCTGGCCGAGGAGTAGGGTTCATCCGATCATTCTGACCTCACAACAGCAGTCAAGCACCCAAGCTAACTGGCTAACGTTGGCTAGCTTGCTAGCTACTTCCAGACACTAATGAGAGAACACCTCTCTGACCATTTTACTTGCCCTAGCAGAGCTGGTTAGGCTGTTTTCATGTTATCCAGAGCGTTGGTGACTGCAAATGTGCTGCTGGCAACAATTTAATGATGCTTTTTTTGCAGATGTTTACTGACACCGGCCATATTCAACGGGTGTTGAGCGTTCGTAAATTAATCAGTTATTCTGCGCTCTGGCACACTCAGACGAGAGCGCTCTGAAATCAGAGTAGATAGCCAGAATTAACTATGTCCATTGAGAACGCGCAACGACTATACCACTTAGCTAAGAATGACGTGAATAATCAAGTCAATAAACGTTGGGTAGTTAGTTAGATAGCATATAGTTAATATACTGGCGAGTTCCATGTATTAGTAGCCAACTAACGTTAGGTAGCTAGCTAACATACCGGTACATACTGTAATGCTATGCGGTTCGTAAGGATAGCGTAGCTAACAAATTGTCAGCCATTTTATTACATTGCTCAAAATGTTCTTATCATTTGTCATAATTACTTAAAGCAAAGAATTTGTATCCTCTCTTGTCCGACTTCGGCTGCATATGTTCCGCCATTTTCTTCAATCTGAAAACGTTGTGAAGCCACGCCCATTTTCTGAAGAATTGCATTATGGGCCCTAAAAGCACAGAAATAGTGTCCACTGCTTGTATACTTCGTATTTTGGTGAATTTAGTACCACATCCGGGAACTTTTGGAATACTAACTATATCCATACTATGACCAATAAGCATACTACATACTCAATTTATTTCACAAATAGTACGGTTAGTATGAGTATTCGAACACATCTCTGGTCATTAGAAATAGGGGACGTTCAGCATTGTGCTTTAGAGTTCTGCTTTGCGTGATTTCCACAGCAGGGTTTCCACAGGGAACTGATTCAGGAATTTCCTGTCCTGTTTTCTTCTAGCAGATCCACCATCAACACTGACACGCAAGTCTGATATTTGATTTGTACCACTGCTGTTGTTGCTGCACAAATCAAACACACTTCAATAATGGCAGCAAAGACAATTCCACTACCGTCTACAAGTCAACAACTGAATGACTGAGTTCTGCTGAATAATATGCCATTTAGCAGACGCTTTTATCCAAAGCGACTTACAGTCATGTGTGCATACATTTTTACGTACGGGTGGTCCCGGGGATCGAACCCACTACCCTGGCGTTACAAGCGCCATGCTCTACAAATTGAACTACAGAGGACCGCAGTCCTGAATAACTGAGTTCTGCTGAATGACTGAGTACTGCTGAATGACTGAGTTCTGCTGAATGACTGAGTACTGCTGAATGACTGAGTTCTGCTGAATGACTGAGTTCTGCTGAATGACTGAGTACTGCTGAATGACTGAGTACTGCTGAATGACTGAGTACTGCTGAATGACTGAGTACTGCTGAATGACTGAGTTCTGCTGAATGACTGAGTACTGCTGAATGACTGAGTACTGCTGAATGACTGAGTTCTGCTGAATGACTGAGTTCTGCTGAATGACTGAGTACTGCTGAATGACTGAGTACTGCTGAATGACTGAGTACTACTGAATGACTGAGTTCTGCTGAATGACTGAGTTCTGCTGAATGACTGAGTACTGCTGAATGACTGAGTACTGCTGAATGACTGAGTACTGCTGAATGACTGAGTACTGCTGAATGACTGAGTACTGCTGAATGACTGAGTACTGCTGAATGACTGAGTACTGCTGAATGACTGAGTACTGCTGAATGACTGAGTTATGTCTCTGTTCCTCTTACATTGATCTTTTAGCTTCAATGTCTCCATCTTCACACTCACTGTGTTAGTCACAAGGCCTTTTCCACAGCAGCTCACTGCATTGCTCTTGTCTGTGTGTGTGTGTGTGTGTGTGTGTGTGTGTGTGTGTAGTAGTAGTGATGGATGTGCTTTAGAGGGTTGTAGAGAGATGAAGGACAGACATGAGGTTGTTGTCCAGAGGTATGGCTGTATGGCTGTATGGCTGTATGGCTGTATGGCTGTATGGTTGTATGATGTATGGCTGTATGGCTGTATGGCTGTATAGCTGTATACTGTATGGCTGTATGGCTGTATGGCTGTATGGCTGTATGGCTGTATGGCTGTATGGCTGTTTGGCTGTATGTTGCATGTTTGTTTGCTGTATGGCTGTATGGCTGTATGGCTGTATGGCTGTATGGCTGTATGGCTGTATAGCTGTATGCTGTATGGCTGTATGGCTGTATGGCTGTATGGCTGTATGGCTGTATGGTTGTATGGCTGTATGGCTGTATGGCTGTTTGGCTGTATGTTGTATGTTGTATGGCTGTTTGCTGTATGATGTATGGCTGTATGGCTGTACGGCTGTATGGATGTATGCTGTATGGCTGCATGGCTGTATGATGTATGGCTGTATGACTGTATGGCTGTATGGCTGTATGGATGTATGGCTGTATGGCTGTATGTTGTATGGCTGTATGGCTGTATGGCTGTATGGCTGTATGGCTGTATAGCTGTATGCTGTATGGCTGTATGGCTGTATGGCTGTATGGTTGTATGGCTGTATGGCTGTATGGCTGTATGGCTGTTTGGCTGTATGTTGTATGTTGTATGTTGTATGGCTGTATGGCTGTTTGCTGTATGGCTGTATGCTGTATGGCTGTATGGCTGTATGCTGTATGGCTGTATGGCTGTATGACTGTATGACTGTATGGCTGTATGGGTGTATGGCTGTATGGATGTATGGCTGTATGGCTGTATGTTGTATGGCTGTATGGCTGTATAGCTGTATGCTGTATGGCTGTATGGCTGTATGAATGTATGTTGTATGGCTGTATGTTGTATGGATGTATGGATGTATGGCTGTATGTTGTATGGATGTATGGTTGTATGGCTGTATGGCTGTATGGCTGTATGGCTGTATGGCTGTATGTTGTATGGCTGTATGGATGTTTGGCTGTATGGCTGTATGGCTGTATGGATGTATGGCTGTATGAATGTATGGCTGTATGGCTGTATGGCTGTATGGCTGTATGGCTGTATGGCTGTATGGCTGTATGGCTGTATGGCTGTATGGCTTGCTCATGTTCCAAGGTAGTGGCATCCATCTCGCTCTCTGCCGCTACCCTCAGGTTCAATGATGTCAGCCCTACCCTCGGATTTAATGATGTCAGCCCTACCCTCGGATTTAATGATGTCAGCCCTACCCTCAGGTTTAATGATGTCAGCCCTACCCTCAGGTTTAATGATGTCAGCCCTACCCTCAGGTTTAATGATGTCAGCCCTACCCTCAGGTTTGTACTGATGGCTTCACACTAACCCTGCTTCCTAGGAGAAACATGGGAGAAGCTCATAGTGAGAGGTGTGTGTGTGTATCTGCCTGCCTGCCTCCTCTCACCCTGAACCTCACAGTAACAGTGCACTATAAACCCTTAACAGTTTCCAAGGCAACCAGTCCTTCAGAAAGAGAGAGAGAGAGAGAGAGAGAGAGACTCTTCTCCTGACTTTGGCCTTCTCTTCTCCTGAATAATGCCTTCTCTTTTCCTGACTACTGCCTTCTCTTCTTCTGACTTCTGCCTTCTCTTCTCCTGACTTCTCTCTTCTCTTCTCCCTACTACTATCTTCTCTTCTCCTGACTTCTCTCTTCTCTTCTCCTGACTACTGCCTTCTCTTCTCCTGACTACTGCCTTCTCTTCTCCTGACTTCTCTCGTCTCTTCTCCTGACTACTGCCTTCTGTTCTCCTGACTACTGCCTTCTCTTCTCCTGACTACTGCCTTCTCTTCTCCTGACTTCTGCCTTCTCTTCTCCTAACTTCTCTCTTCTCTTCTCCTGACTACTGCATTATCTTCTACTGACTACCACCTTCTCTTCTCCTGACTACTGCCTTCTCTTCTCCTGACTACTGCCTTCTCTTCTCCTGACTACTGCCTTCTCTTCTCCTGACTACTGCCTTCTCTTCTCTCGACTTATGCCTTCTCTTCTCCTGACCTCTATTTTCTCTTCTCCTGACTTCTATCTTCTCTTCTCCTGACTACTGACTTCTCTTCTCCTGACTACTGCCTTCTCTTCTCCTAACTTCTCTCTTCTCTTCTCCTGACTACTGCCTTCTCTTCTCCTGACTACTGCATTCTCTTCTCTTGACTTCTGCCTTCTCTTCTCCTGACCTCTATCTTCTCTTCTCCTGACTACTGCCTTCTCTTCTCCTGACTTCTGCATTCTCTTCTCCTGACTACTGTCTTCTCTTCTACTAACTTTTATCTTCTCTTCTCCTGACTACTGTCTTCTCTTCTCCTGACTTCTGCATTCTCTTCTCCTGACTACTGTCTTCTCTTCTACTAACTTTTATATTCTCTTCTCCTGACTACTGCCTTCTCTTCTCCTGACTTCTGCCTTCTCTTCTCCTGACTTCTATATTCTCTTCTCCTGACTACTGACTTCTCTTCTCCTGACTTCAACCTTCTCTTCTCCTGACTTTTGCCTTCTCTTCTCCTGACCTCTATCTTCTCTTTTCCTGTCTACTGACTTCTCTTCTCCTGACTACTGCATTCTCTTCTCTTGACTTCTGCCTTCTCTTCTCCTGACCTCTGTCTTCTCTTCTCCTGACTACTGACTTATCTTCTCCTGACTACTGCCTTCTCTTCTCCTGACTACTGCCTTCTCTTCTCCTGACTTCTGCCTTCTCTTCTCCTGACTTCTGCCTTCTCTTCTCCTGACTTCTGCCTTCTCTTCTCCTGACTTCTATCTTCTCTTCTCCTGACTACTGCCTTCTCTTCTCCTGACTTCTGCCTTCTCTTCTCCTGACTACTGCCTTCTCTTCTCCTGACTACTGCCTTATCTTCTCCTGACCTCTATCTTCTCTTCTCCTGACTACTGCCTTCTCTTCTCCTGACTTCTGCCTTCTCTTCTCCTGACTACTGTCTTCTCTTCTCCTGACTTCTATCTTCTCTTCTCCTGACTACGGACTTCTCTTCTCCTGACTATTGCCTTCTCTTCTCCTAACTTCTCTCTTCTCTTCTCCTGACTACTGCCTTCTCTTCTCCTGACTTCTGCATTATCTTCTCCTGACTACTGTCTTCTCTTCTACTAACTTTTATCTTCTCTTCTCCTGACTACTGCCTTCTCTTCTCCTGACTTCTGCCTTCTCTTCTCCTGACTTCTATATTCTCTTCTCCTGACTACTGACTTCTCTTCTCCTCCTCCTTCAAACTTCTCTTCTCCTGACTTTTGCCTTCTCTTCTCCTGACCTCTATCTTCTCTTCTCCTGACTACTGACTTCTCTTCTCCTGACTACTGCCTTCTCTTCTCTTGACTTCTGCCTTCTCTTCTCCTGACCTCTGTCCTTCTCTTCTCCTGACTACTGACTTCTCTTCTCCTGACTACTCTCTCCCCTTCTCTTCTCCTGACTACTGCCTTCTCTTCTCCTGACTTCTGCCTTCTCTTCTCCTGACTTCTGCCTTCTCTTCTCCTGACCTCTGCCTTCTCTTCTCCTGACTTCTATCTTCTCTTCTCCTGACTACTGCCTTCTCTTCTCCTGACTACTGCCTTCTCTTCTCCTCTCTACTGCCCCTTCTCTTCTCCTGACTACTGCCTTATCTTCTCCTGACCTCTATCTTCTCTTCTCCTGACTACTGCCTTCTCTTCTCCTGACTTCTGCCTTCTCTTCTCCTGACTACTGTCTTCTCTGTATGGCTGTTTGGCTGTATGTTGTATGTTGTATGTTGTATGGCTGTATGGCTGTTTGCTGTATGGCTGTATGCTGTATGGCTGTATGGATGTATGCTGTATGGCTCTGGCTGTATGACTGTATGACTCCTGGCTGTATGGGTGTATGGCTGTATGGATGTATGGCTGTATGGCTGTATGTTGTATGGCTGTCTGGCTGTATAGCTGTATGCTCCTGCTGTATGGCTGTCTGAATGTCCTGTTGTATGGCTGTATGTTGTATGGATGTATGGATGTATGGCTGTATGTTGTATTCTCTCTGTATGGCTGTATGGCTGTATGGCTGTATGGCTGTATGGCTGTATGGCTGTATGGCTGTATGTTGTATGGCTGTATGTTGTATGGATGTATGGCTGTATGGCTGTATGGCTGTATGGCTCTATGGCTGTATGGATGTGCTGCCTGTATGGATGTATGGCTGTATGGCTGTATGGCTGTATGGCTGTATGGCTGTATGGCTGTATGGCTTGCTCTCTCCAAGGTAGTGGCATCCATCTCGCTCTCTGCCGCTCTCCCTCAGGTTCAATGATGTCAGCCCTACCCTCTCCTCTCTGATTGTCAGCCCTACCCTCTCCTTTAATGATGTCTGATGTCCTGCCCTACCCTCAGGTTTCCTGATGTCAGCCCTACCCTCAGGTTTAATGATGTCAGCCCTACCCTCAGGTTTCTCCCTGTCAGCCCTACCCTCAGGTTTGTACTGATGGCTTCACACTAACCCTGCTTCCTAGGAGAAACATGGGAGAAGCTCATAGTGAGAGGTGTCCCTGTGTATCTGCCTGCCTGCCTCCTCTCACCCTGAACCTCACAGTAACAGTGCACTATAAACCCTTAACAGTTTTCCAAGGCAACCAGTCCTTCAGAAAGAGAGAGAGAGAGAGAGAGAGAGAGAGAGAGAGAGAGAGAGAGAGAGAGAGAGACTCTTCTCCTGACTTTGGCCTTCTCTTCTCCTGAATACTGCCTTCTCTTTTCCTGACTACTGCCTTCTCTTCTTCTGACTTCTGCCTTCTCTTCTCCTGACTTCTCTCTTCTCTTCTCCCTCTCCTACTATCTCTCTCTTCTCCTGACTTCTCTCTTCTCTTCTCCTGACTACTGCCTTCTCTTCTCCTGACTTCTCTCGTCTCTTCTCCTGACTACTGCCTTCTGTTCTCCTGACTACTGCCTTCTCTTCTCCTGACTACTGCCTTCTCTTCTCCTGACTTCTGCCTTCTCTTCTCCTAACTTCTCTCTTCTCTTCTCCTGACTACTGCTTATCTTCTACTGACTACCTCGCCCTCTCTTCTCCTGACTACTGCCTTCTCTTCTCCTGACTACTGCCTTCTCTTCTCCTGACTACTGCCTTCTCTTCTCTCGACTTATGCCTTCTCTTCTCCTGACCTCTATTTTCTCTTCTCCTGACTTCTATCTTCTCTTCTCCTGACTACTGACTTCTCTTCTCCTGACCCCTGCCTTCTCTTCTCCTAACTTCTCTCTTCTCTTCTCCTGACTACTGCCTTCTCTTCTCCTGACTACTGCATTCTCTTCTCTTGCCTTCTGCCTTCTCTTCTCCTGACCTCTATCTTCTCTTCTCCTGACTAATGTCTTCTCTTCTACTAACTTTTATCTTATCTTCTCCTGACTACTGCCTTCTCTTCTCCTGACTTCTCTGCTTCTCTTCTCCTGACTACTGTCTTCTCTTCTACTAACTTTTATCTTCTCTTCTCCTGACTACTGCCTTCTCTTCTCCTGACTTCTGCCTTCTCTTCTCCTGACTTCTGCCTTCTCTTCTCCTGACTACTGACTTCTCTTCTCCTGACTTCAACCTTCTCTTCTCCTGACTTTGCTGCCTTCTCTTCTCCTGACCTCTATCTTCTCTTCTCCTGACTACTGACTTCTCTTCTCCTGACTACTGCCTTCTCTTCTCTTGACTTCTGCCTTCTCTTCTCCTGACCTCTGTCTTCTCTTCTCCTGACTACTGACTTCTCTTCTCCTGACCTCTGCCTTCTCTTCTCCTGACTACTGCCTTCTCTTCTCCTGACTTCTCCCTTCTCCTCTGCCTGACTTCTCCCCCCTCTCCTCTCCTGACTTCTGCCTTCTCTTCTCCTGACTTCTATCTTCTCTTCTCCTGACTACTGCCTTCTCTTCTCCTGACTACTGCCTTCTCTTCTCCTGACTACTGCCTTCTCTTCTCCTGACTACTGCCTTATCTTCTCCTGACCTACTCTTCTCCCTTCTCCTGACTACTGCCTTCTCTTCTCCCTCTTCTTGCCTTCCCTTCTCCTGACTACTCTCTTCTCTTCTCTCCTCCCTCTATCTTCTCTTCTCCCCTCTCCTGACTCCCTCTCTTCACTGACTCCTGCATTCTCTTCTCCCTCCCTTCTCTCTTCTCTTCTCCCTCTCCCCTCTCCTGCTCTTCTCTTCTCCTGACTTCTGCTCTCTCTCTTCTCCTGACTACTCCTTTCTCTCCCTCCTGTCCCTTTTATCTTCTCTTCTCCTGACTCTACTGCCTTCTCCTCTCCTGACTTCTGCTTCTCTTCTCCTGACTACTGTCTTCTCTTCTACTAACTTTTATCTTCTCTTCTCCTGACTACTGCCTTCTCTTCTCCTGACTTCTGCCTTCTCTTCTCCTGACTTCTTCCTTCTCTCTCCTCCCTTCTATATTCTCTTCTCCTGACTACTGACTTCTCTTCTCCTGACTCTCAACTCTCTCTTCTCCTGACTTTTGCCTTCTCTTCTCCTGACCTCTATCTTCTCTTCTCCTGACTACTGACTTCTCTTCTCCTGACTACTCCCCTTCTCTCTCTCTTGACTTCTGCCTTCTCTTCTCCTGACCTCTCTCTCTCCTCTCTCTTCTCCTCCTCCTGACTCCCTGACCTTCTCTTCTCCTCTCCTACTCCTTCTCCCTCCTCCCTACTGCCTTCTCTTCTCCTCCCCCTCTGCATTCTCTTCTCCCCCCTCTCTGCCTTCTCTCTCTCCTGACTTCCCCCTCCTCTCTGCACCCTGACTTCTATCTTCTCTCTCTCCTGACTACTGCCTTCTCTCTCCTGACTACTCTCCCCTCTCTCTTCTCCTGACTACTGCCTCCTCTTCTCCTGACTCTGCCCTTCTCTTCTCCTGACCTCCTCTATCTTCTCTTCTCCTGACTACTCTCCCTTCTCTTCTCCTGACTTCTGCCTTCTCTTTCTCCCCTCTGACCTGTCTTCTCTTCTCCTGACTTCTATCTTCTCTTCTCCTGACTACGGACTTCTCTTCTCCTGACTATTGCCTTCTCTTCTCCTATCTTCTCTCTCTCTTCTTCTCCTGACTACTCCCCGTCTCTCTCTCCCCCCTACTGCATTCTCTTCTCCTGACTCCTGCCTTCTCTTCTCCTGACTACTGTCTTCTCTTTCCTGCCTCTCTCTTCTCTTCTCCTCTGACCTTATGCCTCTCTCTCTCCTGACTTTTGCCTTCTCCCTCTCCTGCCCTCTCTCTCTCGTCCTCTTGACTACTGCCTCTTCTCTTCTCTCTGACTTCTGCCTTCTCTTCTCCTGACCTCTATCTTCTCTTCTCCTGACTACTGCTTTCTCTCTCTCTGACTTCTCCCCTTCTCTTCTCCTCTCTTCTCCCTCTCCTCTCCTCTGACTTCCTGCTCTTCTCTTCTCCTGACTTCTATCTTGTCTCCTCCTGACTATTGACTTCTCTTCTCCTGACTTATATCTTCTCTTCTCCTCCTTCTGCCTTCTCTCTCCTGACTACTGACTTCTCTTCTCTGACTTCTGCCTCTCTTCTCTTGACTATTGTCTTCTCTTCTCCCTCTACTGTCTTCTCTTCTCATGACTACTGGCTTCTCTCTTTCCTGACTTCTGCATCTCTCTTCTCCTCCTTCTCTCTTCTCTTCTTCTGACTTATGTCTTCTCTTCTCCTGACTTATGTCTTCTCTTATCTTCTCCTGACTTACTGCTCTTCTCTCTCTCCCCTGACTTCTGCATTCTCTTCTCCTGACTTCTCTCTTCTCTTCTCCTGACTTATGTCTCTCTCTTCTCTTCTCCTGACCTGCCTTCTCTTTTCCTGACTCTCTGCATTCTCTTCTCCTGACTTCTCTCTTCTCTTCTCCCCCTTCTCCTCTCTTCTCTTCTCCCCTCTTATGTCTTCTCTTCTCCTGACTTATGTCTTCTCTCTCTTCTCCTTACTTCTCCATTCTCTTTTACTGACTTCTCTCCCTTCTCTTCTCCCTGACTTCTGTCCTCTCTTCTCCTGACTTATGTCTTCTCTCTCTCTTCTCCTGACTTATGCCTTCTCTTTTCCTGACTCTCTGCATTTCCTTTTCCTGATTCCTGCATTCTCTTCTCCTGACTGCTCCTCTTCTCTCTCTCTTGACTTCTGACTTCTATTTTCCTGACCCTTCTCTTCTCTTCTCCTGACTTCTGCATTCTCTCTCTCCTGACTTCTCTCTCTTCTCCTGACCCCTTCTGACTTCTCTTCTCCTGACACCTTCTCTTCTCTTCTCCTGACTTCCTCTCTTCTCTTCTCCTGACTTCTGCCTTCTCTTCTCCTGACTCTTTGCCTCTCTCTTCTCCTGACTCTCTCCCCTTGTCCTCCTCCTGACTATTGACTTCTCTTCTCCTGACTTCCTCTCTTCTCTTCTCCTGACTTCTGCATTTCTCTCTCCTGACTTCTCTCTTCTCTTCTCCTGACTTCTGTCTTCTCTTCTCCCAACTTATGTCTTCTCTTCTCCTGACTTATGTCTTCTCTTCTCTTCTCCTTACTTATGCATTCTCTTTTACTGACCTCTCTGCATTCTCTTCTCCTGACTTCTGTCCTCTCTCTCTCCTGACTCCCTGTCTCCTCTCTTCTCTTCTCCTGACTTATGCCTCCTCCCTTTTCCTGACTTCTGCATTCTATTTTCCTGCTTTCTGCATTCTCTTCTCCTGACTTCTCTTCTCTTCTCTTGACTTCTGACTTCTCTTTTCCTGACACCTTCTCTTCTCTTCTCCTGACTTCTGCATTCTCTTCTCCTGACTTCTCTTCTCTTCTCTTGACTTCTGACTTCTCTTCTCCTGACACCTTCTCTTCTCTTCTCCTGACTTCTGTCTTCTCTTCTCCTGACTTCTGCCTTCTCTTCTCCTGACTTTTGCCTTCTCTTCTCCTGACTTCTATCTTGTCTCCTCCTGACTATTGACTTCTCTTCTCCTGACTTATATCTTCTCTTCTCCTGACTTCTGCATTCTCTTCTCCTGACTTCTCTCTTCTCTTCTCCTGACTTCTGTCTTCTCTTCTCCCAACTTATGTCTTCTCTTCTCCTGACTTATGTCTTCTCTTCTCTTCTCCTTACTTATGCCTTCTCTTTTACTGACTTCTGCATTCTCTTCTCCTGACTTCTGTCTTCTCTTCTCCTGACTTATGTCTTCTCTTCTCTTCTCCTGACTTCTCTTCTCTTCTCTTGACTTCTGACTTCTCTTTTCCTGACACCTTCTCTTCTCTTCTCCTGACTTCTGCATTCTCTTCTCCTGACTTCTCTTCTCTTCTCTTGACTTCTGACTTCTCTTCTCCTGACACCTTCTCTTCTCTTCTCCTGACTTCTGTCTTCTCTTCTCCTGACTTCTGCCTTCTCTTCTCCTGACTTTTGCCTTCTCTTCTCCTGACTTCTATCTTGTCTCCTCCTGACTATTGACTTCTCTTCTCCTGACTTCTATCTTCTCTTCTCCTGACTTCTGCCTTCTCTTCTACTGACTACTGCCTTCTCTTCTCTTGACTTCTGCCTTCTCTTCTCTTGACTATTGTCTTCTCTTCTCCTGACTACTGTCTTCTCTTCTCATGACTACTGTCTTCTCTTTCCTGACTTCTGCATTCTCTTCTCCTGACTTCTCTCTTCTCTTCTCCTGACTTATGTCTTCTCTTCTCCTGACTTATGTCTTCTCTTATCTTCTCCTGACTTATGCCTTCTCTTTTCCTGACTTCTGCATTCTCTTCTCCTGACTTCTCTCTTCTCTTCTCCTGACTTATGTCTTCTCTTCTCTTCTCCTGACTTATGCCTTCTCTTTTCCTGACTTCTGCATTCTCTTCTCCTGACTTCTCTCTTCTCTTCTCCTGACTTCTGTCTTCTCTTCTCCTGACTTATGTCTTCTCTTCTCCTGACTTATGTCTTCTCTTCTCTTCTCCTTACTTATGCCTTCTCTTTTACTGACTTCTGCATTCTCTTCTCCTGACTTCTGTCTTCTCTTCTCCTGACTTATGTCTTCTCTTCTCTTCTCCTGACTTATGCCTTCTCTTTTCCTGACTTCTGCATTCTATTTTCCTGATTTCTGCATTCTCTTCTCCTGACTTCTCTTCTCTTCTCTTGACTTCTGACTTCTCTTTTCCTGACACCTTCTCTTCTCTTCTCCTGACTTCTGCATTCTCTTCTCCTGACTTCTCTTCTATTCTCTTGACTTCTGACTTCTCTTCTCCTGACACCTTCTCTTCTCTTCTCCTGACTTCTGTCTTCTCTTCTCTTGACTTCTGCCTTCTATTCTCCTGACTTCTGCCTCCTCTCTCTTCTCCAGACTTCTGCCTTCTCTTCTCCAGACTTCTGCCTTCTCTTCTCCTGACTTCTGCCTCCTCTCTCTTCTCCAGACTTCTGCCTTCTCTTCTCCAGACTTCTGCCTTCTCTTCTCCTGACTTATATCTTCTCCCAGTCATGTGAGATCCATAGATTAGGGCCTAATGAATTGTTTTAACTTGACTGATTTCCTTATATGAACTGTAACTTAGTAAAAAAATTTCAGTATACAAACTCTGCCTACCCGGCGGACCAGGAGATCTGTGACTAAATCGAGAGTGCCTACTGCGCTGGCCAATCGGATAGCTCAAATCACCGTGTCTATGTGAGATTCATAACTTTTAACACCTTGACCAGATAGAGACTGTCAAAGAATACAGCAAAAAGCTGCTGTTTTTATGAGTGAGTTCATGTCTACATTTTTATTCAGCACATTATTACAAAATATAAAACGTGCTTCTCCCTACTTCCACTCGCGCAAGCAGCTGTAATGAATAAGTAGCCAAGTGTATTGATATTTATTATTATTAGCAGCTCGTCGTGTCTATTTTAATATTGAGAAAACTTTTAAACTTTCTCTGGTCATAGGAACAACATGAATTTGTGCATGAGGCAGATGCAACTCGAGTTTGCCATCAGGTGGAAGATGATGTCCCTTCTCTCTGGTCAGTCTCACCAGAGGAAAGGAAGGAGAGAGCAGGGACCGTGAGAGGCGGACCCTGTGCTGCTCTCTCCATCCCTCCGCTGAGACTAATGCTGTGTTCAAAACAACTTGGAACTCGAATCTTGGAAATCTTAGACTTCCGACTTCAGTGCGTTCAAGATAGGCTAACAGGATATATTGGCACTAGATTATCGGAATCTGATGTCTCATTAAACCATCAATACCACACAGCTGTTCTCAATTGCAATCATTATCGGTCACCTCATTACCCCTACCTAAAATATGATGTCGGTGTTACCTTAGTCCTGCTTGCAACTAAAGTCTTTCAAGATATGTTCGACCTCAGGTTGCTAATATCATTGGAACAACTTAGTTATTTTTGAACAGACTAAGGGGGATTTATCTATTTGAAAGGCACTGCTGTCCTTAGTAACTCATATCAATAGTCTTTCTGCTGTCCTTAGTAACTCATATCAATAGTCTTTCTGCTGTCCTTAGTAACTCATATCAATAGTCTTTCTGCTGTCCTTAGTAACTCATATCAATAGTCTTTATCATTACCTGTCCTTAGTAACTAAAATCAATGGTATTTCTAGTGTCATTAATAACTCATCTCAATAGTCTTTCTCCTGTCCTTAGTAACTCATCTCAATAATCTTTCTGCTATCCTTGGTAACTTATATCAATAGTCTTTATCATTACCTGTCCTTAGTAACTCATCTCAATAGTCTTTCTCCTGTCGTTAGTAATTCATCTCAATAATCTTTCTGCTATCCTTAGTAATTCAACTCAATAGTCTTTATGCTGTCCTTAGCAACTCATCTCAATAATCTTTCTGCTAGCCTTAGTAATTAATCTCAATAGTCTTTATGCTGTCCTTAGCAACTCATCTTAATAGTGTTTCTGCTGTGGCTGCTTCAAAGACAAACTCTCATTATATAAAAGGTGATTAATAACCACATTCACTGTCCCAGTATTCCTATAATTTACAGTAACTATGAAAATAATATCCACACTGAACCCATCCATCTGAGTACTCCCATATCAATGACAATAATGTTCCAATCACTCTGGGTGTTCGTCAGGCCTCTATATTTCCCAGGACATTATTGGAGCTCTGCACCTGTGACACTGTAGTTTCTTGTCAATGCATGCTGTGCCTTCTGTCCACTCTCTCTGTCATCAGAATGGAAATGAAGAAGTCTGGCTTTGTCTAATAAAGCCCAAACCCATCAGAGGAAATCAATGATGACGGTGTGTTTGCATAGATTAGGCCATCCTCTCTCCTGTCTTGTTCCTCTCTCTGTATGACTTCTCATCATGGACAGAATGGAGACAGCAGATTGGATTTATCCTCTTTCTCTCTCAGTCTCGCTCCACTCTTAGTCTGCTATTGTTGGCTCAAAAGAGAAGCCCAAATGTGGTCTGCTCACCCAGTGCTTTTAGTTCAAACGTGAATTCCATAAACTTGAATACCCCCTCGGTTTTCAAATCACGTAGAGGGCTTGGACTGTTGCACGATAGCAACCAAAGTCAGTTTATAACCTTCCATCACTGGTTACTCTGAGAGTTCCTCATATTGACATTGGCTGCGGCCTCAGGCCCTGTGGTGCTAACCTTGGAAAAGTATTTCCAAAAAGTGCAGTTCTATACAATCTTATAGCCATACCAACTACAGTGGGGAGAACAAGTATTTGATACACTGCCGATTTTGCAGGTTTTCCTACTTACAAAGCATGTAGAGGTCTGTAATTTTTATCATAGGTACACTTCAACTGTGAGAGACGGAATCTAAAACAAAAATCCAGAAAATCACATTGTATGATTTTTAAGTAATTAATTTGCATTTTATTGCATGACATAAGTATTTGATCACCTACCAACCAGTAAGAATTTTTTGCTCTCACAGACCTTTTAGTTTTTCTTTAAGAAGCCCTCCTGTTCTCCACTCATTACCTGTATTAACTGCACCTGTTTGAACTCGTTACCTGTATAAAAGACACCTGTCCACACACTCAATCAAACAGACTCCAACCTCTCCACAATGGCCAAGACCAAAGAGATGTGTAAGGACATCAGGGATAAAATTGTAGACATGCACAAGGCTGGGATGGGCTACAGGACAATAGGCAAGCAGCTTGGTGAGAAGGCAACAACTGTTGGCGCAATTATTAGAAAATTGAAGAAGTTCAAGATGACGGTCAATCACCATCGGTCTGGGGATCCATGCAAGATCTCACCTCGTGGGGCATCAATGATCATGAGGAAGGTAAGGGATCAGCCCAGAACTACACGGCAGGACCTGGTCAATGACCTGAAGAGAGCTGGGACCACAGTCTCAAAGAAAACGATTAGTAACACACTACGCCGCCATGGATTAAAATCCTGCAGTGCACGCAAGGTCCCCCTGCTCAAGCCAGCGCATGTCCAGGCCCGTCCGAAGTTTGCCAATGACCATCTGGATGATCCCGAGGAGGAATGGGAGAAGGTCATGTGGTCTGATGAGACAAAAATATAGCTTTTTGGTCTAAACTCCACTCTGCAAAGGGGACAGGACGACTGCACCGTATTGAGGGGAGGATGGATGGGGCCATGTATCGCGAGATCTTGGCCAACAACCTCCTTCCCTCAGTAAGAGCATTGAAGATGGGTCGTGGCTGGGTCTTCCAGCATGACAACGACCCGAAACACACGGCCAGGGCAACTAAGGAGTGGCTCCGTAAGAAGCATCTCAAGGTCCTGGAGTGGCCTAGCCAGTCTCCCGACCTGAACCCAATAGAAAATCTTTGGAGGGAGCTGAAAGTCCGTATTGCCCAGCGACAGCCCCGAAACCTGAAGGATGTGGAGAAGGTCTGTATGGAGGAGTGGGCCAAAATCCCTGCTGCAGTGTGTGCAAACCTGGTCAAGACCTACAGGAAATGTATGATCTCTGTAATTGCAAACAAAGGTTTCTGTACCAAATCTTAAGTTCTGCTTTTCTGATGTATCAAATACTTATGTAATGCAATAAAATGCAAATTAATTACTTAAAAATCATACAATGTGATTTTCTTGATTTTTGTTTTAGATTCCATCTCTCACAGTTGAAGTGTACCTATGATAAAAATTACAGACCTCTACATGCTTTGTAAGTAGTAAAACCTGCAAAATCGGCAGTGTATCAAATACTTGTTCTCCCCACTGTATATCAATATCAACCATCAGACAGGTCCTGCAACTGCCTATTTAACGTAGCTTGTTTGAGTTGGAGACTCCATGTGACTTTAAAAATCGTAAAGGCCTTGGGTTGATGCATCTGAACATTAGGAGCTTACTTCCTAAACTGGATTACATCAAGATCTGGGCTATACAGACAAATTCTGGTACTGACTGAAACTTGGATCTCTGGGGACATTTTGGACTCTGATATTAATATTGAGGGTTATAATGTGTTCAGAGCTGACAGACAGGGTAGAGGTGGTGGAGTGGCCATTCTTATAAAAAAATTATTGCTCGGTCACTTTACTGAAACCATTTCAATTGCCAAAAAAATGTCAGCTACTATCTTTAAGCCTTTGTCTAGGGGAAAGATGTATCCATAACTGTTATAGAGGTCTACCGTCCTCCCTCGGATAACCTTTAAATTCTGCCTGGGAAATGCAGGCTTCACACAATCTAAAAGACATGTGTAATGATCTAAACCTAACCCAGCTGGTGACTAAAGCCTTCACGGCCCAACCCTAAAGATCCTTCAAAGTCATCTCTGATTGATCTTATTTTAACGAATACACCAGAGGAATGTGTTTTTACTGGTGTCTTCGCCCAAGACATTAGTGACCGTTGCTCAGTTGTTTGTGATAGAGATGTGAGAATTCAAACGTCTAAGCCTCATGTCATCACAAAGAGGAACTTTAAAAACTTCAGTGAACAGGCTTTTTTACATGATCTTTATTTTTAGTGACCTTGATTGTATCTCAGCTATCCCTGAACCTGATTTAGCTTTGAGCGTTTATTTTTTTTGCAGATGTCTTCAATACTATTGTGGATAATCATGATCCTTTAAAATAATGAAGGGTTAAAGGTAGATCGAATGCCTGTTACACTCCGGAATTATCAGAAGTAATTCATAAAAGAGATGATGCTTGGGTCAAGGCCAGGACCACAGGTTTAGGCCCGGACTGGCAAGCTTTTAAGCAACTTAGGAATCATTGTATAAGACTAATCAGAAAGGCTAAATTTGATTATTATGTAACCACTATTTAAGATTGTTATGGGAACCCGGCTAAATCCTGGAAAACTGTCAAATCCCTGAAGGGTTCTACTTCCTCCTCTCTGCCACAACAAATTAATTCAGACACTGGCCTCATTACGGAAACAAATGCCATCATTGATGCATTTAATCACCATTTTATTTCAGCAGGCTATCTCTTTGAAATAACTAGGTCTCTATGTCTTCCTTGTTAAAATAGAGGTTTAAAAAAAAAATGTATCTCTTTCTCTCTCTCTCCCATCAGACTCATCATGTAGAGACAGGAGATTGGCAGTGTGAGCAGACGATTGTTGTACAGACAGAAACAGGATATATTTATTTGAATGCGTTTTGCATTTCATCTGATGGGGTTGATGCATAATGTGGTCCTGAAGATGCGTCTCCGTCACCCGTGACAATGCCGTGACAACACCAGTCTCTCAAGTGGAAAATGCATTCGTTCCACACTCCTGTCTTTCTGTCTCAACAAACACTGATTGTCATCTTCATGAAAACGAATGATTATTATTGTGATTTTCTTTTGCTGCTGCTGATTGAAATGATTACATACAGCTGGAGTGATATGATGAAAACACTGCATAGGAATAATCAGGGGATATGGTACTCTACTGTGGTCTATCTAGTGACTGAGGTAGATGGTTAACTGGAGATATACAGCACTGTGGTCTATCTAGTGTCTGAGGTAGATGGTTAACTGGAGATATACAGCACTGTAGTCTATCTAGTGACTGAGGTAGATGGTTAACTGGAGATATACAGCACTGTAGTCTATCTAGTGTCTGAGGTAGATGGTTAACTGGAGATATACAGCACTGTAGTCTATCTAGTGACTGAGGTAGATGGTTAACTGGAGATATACAGCACTGTAGTCTATCTAGTGTCTGAGGTAGATGGTTAACTGGAGATATACAGCACTGTAGTCTATCTAGTGAATGAGGTAGATGGTTAACTGGAGATGTACAGCACTGTAGTCTATCTAGTGAATGAGGTAGATGGTTAACTGGAGATATACTGATGAAAACACTGAATAATCAGTGGCTAAGTAATACAGACTCTCTCGCCATGAGTGAATAGCAGTTACAATACTCATATACCTCCTGCCTGAGTCATACAGTTACAATACTCATATACCTCCTGCCTGAGTTATCCAGTTACAAGACTCATACCTCCTGCCTGAGTTATACAGTTACAATACTCATATACCTCCTGCCTGAGTCATACAGTTACAATACTCATATACCTCCTGCCTGAGTTATCCAGTTACAAGACTCATACCTCCTGCCTGAGTTATATAGTTACAAGACTCAGATACCTCCTGCCTGAGTTATATAGTTACAAGACTCATATACCTCCTGCCTGAGTTATACAGTTACAAGACTCATACCTCCTGCCTGAGTTATACAGTTACAAGACTCATACCTCCTGCCTGAGTTATATAGTTACAAGACTCATATACCTCCTGCCTGAGTTATACAGTTACAAGACTCATACCTCCTGCCTGAGTTATACAGTTACAAGACTCATATACCTCCTGCCTGAGTTATATAGTTACAAGACTCATACCTCCTGCCTGAGTTATATAGTTACAAGACTCATACCTCCTGCCTGAGTTATATAGTTACAAGACTCATACCTCCTGCCTGAGTTATACAGTTACAAGACTCATACCTCCTGCCTGAGTTATATAGTTACAAGACTCATACCTCCTGCCTGAGTTATACAGTTACAAGACTCATACCTCCTGCCTGAGTTATATAGTTACAAGACTCAAACCTCCTGCCTGAGTTATATAGTTACAAGACCTCCTGCCTGAGTTATACAGTTACCTCCTGCCTGAGTTACATAGTTACAAGACTCATACCTCCTGCCTGAGTTATACAGTTACAAGACTCATATACCTCCTGCCTGAGTTATATAGTTACAAGACTCATACCTCCTGCCTGAGTTATATAGTTACAAGACTCATACCTCCTGCCTGAGTTATATAGTTACAAGACTCATATACCTCCTGCCTGAGTTATACAGTTACAAGACTAATATACCTCCTGCCTGAGTTATATAGTTACAAGACTCATACCTCCTGCCTGAGTTATACAGTTACAAGACTCATACCTCCTGCCTGAGTTATATAGTTACAAGACACATACCTCCTGCCTGAGTTATATAGTTACAAGACTCATACCTCCTGCCTGAGTTATATAGTTACAAGACTCATACCTCCTGCCTGAGTTATACAGTTACAAGACTCATACCTCCTGCCTGAGTTATATAGTTACAAGACTCATACCTCCTGCCTGAGTTATATAGTTACAAGACTCATACCTCCTGCCTGAGTTATATAGTTACAGCACTCATATACCTCCTGCCTGAGTTATACAGTTACAAGACTCATACCTCCTGCCTGAGTTATACAGTTACAAGACTCATACCTCCTGCCTGAGTTATACAGTTACAAGACTCATACCTCCTGCCTGAGTTATATAGTTACAAGACTCATACCTCCTGCCTGAGTTATACAGTTACAAGACTCATACCTCCTGCCTGAGTTATATAGTTACAAGACTCATACCTCCTGCCTGAGTTATACAGTTACAAGACTCATACCTCCTGCCTGAGTTATATAGTTACAAGACTCATACCTCCTGCCTGAGTTATATAGTTACAAGACTCATACCTCCTGCCTGAGTTATATAGTTACAAGACTAATATACCTCCTGCCTGAGTTATATAGTTACAAGACTCATACCTCCTGCCTGAGTTATATAGTTACAAGACTCATACCTCCTGCCTGAGTTATATAGTTACAAGACTCATACCTCCTGCCTGAGTTATACAGTTACAATACTCAGATACCTCCTGCCTGAGTTATACAGTTACAAGACTCACTATACCCTGCCTGAGTTATATAGTTACAAGACTCAGATACCTCCTGCCTGAGTTATATAGTTACAAGACTCATACCTCCTGCCTGAGTTATACAGTTACAAGACTCATACCTCCTGCCTGAGTTATATAGTTACAATACTCACATACCTCCTGCCTGAGTTATACAGTTACAAGACTCATACCTCCTGCCTGAGTTATACAGTTACAAGACTCATACCTCCTGCCTGAGTTATATAGTTACAAGACTCATATACCTCCTGCCTGAGTTATATAGTTACAAGACTCATACCTCCTGCCTGAGTTATATAGTTACAAGACTCATACCTCCTGCCTGAGTTATATAGTTACAAGACTCATACCTCCTGCCTGAGTTATATAGTTACAAGACTCATACCTCCTGCCTGAGTTATATAGTTACAAGACTCATACCTCCTGCCTGAGTTATATAGTTACAAGACTCATACCTCCTGCCTGAGTTATACAGTTACAAGACTCATACCTCCTGCCTGAGTTATATAGTTACAAGACTCATACCTCCTGCCTGAGTTATATAGTTACAAGACTCATACCTCCTGCCTGAGTTATACAGTTACAAGACTCATACCTCCTGCCTGAGTTATACAGTTACAAGACTCATACCTCCTGCCTGAGTTATATAGTTTACAAGACTCATACCTCCTGCCTGAGTTATATAGTTACAAGACTCAGATACCTCCTGCCTGAGTTATATAGTTACAAGACTCATACCTCCTGCCTGAGTTATCCAGTTACAAGACTCATACCTCCTGCCTGAGTTATACAGTTACAATACTCACATACCTCCTGCCTGAGTTATACAGTTACAAGACTCATACCTCCTGCCTGAGTTATACAGTTACAAGACTCATACCTCCTGCCTGAGTTATCCAGTTACAAGACTCATACCTCCTGCCTGAGTTATATAGTTACAAGACTCATACCTCCTGCCTGAGTTATATAGTTACAAGACTCAGATACCTCCTGCCTGAGTTATATAGTTACAAGACTCATATACCTCCTGCCTGAGTTATATAGTTACAAGACTCAGATACCTCCTGCCTGAGTTATATAGTTACAAGACTCATATACCTCCTGCCTGAGTTATATAGTTACAAGACTCATATACCTCCTGCCTGAGTTATACAGTTACAAGACTCATACCTCCTGCCTGAGTTATACAGTTACAAGACTCATATACCTCCTGCCTGAGTTATATAGTTACAAGACTCAGATACCTCCTGCCTGAGTTATACAGTTACAAGACTCATATACCTCCTGCCTGAGTTATATAGTTACAAGACTCATACCTCCTGCCTGAGTTATACAGTTACAAGACTCATATACCTCCTGCCTGAGTTATATAGTTACAAGACTCAGATACCTCCTGCCTGAGTTATATAGTTACAAGACTCATACCTCCTGCCTGAGTTATATAGTTACAAGACTCATACCTCCTGCCTGAGTTATATAGTTACAAGACTCATACCTCCTGCCTGAGTTATATAGTTACAAGACTCATATACCTCCTGCCTGAGTTATATAGTTACAAGACTCATACCTCCTGCCTGAGTTATACAGTTACAAGACTCATACCTCCTGCCTGAGTTATACAGTTACAAGACTCATACCTCCTGCCTGAGTTATATAGTTACAAGACTCAGATACCTCCTGCCTGAGTTATATAGTTACAAGACTCAGATACCTCCTGCCTGAGTTATCCAGTTACAAGACTCATACCTCCTGCCTGAGTTATATAGTTACAAGACTCATACCTCCTGCCCTGAGTTATACAGTTACAAGACTCATACCTCCTGCCTGAGTTATCCAGTTACAATACTCAGATACCTCCTGCCTGAGTTATATAGTTACAAGACTCATACCTCCTGCCTGAGTTATCCAGTTACAAGACTCATACCTCCTGCCTGAGTTATCCAGTTACAAGACTCATACCTCCTGCCTGAGTTATATAGTTACAGCACTCATATACCTCCTGCCTGAGTTATATAGTTTACAAGACTCATACCTCCTGCCTGAGTTATACAGTTACAAGACTCATATACCTCCTGCCTGAGTTATATAGTTACAAGACTAAATACCTCCTGCCTGAGTTATACAGTTACAAGACTCATACCTCCTGCCTGAGTTATATAGTTACAAGACTCATACCTCCTGCCTGAGTTATATAGTTACAAGACTCATACCTCCTGCCTGAGTTATATAGTTACAAGACTCATACCTCCTGCCTGAGTTATATAGTTACAAGACTCATACCTCCTGCCTGAGTTATATAGTTACAAGACAACCTCCTGCCTGAGTTATATATACCTCCTGCCTGAGTTATATAGTTACAAGACTCATACCTCCTGCCTGAGTTATATAGTTACAAGACTCATATACCTCCTGCCTGAGTTATACAGTTATACAAGACTCATCATACCTCCTGCCTGAGTTATATAGTTACAAGACTCATACCTCCTGCCTGAGTTATATAGTTACAAGACTCATATACCTCCTGCCTGAGTTATATAGTTACAAGACTCATACCTCCTGCCTGAGTTATACAGTTACAAGACTCATACCTCCTGCCTGAGTTATATAGTTACAAGACTCATACCTCCTGCCTGAGTTATATAGTTACAAGACTCATATACCTCCTGCCTGAGTTATATAGTTACAAGACTCATACCTCCTGCCTGAGTTATATAGTTACAAGACTCAGATACCTCCTGCCTGAGTTATACAGTTACAAGACTCATATACCTCCTGCCTGAGTTATACAGTTACAAGACTCATATACCTCCTGCCTGAGTTATACAGTTACAAGACTCATACCTCCTGCCTGAGTTATATAGTTACAAGACTCATATACCTCCTGCCTGAGTTATACAGTTACAAGACTCATACCTCCTGCCTGAGTTATATAGTTACAAGACTCATACCTCCTGCCTGAGTTATACAGTTACAAGACTCATACCTCCTGCCTGAGTTATATACAAGACTCATTACCTCCTGCCTGAGCCTGAGTTATACAGTTACAAGACTCATACCTCCTGCCTGAGTTATATACCATATACCTCCTGCCTGAGTTATCCAGTTACAAGACTCATACCTCCTGCCTGAGTATATAGTTACAAGACTCATACCTCCTGCCTGAGTTATATAGTTACAAGACTCATACCTCCTGCCTGAGTTATAAGTTACAAGACTCATACCTCCTGCCTGAGTTATATATAGTTACAAGACTCATACCTCCTGCCTGAGTTATACAGTTACAATACTCATATACCTGCCTGAGTTATACAGTTACAAGACTCATACCTCCTGCCTGAGTTATCCAGTTACAAGACTCATACCTCCTGCCTGAGTTATCCAGTTACAAGACTCATACCTCCTGCCTGAGTTATACAGTTACAAGACTCATACCTCCTGCCTGAGTTATACAGTTACAAGACTCATACCTCCTGCCTGAGTTATACAGTTACAAGACTCATACCTCCTGCCTGAGTTATATAGTTACAAGACTCATACCTCCTGCCTGAGTTATATAGTTACAAGACTCATACCTCCTGCCTGAGTTATACAGTTACAAGACTCATATACCTCCTGCCTGAGTTATATAGTTACAAGACTCATACCTCCTGCCTGAGTTATATAGTTACAAGACTCATACCTCCTGCCTGAGTTATATAGTTACAAGACTCATACCTCCTGCCTGAGTTATACAGTTACAAGACTCATATACCTCCTGCCTGAGTTATATAGTTACAAGACTCAGATACCTCCTGCCTGAGTTATACAGTTACAAGACTCATACCTCCTGCCTGAGTTATATAGTTACAAGACTCATATACCTCCTGCCTGAGTTATATAGTTACAAGACTCAGATACCTCCTGCCTGAGTTATATAGTTACAAGACTCATACCTCCTGCCTGAGTTATATAGTTACAAGACTCATATACCTCCTGCCTGAGTTATATAGTTACAAGACTCATACCTCCTGCCTGAGTTATATAGTTACAAGACTCATACCTCCTGCCTGAGTTATACAGTTACAAGACTCATACCTCCTGCCTGAGTTATACAGTTACAAGACTCAGATACCTCCTGCCTGAGTTATATAGTTACAAGACTCATATACCTCCTGCCTGAGTTATATAGTTACAAGACTCATACCTCCTGCCTGAGTTATACAGTTACAAGACTCATACCTCCTGCCTGAGTTATATAGTTACAAGACTCAGATACCTCCTGCCTGAGTTATATAGTTACAAGACTCATACCTCCTGCCTGAGTTATACAGTTACAAGACTCATACCTCCTGCCTGAGTTATACAGTTACAAGACTCATATACCTCCTGCCTGAGTTATACAGTTACAAGACTCATACCTCCTGCCTGAGTTATATAGTTACAAGACTCATACCTCCTGCCTGAGTTATATAGTTACAAGACTCATACCTCCTGCCTGAGTTATATAGTTACAAGACTCATATACCTCCTGCCTGAGTTATACAGTTACAAGACTCATACCTCCTGCCTGAGTTATATACCTCCTGCCTGAGTTATACAGTTACAAGACTCATACCTCCTGCCTGAGTTATATACCTCCTGCCTGAGTTATACAGTTACAAGACTCATACCTCCTGCCTGAGTTATATAGTTACAAGACTCATACCTCCTGCCTGAGTTATACAGTTACAAGACTCATACCTCCTGCCTGAGTTATACAGTTACAAGACTCATACCTCCTGCCTGAGTTATACAGTTACAAGACTCATACCTCCTGCCTGAGTTATATAGTTACAAGACTCATACCTCCTGCCTGAGTTATATAGTTACAAGACTCATACCTCCTGCCTGAGTTATACAGTTACAAGACTCATACCTCCTGCCTGAGTTATATAGTTACAAGACTCTCATACCTCCTGCCTGAGTTATATAGTTACAAGACTCATACCTCCTGCCTGAGTTATATAGTTACAAGACTCATACCTCCTGCCTGAGTATACAGTTACAAGACTCAGATACCTCCTGCCTGAGTTATATAGTTACAAGACTCATACCTCCTGCCTGAGTTATCCAGTTACAAGACTCAGATACCTCCTGCCTGAGTTATAGTTACAAGACTCATACCTCCTGCCTGAGTTTATACAGTTACAAGACTCATACCTCCTGCCTGAGTTATACAGTTACAAGACTCATATACCTCCTGCCTGAGTTATCCAGTTACAAGACTCATACCTCCTGCCTGAGTTATACAGTTACAAGACTCATACCTCCTGCCTGAGTTATCCAGTTACAAGACTCATACCTCCTGCCTGAGTTATATAGTTACAAGACTCATACCTCCTGCCTGAGTGATACAGTTACAAAGACTCTGAGTTATATACCTCCTGCCTGAGTTATATAGTTACAAGACTCATACCTCCTGCCTGAGTTATACAGTTACAAGACTCATACCTCCTGCCTGAGTTATATAGTTACAAGACTCATACCTCCTGCCTGAGTTATATAGTTACAAGACTCATACCTCCTGCCTGAGTTATACCTCCTGCCAGTTACAAGACTCATACCTCCTGCCTGAGTTATACAGTTACAAGACTCATATACCTCCTGCCTGAGTTATACAGTTACAAGACTCATATACCTCCTGCCTGAGTTATACAGTTACAAGACTCATACCTCCTGCCTGAGTTATACAGTTACAAGACTCATACCTCCTGCCTGAGTTATACAGTTACAAGACTCATATACCTCCTGCCTGAGTTATACAGTTACAAGACTCATACCTCCTGCCTGAGTTATACAGTTACAAGACTCATACCTCCTGCCTGAGCCTAGAGACTCATACCTCCTGCCTGAGTTATATAGTTACAAGACTCATATACCTCCTGCCTGAGTTATATAGTTACAAGACTCATATACCTCCTGCCTGAGTTATACAGTTACAAGACTCATATATACCTCCTGCCTGAGTTATACAGTTACAAGACTCATACCTCCTGCCTGAGTTATATAGTTACAAGACTATACCTCCTGCCTGAGTTATATAGTTACAAGACTCATACCTCCTGCCTGAGTTATACAGTTACAAGACTCATACCTCCTGCCTGAGTTATATAGTTACAAGACTCATACCTCCTGCCTGAGTTATACAGTTACAAGACTCATACCTCCTGCCTGAGTTATATAGTTACAAGACTCATACCTCCTGCCTGAGTTATCCAGTTACAAGACTCATACCTCCTGCCTGAGTTATATAGTTACAAGACTCATACCTCCTGCCTGAGTTATATAGTTACAAGACTCATACCTCCTGCCTGATTTATATAGTTACACTGCCTGATTATATAGTTACCTCCTGCCTGAGTTATACAGTTACAAGACTCATACCTCCTGCCTGAGTTATATAGTTACAAGACTTTACAAAGACTCATACCTCCTGCCTGAGTTATACAGTTACAAGACTCATATACCTCCTGCCTGAGTTATACAGTTACAAGACTCATATACCTCCTGCCTGAGTTATATAGTTACAAGACTCATACCTCCTGCCTGAGTTATACAGTTACAAGACTCATACCTCCTGCCTGAGTTATATAGTTACAAGACTCAGATACCTCCTGCCTGAGTTATAGTTACAAGACTCATTATACCTCCTGCCCAGTTACCTCCTGCCTGAGTTATACAGTTCAAGACCTCATACCTCCTGACCCTGAGTTATATAGTTACAAGACTCATACCTCCTGCCTGAGTTATACAGTTACAAGACTCATACCTCCTGCCTGAGTTATACAGTTACAAGACTCATATACCTCCTGCCTGAGTTATACAGTTACAAGACTCATACCTCCTGCCTGAGTTATACAGTTACAAGACTCATACCTCCTGCCTGAGTTATACAGTTACAAGACTCATATACCTCCTGCCTGAGTTACATATACTCATACCTCCTGCTGAGTTACAAGACTCATACCTCCTCCTGCCTGAGTGTTTATATACAGTTACAAGACTCATATACCTCCTGCCTGAGCAGTTACAAGACTCATATACCTCCTGCCTGAGTTATACAGTTACAAGACTCATACCTCCTGCCTGAGTTATACAGTTACAAGACTCATACCTCCTGCCTGAGTTATACAGTTACAAGACTCATATACCTCCTGCCTGAGTTATACAGTTACAAGACTCATACCTCCTGCCTGAGTTATACAGTTACAGTTACAAGACTCATATACCTCCTGCCTGAGTTATACAGTTACAAGACTCATACCTCCTGCCTGAGTTATACAGTTACAAGACTCATACCTCCTGCCTGAGTTATCCAGTTACAAGACTCATACCTCCTGCCTGAGTTATACAGTTACAAGACTCATATACCTCCTGCCTGAGTTATACAGTTACAAGACTCATACCTCCTGCCTGAGTTATACAGTTACAAGACTCATATACCTCCTGCCTGAGTTATCCAGTTACAAGACTCATATACCTCCTGCCTGAGTTATACAGTTACAAGACTCATACCTCCTGCCTGAGTTATCCAGTTACAAGACTCATACCTCCTGCCTGAGTTATCCAGTTACAAGACTCATACCTCCTGCCTGAGTTATATAGTTACAAGACTCATATACCTCCTGCCTGAGTTATCCAGTTACAAGACTCATACCTCCTGCCTGAGTTATATAGTTACAAGACTCATATACCTCCTGCCTGAGTTATATACAGTTACAAGACTCATACCTCCTGCCTGAGTTATATAGTTACAAGACTCACATACCTCCTGCCTGAGTTATACAGTTACAAGACTCATACAAGAGTTCATACCTCCTGCCTGAGTTATACAGTTACAAGACTCATACCTCCTGCCTGAGTTATATAGTTACAAGACTCATACCTCCTGCCTGAGTTATACAGTTACAAGACTCATACCTCCTGCCTGAGTTATATAGTTACAAGACTCATACCTCCTGCCTGAGTTATATAGTTACAAGACTCATACCTCCTGCCTGAGTTTACAGTTACAAGACTCATATACCTCCTGCCTGAGTTATATAGTTACAAGACTCATATACCTCCTGCCTGAGTTATACAGTTACAAGACTCATACCTCCTGCCTGAGTTACCTGCCTGAGTTATATAGTTACAAGACTCATACCTCCTGCCTGAGTTATATAGTTACAAGACTCATACCTCCTGCCTGAGTTATATAGTTACAATACTCATACCTCCTGCCTGAGTTATACAGTTACAAGACTCATACCTCCTGCCTGAGTTATATAGTTACAATACTCATACCTCCTGCCTGAGTTATACAGTTACAAGACTCATACCTCCTGCCTGAGTTATATAGTTACAAGACTCATATACCTCCTGCCTGAGTTATCTAGTTACAAGACTCATATACCTCCTGCCTGAGTTATATAGTTACAAGACTCATACCTCCTGCCTGAGTTATACAGTTACAAGACTCATACCTCCTGCCTGAGTTATATAGTTACAAGACTCATATACCTCCTGCCTGAGTTATATAGTTACAAGACTCATACCTCCTGCCTGAGTTATATAGTTACAAGACTCATACCTCCTGCCTGAGTTATACAGTTTACAAGACTCATATACCTCCTGCCTGAGTTATACAGTTACAAGACTCATACCTCCTGCCTGAGTTATACAGTTACAAGACTCATACCTCCTGCCTGAGTTATACAGTTACAAGACTCATACCTCCTGCCTGAGTCATTAACTCCTGCCTATATACAGTTACAAGACTCATACCTCCTGCCTGAGTTTATACAGTTACAAGACTCATACCTCCTGCCTGAGTTATACAGTTACAAGACTCATACCTCCTGCCTGAGTTATATAGTTACAAGACTCATACCTCCTGCCTGAGTTATACAGTTACAAGACTCATACCTCCTGCCTGAGTTATACAGTTACAAGACTCATACCTCCTGCCTGAGTTATATAGTTACAAGACTCATACCTCCTGCCTGAGTTATATAGTTACAAGACTCATATACCTCCTGCCTGAGTTATACAGTTCAAGACTCATACCTCCTGCCTGAGTTATATAGTTACAAGACTCATACCTCCTGCCTGAGTTATATAGTTACAAGATACCTCCTGCCTGAGTTATACAGTTACAAGACTCATACCTCCTGCCTGAGTTATACAGTTACAAGACTCATACCTCCTGCCTGAGTTATAGTTACAAGTTGCCTGAGTTATACAGTTAACAAGACTCTACCTCCTGCCTGAGTTATACAGTTACAAGACTCATACCTCCTGCCTGAGTTATACAGTTACAAGACTCATACCTCCTGCCTGAGTTATATAGTTTACATACCTCCTGCCTGAGTTACAGTTAAAAGACTCATACCTCCTGCCTGAGTTATACAGTTACAAGACTCATACCTCCCTGCCTGAGTTATCCAGTTTACAAGACTCATACCTCCTGCCTGAGTTATATAGTTTACAACCTCCTCAGTTATACCAGTTCCTCATACCTCCTGAGTTATATAGTTACAAGACTCATATACCTCCTGCCTGAGTTATACAGTTACAAGACTCATACCTCCTGCCTGAGTTATAGTTTAGTTACAGTTACAAGACTCATACCTCCTGCCTGAGTTATACAGTTACAAGACTCATACCTCCTGCCAGTTACAAGCTCACCTACAAGACTCATCCTCCTGCCTGAGTTATATACAGTTACAATACAGTTACAAGACTCATATACCTCCTGCCATATAGGTACAGTTACAAGACCTACCCTGCCTGAGTTATACAGTTACAAGACTCAAGATCATACCTCCTGCCTGAGTTTATACAGTTACAAGACTCATATACCTCCTGCCCTGAGTTATACAGTTACAAGACTCATACCTCCTGCCTGAGTTATATAGTATACTGCCTGAGACTACACTCATACCTCCTGCCTGAGTTATACAGTTACAAGACTCATACCTCCTCCTGAGTTATACAGTTACAAGACTCATATACCTCCTGCCTGAGTTATATAGTTACAAGACTTCAGTATACCTCTGCCTGAGTTATGTTACAAGACTCATACCTCCTGCCTGAGTTATATAGTTACAAGACTCATACCTCCTGCCTGAGTTTATATCTCAGTTACAAGACTCAAGATACCTCCTGCCTGAGTTATACAGTTACAAGACTCATACCCTCCTGCCTGAGTTATGACTGAGTTACAAGACTCATACCTCCTGCCTGACAGTTACAAGACTCATACCTCCTGCCTGAGTTATACAGTTACAAGACTCATATACCTCCTGCCTGAGTTATACAGTTACAAGACTCATACCTCCTGCCTGAGTTATACAGTTACACTCAGACCTCCTGCCTGAGTTATATAGTTACAAGACTCATATACCTCCTGCCCTGAGACTCATACCTCCTGCCAGAGTTACAAGACTCATACCTCCTGCCTGAGTTATACAGTTACAAGACTCATACCTCCTGCTGAGTTATCCAGTTACAAGACTCATAACCTCCTGCCTGAGTTATACAGTTACAAGACTCATACCTCCTGCCTGAGTTATACAGTTACAAGACTCATATACCTCCTGCCTGAGTTATACAGTTACAAGACTCATACCAAGAGTTTACAAGACTCATAACCTCCTGCCTGAGTTATACAGTTACAAGACTCATACCTCCTGCCTGAGTTATACAGTTACAAGACTCATATACCTCCTGCCTGAGTTATACAGTTACAAGACTCATACCTCCTGCCTGAGTGCCTATTACAGTTACAAGACTCTCAGTTACAAGACTCCTGCCTGAGTTATCCAGTTACAAGACTCATACCTACCTGCCTGAGTTATATAGTTACAAGACTCATACCTCCTGCCTGAGTTATTACAGTTACAAGACTCATATACCTCCTGCCTGAGAGTTATACAGTTTACAAGACTCATATACCTCCTGCCTGAGTTTCCAGTTACAAGACTCATATACCTCCTGCCTGAGTTATATAGTTACAAGACTCATACCTCCTGCCTCCTGAGTTATACAGTTACAAGACTCATATACCTCCTGCCTGAGTTATATAGTTACAAGACTCATATACCTCCTGCCTGAGTTACAGTTACAAGACTCATATACCTCCTGCCTGAGTTATCCAGTTACAAGACTCATATACCTCCTGCCTGAGTTATATAGTTACAAGTTACAAGTTTATATAGTTTCAGACTCATATACCTCCTGCCTGAGTTTATCCAGTTACAAGACTCATACCTCCTGCCTGAGTTATACAGTTACAAGACTCATATACCTCCTGCCTGAGTTTATATAGTTACAAGACTCATACCTCCTGCCTGAGTTATATAGTTACAAGACTCATATACCTCCTGCCTGAGTTATACAGTTACAAGACTCACTGAGTTATATAGTTACAAGACTCATATACCTCCATACAAGACTCATCCTGCCTGCCTGAGTTATATAGTTACAAGACTCATCACCTCCTGCCTGAGTTATACAGTTACAAGACTCATATACCTCCTGCCTGAGTTATACAGTTACAAGACTCAGACTGAGATACAAGACTCATACCTCCTGCCTGAGTTATATATACTCATACCTCCTGCCTGAGTTACAAGACTCATACCTCCTGCCTGAGTTACAAGACTCTCCTCCTGCCTGAGTTACAGTTACAAGACTCATCCTGCCTCCTGCCTGAGTTACAATACTCATACCTCCTGCCTGAGTTATACAGTTACAAGACTCATACCTCCTCCTGAGCCTACAAGACTCATATACCTCCTGCCTGAGTTATATAGTTACAAGACTCATACCTCCTCCTGAGTTATACAGTTACAAGACTCATACCTCCTGCCTGAGTTATACAGTACAAGACTCATATACCTCCTGCCTGAGTTATACAGTTACAAGACTGCCATAGACCTCCTCCTGCCTGAGTTTATACTGAGTTACAAGACTCATACTCAAGATCATATACCTCCTGCCTGAGTTATCATACCTCCTGCCTGAGTTATACAGTTACAAGACTCATACCTCCTTACAATACTGAGTTATATAGTTACAAGACTCATACCTCCTGCCTGAGTTATACAGTTACAAGACTCATACCTCCTGCCTGAGTTATACAGTTACAAGACTCATATACCTCCTGCCTGATTTATACAGTTACAAGACTCAGATACCTCCTGCCTGAGTTATACAGTTACAAGACTCATAACCTCCTGCCAAGAGTTACAGTTCTCATACCTCCTGCCTGAGTTATACAGTTACAATACTATACCTCCTACATAGTTACGTTACAGATCATACCTACCTGCCTGAGTTATATAGTTACAAGACTCATACCTCCTGCCTGAGTTATATAGTTACAAGACTCAGATACCTCCTGCCTGAGTTACAGTTACAAGACTCATACCTCCTGCCTGAGTTATACAGTTACAAGACTCATACCTCCTGCCTGAGTTATACAGTTACAAGACTCATACCTCCTGCCTCATAGTTACAAGACTCATACCTCCAGTTACAAGACTCATACCTCCTGAGTTACAAGACTCATACCTCCTGCCTGAGTATACAGTTACAAGACTCATACCTCCTGCCTGAGTTATACAGTTACAAGACTCATACCTCCTGCCTGAGTTATCCAGTTACAAGACTCATATACCTCCTGCCTGAGTTATATAGTTACAAGACTCATACCTCCTGCCTGAGTTATCCTACAAGACTCATACCTCCTGCCTGAGTTATATAGAGTTACAAGACTCATATACGCTCCTGCCTGAGTTATACAGTTACAAGACTCATTACCTCCTGCCTGAGTTTTATACCCCTGCCTGAGTTATACAGTTACAAGACTCATACCTCCTGCCTGAGTTATACAGTTACAAGACTCATACCTCCTGCCTGAGTTATACAGTTACTCATACCTCCTGCCTGAGTTTATATCAGTTCCTGCCTGAGTTATACTCAGACTCATACCTCCTGCCTGAGTTATCATATACCTCCTGCCTGAGTTATACAGTTACAAGACTCTGAGTTATACATAAGACCTCTGAGTTATCCAGTTGCCATACCTGAGTTATCCAGTTACTCATACTGCCATACAACCTCCTGCCTGAGTTATACAGTTACAAGACTCATACCTCCTGCCTGAGTTATACAGTTACAAGACTCATACCTCCTGCCTGAGTTATCCAGTTACAAGAGTTACAGTTATATAGTTACTCATACCTCCTGCCTGAGTTATACAGTTTACAAGACTCATATACCTCCTGCCTGAGTTATATAGTTACAAGACTCACCTCCTGCCTGAGTTATATAGTTACTCATACCTCCTGCCTGAGAGTTACAAGACTATACCTCCTGCCTGAGTTACAAGACTCATACCTCCTGCCCTGAGTTATATAGTTACAAGACTCATACCTCCTGCCTGAGTTTACAAGACTCATACCTCCTGCCTGAGTTATATAGTTACAAGACTCATATACCTCCTCCTGAGTTTATTAGTTACAAGACTCCTCCTGCCTGAGTTATACAGTTACAAGACTCATACCTCCTGCCTGAGTTATAGTTACAAGACTCATATACCTCTGAGTTATATAGTTACAAGACTCAGATATACTCCTGCCTGAGTTATATAGTTACAAGACTCATACCTCCTGCCTGAGTTATAGTTACAAGACTCATATATCTCCTGCCTGAGTTATATAGTTACAAGACTCATACCTCCTGCCTGAGTTATATAGTTACAAGACTCATACCTCCTGCCTGAGTTATATAGTTACAAGACTCATACCTCCTGCCTGAGTTATATAGTTACAAGACTCATACCTCCTGCCTGAGTTATATAGTTTACAAGACTCATACCTCCTGCCTGAGTTATACAGTTACAAGACTCATACCTCCTGCCTGAGTTATACAGTTACAAGACTCATACCTCCTGCCTGAGTTATATAGTTACAAGACTCATACCTCCTGCCTGAGTTATATAGTTACAAGACTCATACCTCCTGCCTGTTAGTCCTGCCTGAGTTATAGTTACAAGACTCATACCTCCTGCCTGAGAGTTACAAGACTCATACCTCCTGCCTGAGTTTATACAGTTACAAGACTCATACCTCCTGCCTGAGTTTATATAGTTACAAGACTCATACCTCCTGCCTGAGTTATATAGTTACAAGACTCATACCTCCTGCCTGAGTTATATAGTCATACTTGAGTTATATAGTTACCTCATACCTCCTGCCTGAGTTATGAGTTACAAGACTCATACCTCCTGCCTGAGTTATATAGTTACAAAGACTCATACCTCCTGCCTGAGTTATCCAGTTACAATACTCATACTGAGACTCAGTTTACAAGACTCATACCTCCTGCCTGAGTTATAGTTTACAAGACTCATAGTTACTGAGTTATAAGACTCATACCTCCTCCTGCCTGAGTTATATAGTTAGTTACAAGACTCATACCTCCTGCCTGAGTTATACAGTTACAAGACTACCTCCTGCCTGAGTTATATAGTTACAAGACTCATACCTCCTGCCTGAGTTATATAGTTACAAGAATACCTCCTCAGTTACTCTACCTCCTGCCTGAGTTATACAGTTACAAGACTCATATACCTCCTGCCTGAGTTATATAGTTACAAGACTCAACCTCCTGCCTGAGTTATATAGTTACAAGACTCATACCTCCTGCCTGAGTTATATAGTTACAAGACTCATACCCTCCTGCCTGAGTTATATAGTTACAAGACTCATACCTCCTGCCTGAGTTATATAGTTACAAGACTCATACCTCCTGCCTGAGTTATATAGAGTTACAAGACTCATACCTCCTGCCTGAGTTATATAGTTACAAGACTCATACCTCCTGCCTGAGTTATATAGTTACAAGACAACCTTCCTGCCTGAGACTCATACCTCCTGCCTGAGTTATATAGTTACAAGACTCATACCTCCTGCCTGAGTTATATAGTTACAAGACTCATACCTCCTGCCTATAGTTACAATACTCATACCTCCTGCCTGAGTTATTACAAGACTCATACCTCCTGCCTGAGTTATACAGTTACAAGACTAATATACCTCCTGCCTGATTATATAGTTACAATACTCATACCTCCTGCCTGAGTTATATAGTTACAAGACTCATACCTCCTGCCTGAGTTATACAGTTACAAAGACTCATACCTCCTGCCTGAGTTATACAGTTACAAGACTCATATACCTCCTGCCTGAGTTATATAGTTACAATACTCATATACAGTGTATTCGGAAAGTAGTCAGACCCCTTGACTCTTTCCACATTTTATTACGTTACAGCTTTATTCTAAAATGGAATAAATAAATAAACTATCCTCATCAATCTACACACATAAGCGAAAACAGGTTTTTAGAAATGTTTGCACATTTATTAAAAATAATAAACAGAAATACCTTATTTACATAAGTATTCAGACCCTTTGCTATGAGACTCAGTATTGAGCTCAGGTGCATCCTGTTTCCATTGATCACCCTTGAGATGTTTCTACAACTTGATTGGAGTCTACCTGTTGTAAATTCTATTGATTTGACATGATTTGGAAAGGCACACACCTGTCTACATAAGGTCCCACAGTTGACAGGGCATGTCACAGCAATAACCAAGCCATGAGGTCGAAGGAATTGTCCGTAGAGCTCCAAGACAGGATTATGTCAAGGCACAGATCTGGGGAAGGGTACCAAAAACATTTATGCAGCATTGAAGGTCCCCAAGAACACAGTGGCCTCCATCATTCTTAAATGGAAGAAGTTTGGAACCACCAAGACTCTTCCTAGAGCTGGCCGCCCGGCCAAACTGAGCAATCGGGGAGAAGAGCGTTGGTCAGGGAGGTAACCAAGAACGCGATGGTCACTCTGAAAGAGCTCCAGAGTTCCTCTGTGGAGATGGGAGAACCTTCCAGAAGGACAACCATCTCTGCAGCACTCCACCAATCAGACCTTTATGGTAGAGTGACCAGACGGAAGCCACTCCTCAGTAAAAGGCACATGACAGCCCACTTGGAGTTTGCCAAAAGTCACCAAAAGACTCTCAGACCATGAGAAACAAGATTCTCTGGTCTGATAAAACCAAGATTGAACTCTTTGGCCTGAATGCCAAGCGTCACGTCTGGAGGAAACCTGGCACCATCCCTACGGTGAAGCATGGTGGTGGCAGCATCATGCTGTGGGGATGCTTTTCAGTGGCAGGGACTGGGAGACTAGTCAGGATCGAGGGAAAGATTAACAGAGCAAAGTCCTGAGAGATCCTTGATGAAAACCTGCTCCAGAGCACTCAGGACCTCAGACTGAGGCGAAAGTTCACCTTCCAACAGGACAACAACCCTAAGCACACAGCCAAGACAACGCACGAGTGGCTTCGGGACAAGTCTCTGAATGTCCTTGATTGGCCCAGCCAGAGCCCGGACTTGAACCTGATCGAACATCTCTGGAGAGACCTGAAAATAGCTGTGCAGTGACGCTCCCCATCCAACCTGACAGAGCTTGAGAGGATCTGCAAAGAAGAATGGGAGAAACTCCCCAAATACAGATCTGCCAAGCTTGTAGAGTCATACCCAAGAAGACTCGAGGCTGTAATCGCTGCCAAATATGCTTCAACAAAGTACTGAGTAAAGGGTCTGAATACTTACGTACATTTTTATTTTTAATACATTTGAAAAATTCCTAAAAACCTTTTTTTGCTTTGTCATTATGGGGTAGTGTGTGTAGATTGATGAGGGGAAAAAAAAAACATTTAATCCATTTTAGAATAAGACCGTAACAAAATGTGGAAAAAATCAAGGGGTCCAAATACATTCCAAATGCACTGTACCACCTGCCTGAGTTAAACAGTTATATATGGTGGTCTCGTCGTATGATATATTTTTAATAACCTATTTAATACCCTATTTAATACCGTAATCACTCCTAACGTGTCCTGTCCTCTATAAGGATGCATCCCGAAATGGCACCCTATTGGGTAAAAAGTAGTGCACTTTATAAAGATTTGGGACGCCCCCCTAAGAGAATATGACCTTCCTTCTCTTACAACCTCACGGCTTTATCACCACGGTGACAACCCCCTACCCCCCGTCTGCCCTCCATCAATCCTTTCCAGACTAAATACCGTTACGTTACGTTGCATCAAAATCTTTTAAACCATCTAGAAATTGCTTCCTGAATAGAACTAATCATGTGTTATTATGGTACCGCTGGCTACGTACCAAATGGAACCCTATTTTCCTTTATAGATAGGGCTCTGTTCAAATGTAGTGCACTACATAGGGAATAGGGTGCCATTTGTGACTCAGCCCCCGTAGGTTTTCATCTGTATACAATATGTATTTCCTGATTGACCAGATCCAGTGGTTTGTAATGTGATTTTGTAATTCAGTAATATTTTGATCGCGGGGAAATATAATCTGGGTTTAGAGGAAGCAGATCTCCTAACTTTGATTTAATACATACAACAGCAGTATTAATCATAGTAATAGAGGAGGGATCAAACATAGACCTGTCCTGTGTCGGGATTCTGTTCTATCTGGATTCTGTCCTGTCTGGATTCTGTCCTGTCTGGATTCTGTCCTGTCTGGATTCTGTCCTGTGTCGAAATTTCTGTCTGTGTCTGGATTTCTGTCTGTCTCTCTCGCTGTCTCTCTGTCTGTCTTTTTCTGTCTGTCTCTGTCTCTTTCATTCCATGTCTGTCTGTCTGTCTCTGTCTTTCTGTCTGTCTGTCTTTTTTTAGTTGTAACTCGGATGAATTAGCTATTTTTTTGTTGAACAATTGAGCAAACTGAACTTTAGTTACTAAAATACTCTATTTTTAGTTACTATTTAAAAGTCCTCAATTGTTAACAGCTAGGAAGGGGTGGCTGAACAGAGCAGTAATTAAACATGATCTTCAATGGGCTATCAGCCTATCGGAGAACAGTTCAGGAGAAGCCGATACGCTGCTATCTTCCAAGTCCTGAGAACCCTGAGGTCTAATGAACAGCAGGGAATAGGAGAAGCAGGAGAGGAGAGGAGACGTGGATGATTATAATGGCCTTGTACCGCCTGCTAATTGATAAAGCATTATTAGCTGCAGCCCTGTAATAGGACTTGTATTTCATCCCGTCCCGTGCGGCCGGACGACGGAGGGGGTAGAGAGAGAGAGAGAGAGAGAGAGAGAGAGAGAGAGAGAAAGAGAAAGAGAGAGAGAGAGAGAGAAAGCGAGAGAGAGACAAAGAGGGAGAGAGAGAGAGAGAGAGAGAGAGAGAGACAGAGAGAGAGAGAGAGAGAGAGAGAGAGAGAGAGAGAGAGAGACAGAGAGAGAGAGAGAGAGAGAAATAGAAAGATAGAGAGAGAGAGAGAGAGAGAGAGAGAGAGAGAGAGAGAGAGAGAGAGAGAGAGAGAGAGAGAGAGAGAGATAGAAAGATAGAGAGGGGGGGGGGGGGTATATGTGACCAGAAAAAAGCCACAGATGGACATTACCAAAACAAATTATCTAATGATTCTGTCTCTTCGTAGCAAAATCTGCAGAGCTGGGAAGATTGTATCCCACATATAAATAACATTATATTGGTAGCAAAAAAAATGTTGTATAATAATTGAAATTGAAATATTCTAAGTTTTGAATCCGGTGTCGTTTTGCGTATCAGTTCATAAACACTATGCTATGGAATCGGTATGTCAAAAATCTCTTCCCAACTATTTTGCAATCTATATGGGACAGCTGTCAATCCTTTGTTCCTTAAATAAAACTGGTATACTTTTTTATTTATCACAATTTTCTTTAACCAATGATGTTCTTTAAAGCAGGGCCGACAGACAAGGTCCTTACTTTTTCCCCCTTCCACTTTCCTCTTCAATTTTTGCGGTAATGCAATTATTTGGTTGTAATTTTGAGTAGAGCAGACATTTCCATATGTATTTGTTAGCTGCATGTGCGACATAACTCCACCAGTCCTACCTATGATATCATTTACGAAGATTATACCTTTTAATTGTAATTTTTTTTATCAATTAGTATATTTGAGTTTAACCACAATATTTGTTGCACTATTTGTTCTGTCGTTTCTGGAGGATTAAATTGAAATTGCAACCAACTTTCTATGGCTTGTTTAGAAATAGTGATATTTGGGAGATGATTTCCTTTTCAAATAACTGAAAGTGAGAGGTTGTAATCTGAATAAAGAGAAAAAGGCCATTCTTGAACATAGGGTGAGACAATCTGACTAATTTGCTAGAGAACCAGTTCGGATTTAAGTATACATTTTGTATGACTGAAGCTTTTAGTGAGAGGTCTAATGCTTTAATATTTAATAATTTCTGTCCTCCGAATTCATATTCATTATAAAAATGGAACTGTTTAATTTTGTCTGGCTTGCCGTTCCAAATTTAATATTTTTTTTTCTCATATAATTTAAAAAACTGTTCGCTAGGTGTATTTCAACTCTATTTTTGCTAACTTTCTATTAAAATGTATTAGAGTGAGATCATTTATTTCATTTGGGATATGTATTCCGAGTATATCCACATCACCATCAGACCATTTTATTGGTAAACTACATGGTAATATAACATTTTTATTTTTTAGTGATCCAATACATAATATAGTACATTTATCATAACTTGGTTGTAATCCAGAGAGGTTAGAAAATGTATCTAGATCCTCTATGAGGCTGTGGAGGGATTGAAGTTGTGGATTTAAAAGACAATATGAATCATCAGCGTACAATGACACCTTTGTTTTTAAGCCCTGGATTTCTAATAATCTGATATTATTATTGGATCTGATTTTAATAGCTAACATCTCGATGGCCACAATAAATAGATATGCCGATAGTGGACAACCTTGTTTTACTCCTCTTGACAGTTTAAAACTTTTTGAGAAATAACCATTATTTACTATTTTACACCTAGGGTTGACCTATACATGATTTTAATCAATTTTATAAGAGATTCTCCAAAATTGAAATGCTCCAGGCATTTATATATAGACTCCAGTCGTACTTTATCAAATGCCTTTTCAAAGTCTGATATGAATACCAGGCCTGGTTTCCCAGATTTTTCATAGTGTTCTATTGTTTCCAGTACATATATTATCTCCAATGTACCGTCCATGTAAAAAACCTGTCTGATTAGAATTAATAATGTCAGAATATACCTTTTTAATTCTATGCGCTATACATTTTGCTATAATTTTTGCATCACAACACTGAAGTGTAAGGGGCCACCAATTTTTTTTAATGGACTGGATCTTTATATTTCCCACTTCTATCCTGTTTCAGTAATAATGAAATCAGACCTTCTTGTTGAATGTCTGATAATCTACCATTTACATAGGAGTGGTTAAAACATGCTAATAACGGTCCTCTGAGTATATCAAAAAAGGTTTGGTATACCTCGACTGGTATGCATCCAACCCTGGAGTTTTCCCGGATTTAAAGTCTTTAATTGCATCCAGAAGTTCCTCCTCTGTAATTTCACCTTCACATGAGTCTTTCTGTATGGCTGTTAATTCTACATTATCAATAGAAGAAAAAAAATCCTTACAATTAGCTTCAGGTAGAGGAGATGGAGGCGACTGAAATGAAAACATAGGCTTAAAGTACTTTGCTTCCTCCTTCAAAATATAATTTGGTGAATCATGGGTGACTCCATCAATTGTAACCAGTTTCAGTAAATCATTTTTGGTAACATTTCTATGTTTCTATGTTGAAGATACAAAAATAATTTAGTGCATTTTTCCCCATATTCCATCCAGTTTGCTTTATTTTTAAAATATATTACACTTGATCTTTCTTGAATAAGTTTCTCCATTTCTTTTTGATTTTCCTCAAATTTATTCTGAGCCTCTATGTTCCAGTTTTTAGTGATATCTATCTGTTCTGTTAGACCTTCTATTTCCATTGTTGGTATGGACTCTTTTGACCTAAATTGCTTTTGTTTTCGAGATGAGTACTGAATTGCATGGCCTCTAAAGGCACATTTAAAGTGTCCCATACAATAAGGGGATTTGCTGTACCTATATAATGTTGGAATAAAACTGTTATAAATTCCTCTTTCCTAGTTAAAAACAATTATCATCCAATAGGCTTTGATTAAATTTCCAATATCTTTTAGTGTCAACGAGAATGAGATAAGAAAGAAGTCAAGACGACTAGCTTGATTGAGTCTACGCTATGTATATCTCACTGGGTCAGGATATTTAAGCCTCCATATATCTACTAGTTCTAATGTATCCATGACATTCATGATTTCCTTAAGAGCATGAGGGTGATAGTTTGTAGTGTGATTTCCATTACGGTCCATTGAGGTATTTAAAACAATATTATAATCTCCCACCATAATAATAGAGTCTTGTATTGCTTGCAGGGTTGATAATTTATTATATATATTGTCAAAGAAGTGTGGATAATCATTATTTGGTCCGTAAAGGTTAATGAGCCGTATCTGTTTATGGTGCAATAACATATTTAAAATCATCCATCTACCTTGCGGATCTGTTTGGACAATTTGCACATTCGGAATCGAAATTACTGTTAATTAAATATCATCACCCGCCTTTTTGAATTTCTTTGGTGGTTAATGTTACCTTGACAACCCAAACATACCATGGTTGTCAAGCCCACAACCATAGTAATCACACCACAGATGACTAATATGAGCTATCACATACCCTTTACATGATGTCTCCATGGAGATGGAGGTAATATAATGCAAGGAGACTGAGTGTACCTGACAGAGTCACAACAAGCTGCAGCTCTTAGGGAAGAGGTGGTGGAGGTGGCACGCTCTGTAAAGCATTGCCAGCTCTTAGGGAAGAGGTGGTGGAGGTGGCACGCTCTGTAAAGCATTGCCAGCTCTTAGGGAAGAGGTGGTGGAGGTGGCACGCTCTGTAAAGCATTGCCATTGTCATTGTTCCAGGCACTAAGAGCTGGCCGTGTGTGATGTGGTCTAAATCAATGAACACATTTGATCTACTTGCAGGTTGAAAAAAAACATATTGCTGTGAGATGCCTTGTTTAAGCAAATGCTAAGCGTTAGGAATCTGTAAGCCACTTCTGATTTTTTTTTTTTTACAAAAAAAACTCTGCTAAATGACCTAATAATTGTTTTACCTGTTGCAGGGTCCTCGGTGCGTTCTATCAGGTGATCGTCCTGATGGACCCACTCGCCGTTACATTTGAAGTAGATCTGTGTTGCCGGGGTGGAGCGACAGGTCAGGGTGACAGGCTTGTTCTTCACTATGTACTCATCGTCAGGCTCCACCAGGAAGTGAGGTAACAGATCGTTGAAGGAGGCAGGAAGTGTCGCCGTGGCAACGTGCTCCGAACCAACTGGGAGACAAACAGGAAAGAGAAAGAAAACTATTTGAGTTAAAAGAAAGTCAAAGACAGTATTTATATAACTTATATATACACTGAAACCACTTATTTTGTTAAAGACAGTCAATAGAAATAGAAAAATATTTTAGTAAAGGCAGTCCAACACAATATAGCCATAAACTGTCAATAGGTAGAATACCCTGAAACTGCATCTTTTTATATAATCCCTGGGCCTTTTGGTTGAGAGACCTTGCTGTTAAAGTGGTTTTAGAGTGGAGAAGAGTAGCTATGCTCTCCAGAATTCAGTGAGGTGAATTTAGCTCTGCCCTGTGTCTTTGTTACTGTGAACAACAATGGTACATGGAAAACACACAATGGCTCAATTGAGGAGGCAGCATTGTGTACAGTGTCCTGATTTCTTGTTTCAGACACACACACTCACACTGAAATAACTAAAAGCTGAAGCTACTGATGTTTTTCATTGACTAGCCTTGGGCCTCATCTCTCTTTTCTCTGGGTTAACCCAGGAGGAGAGGAGAGGGGGAGAGGATGAGAGGGGGAGAGGGGAGGAGGAGAGGGCAGAGGGGAGGAAGAGAGGAGAGGACAGGAGGAGAGGAGAGGGGGAGAGGAGAGGAGAGGAGGAAAGGAGGGGAGGACAGGAGAGGAGAGGAGGAGAGAAGAGAGGAGAGGTGAGGAATATAGGGGTACCTAACAGGAGTATAGACAGCCATTTTCATAACCCCCTTGTTTTCTCAACATATGTTTTTCTTCAAAGGACTGTACAGGAGAACATTTGTGGTGTATTTTAACAAAGCTATTCCTTGTTTTCGGTAAGAAATGTCCATAATGTGCCAAGAACCCAGTTGCTAATAAAATAGTATTTGAGCAAGGGCAATTGCCGCCGCATAAGCAGAGCAGCTGAGCTGAGACCCAAATAACTGTCCTCTCTCTCTCTCTGTCTCTCTCTCTGTCTCTCTCTCTCTCTCTCTCTCTCTCTCTCTCTCTCTCTCTCTCTCTCTCTCTCTCTCTCTCTCTCTCTCTCTCTCTCTCTCTCTCTCTCTCTCTCTCTCAGGGGAGACCAGTAAATCCCAAAATAAAACATCTTTAAGAGGCGTATAATATTAATTTATTGCTCTGAGTCCTATATCGCTGACAGACTGGCCACTTCCAACCTCCTCCATCACTCCTCCACCATGGGCAGGGAAGGCCAGAGAGCACTACACACACATCGCTCATCGAGAAACACACATTCCTTTTCCTCTCCTCTCTTTCCTCTCTCCTCTTTCTCTCCTCTTTCTCTCTTCCCTCACTTCTACAGCTACTGTGGTTCAGGTCAGGGATAATATTAGCCTGCACCGTAAATAGTATAGTCATCACACAAAGACATTATCTGCTACAGTCTCATAACACTTGTCATGTTAATGTCTCTCTCTCTCTCTCTCTCTCTCTCTCTCTCTCTCTCTCTCTCTTATTTGTTCTCCCCTGTCATCCCCTCCGCCCCTCTCTCTCTGTGAGTGGGTGAGTGAGTGTGTGTAATTGTGTGTGTGCCCTCTTGTGTACGTGTGTAACCCTTAATGAAAACTAAATGTTGTGTGTCCAATGGAGGGCATACATCACTGCCTGACACTGTTCCTTTCCTCTCATTTCCGTTGACATGTTATTAATATTTGGCAAGTTACTCAGAGACAAGAGAGAGGAGAACATGTTGTTAATAAAGCACCTCCCAGTTTCTTCCCGCAGCAACATTACATTATTAGTGTGTGTGTGTGTGTGTGTGTGTGTGTGTGTGTGTGTGTGTGTGTGTGTGTGTGTGAGAGAGAGAGAGAGAGAGAGAGAGAGAGAAAGAGAGAGAGAGAGAGAACGTGCGAGTGTGTGTACGTGCTTGCCTGTCTGTGTGTGTGTGTGTTCTAACGATAGCTTGTCTTCCTAATGGGACAGCAGTGTTGAGTTGTGACTGAGGCCTGATAGCCATTAGCCCGGTCCAGCTGACCTCCTGTACTCTCTGCAGACCTGAGACGACAGCTTTGCTAAAACACCTCAGCTCGCTAAAACACAGGGAGGGATTCACCTCACACCTGTCAGGTTAAATGAATCAGCTGGCTGAGATACGGTCCACACTCACAGAGGAGGAACACGACCCACAATTTTCTAAAATAAAATGTAGCTCTATCTTAGCTCTGTCTTTCACGTTCAAGATGAACTTTGAACTCTATATGGCGGTTTTGTCTCTTCAGATGAGAATTTGAAAGCTAAACATGAAATCAACTCGGTTTTTGACATTCAATATGACCTGAACTATCAATGGTGTTTTCGTATGATTAGGTTCTAATGTTGTTATTAGTGCTTCTGATGTCTGTCGTCATGATTACTGGACTCTAATGTCGTCAAGGCTACTGGACTCTAATGTCGTCAAGGCTACTGGACTCTAATGTCGTCAAGGCTACTGGACTCTAATGTCGTCAAGGCTACTGGACTCTAATGTCGTCAAGATTACTGGACTCTAATGTCGTCAAGGCTACTGGACTCTAATGTCATTAAGACTACTGGACTCTAATGTCGTTAAGACTACTGGACTCTAATGTCGTCAAGGTTACTGGACTCTAATGTCGTCAAGGCAACTGGTCTCTAATGTCGTTAAGACTACTGGACTATAATGTCGTTAAGACTACTGGACTCTAATGTTGTCAAGACTACTGGACTCTAATGTCGTCAAGGTTACTGGACTCTAATGTCGTCAAGACTACTGGACTCTAATGTCGTCAAGGCTACTGGACTCTAATGTTGACAAGGCTACTGGACTCTAATGTCGTCAAGGCTACTGGACTCTAATGTTGTCATGACTACTGTATTCTAATGTTGTCAAGGCTACTGGACTCTAATGTTGTCAAGGCTACTGGACTCTAATGTCGTCAAGGCTACTGGACTCTAATGTCGTTAAGACTACTGGATTATAATGTTGTCAAGACTACTGGACTCTAATGTTGTCAAGGCTACTGGACTCTAATGTCGTCAAGACTACTGGACTCTAATGTTGTCAAGGCTACTGGACTCTAATGTCTTCAAGGCTACTGGACTCTAATGTCGTCAAGGCTACTGGACTCTAATGTCGTCAAGGCTACTGGACTCTAATGTCGTCAAGGCTACTGGACTCTAATGTCGTCAAGGCTACTGGACTCTAATGTCGTCAAGAATACTGGACTCTAATGTCTTCGAGGTTACTAGACTCTAATGTTGTCAAGACTACTGGACTCTAATGTTGTCAAGACTACTGGACTCTAATGTCATCAAGGCTACTGGACTCTAATGTCGTCAAGGTTACTGGACTCTATTGTCGTCAAGAATACTGGACTCTAATGTCGTCAAGACTACTGGACTCTAATGTTGTCAAGGCTACTGGACTCTAATGTCTTCAAGGCTACTGGACTCTAAATGTCGTCAAGGCTACTGGACTCTAATGTCGTCAAGGCTACTGGACTCTAATGTCGTCAAGGCTACTGGACTCTAATGTCGTCAAGGCTACTGGACTCTAATGTCGTCAAGGCTACTGGACTCTAATGTCGTCAAGGCTACTGGACTCTAATGTCGTCAAGGCTACTGGACTCTAATGTCGTTAAGACTACTGGATTCTAATGTCGTCAAGATTACTGGACTCTAATGTCTTCAAGATTACTGGACTCTAATGTTGTCAAGGCTACTGGACTACAATGTCGTCAAGGCTACTGGACTCTAATGTCTTCAAGGCTACTGGACTCTAATGTCGTCAAGGCTACTGGACTCTAATGTCGTCAAGGCTACTGGACTCTAATGTCGTCAAGAATACTGGACTCTAATGTCTTCGAGGTTACTAGACTCTAATGTTGTCAAGACTACTGGACTCTAATGTTGTCAAGACTACTGGACTCTAATGTCATCAAGGGTACTGGACTCTAATGTCGTCAAGAATACTGGACTCTAATGTCTTCGAGGTTACTAGACTCTAATGTCGTCAAGGCTACTGGACTCTAATGTCATCAAGGGTACTGGACTCTAATGTCGTCAAGGTTACTGGACTCTATTGTCGTCAAGAATACTGGACTCTAATGTCTTCGAGGTTACTAGACTCTAATGTTGTCAAGACTACTGGACTCTAATGTTGTCAAGACTACTGGAATCTAATGTTGTCAAGGCTACTGGACTCTAATGTCGTCAAGGCTACTGGACTCTAATGTCGTCAAGGCTACTGGACTCTAATGTCGTCAAGGCTACTGGACTCTAATGTCTTCAAGACTACTGGACTCTAATGTTGTCAAGGCTACTGGACTCTAATGTTGTCAAGACTACTGGACTCTAATGTTGTCAAGAATACTGGACTCTAATGTCGTCAAGGCTACTGGACTCTAATGTTGTCAAGGCTACTGGACTCTAATGTCGTCAAGGTTACTGGACTCTAATGTTGTCAAGGCTACTGGACTCTAATGTTGTCAAGACTACTGGACTCTAATGTCGTCAAGGCTACTGGACTCTAATGTTGTCAAGGCTACTGGACTCTAATGTTGTCAAGGCTACTGGACTCTAATGTCTTCAAGACTACTGGACTCTAATGTCGTCAAGGCTACTGGACTCTAATGTCGTCAAGACTACTGGACTCTAATGTTGTCAAGGCTACTGGACTCTAATGTCCTCAAGGCTACTGGACTCTAATGTTGTCAAGGCTACTGGACTCTAATGTCGTCAAGGCTACTGGACTCTAATGTTGTCAAGACTACTGGACTCTAATGTCATCAAGGTTACTGGACTCTAATGTCTTCAAGGCTACTGGACTCTAATGTCTTCAAGACTACTGGACTCTAATGTTGTCAAGGCTACTGGACTCTAATGTCATCAAGACTACTGGACTCTAATGTTGTCAAGGCTACTGGACTCTAATGTCTTCAAGGCTACTGGATTATAATGTCGTCAAGGCTACTGGACTCTAATGTCTTCAAGACTACTGGACTCTAATGTTGTCAAGGCTACTGGAATCTAATGTCGTCAAGACTACTGGACTCTAATGTTGTCAAGGCTACTGGACTCTAATGTCGTCAAGGCTACTGGACTCTAATGTCGTCAAGGCTACTGGACTCTAATGTCTTCAAGACTACTGGACTCTAATGTCGTCAAGGCTACTGGACTCTAATGTCGTCAAGACTACTGGACTCTAATGTTGTCAAGGCTACTGGACTCTAATGTCGTCAAGGCTACTGGACTCTAATGTTGTCAAGGCTACTGGACTCTAATGTCGTCAAGGCTACTGGACTCTAATGTCTTCAAGGCTACTGGACTCTAATGTCTTCAAGACTACTGGACTCTAATGTTGTCAAGGCTACTGGACTCTAATGTCATCAAGACTACTGGACTCTAATGTTGTCAAGGCTACTGGACTCTAATGTCTTCAAGGCTACTGGATTATAATGTCGTCAAGGCTACTGGACTCTAATGTTGTCAAGGCTACTGGACTCTAATGTCGCCAAGGCTACTGGACTCTAATATCATAATAATCATAATAATGAGGTCAAAGATGTTCTTGAGTCCCATACAATGTAGGTTAATGAGGTCAAATACATTATTGAGTCCAATACAAGGCAGGTTAATGAGGTAAAGACATTCTTGAGTCCCATACAAGGTAGGTTAATGTGGTTAAAGACGTTCTTGAGTCCCATACAATGTAGGTTAATGTGGTTAAAGACGTTCTTGAGTCCCATACAAGGTAGGTTAATGTGGTTAAAGACGTTCTTGAGTCCCATACAAGGTAGGTTAATGTGGTTAAAGACGTTCTTGAGTCCCATACAAGGTAGGTTAATGTGGTTAAAGACGTTCTTGAGTCCCATACAAGGTAGGTTAATGTGGTTAAAGACGTTCTTGAGTCCCATACAAGGCAGGTTAATGAGGGTAAAGACATGAGGTTCTTCAAAATAGTAGATTATTGGTTATCAGAGGGTTTATTCTGGTCAAACACTGCTATAATCCACCACCATAATGAACGCTGGTCACACACTGCTATAAACCACCACCTTAATGAAAGCTTGATGTATAGGAAATCGGCTTACAGTGAACTTACAACACACACACTCTCACACACTCACCACTTAACAGACTCCTTGCAGGTCAGTGCACAAATCAAATAGACATTCAGTAGCCCTAAAGGAACTGAAACCTCAGGAGGGGATTGGCTGAAACCTAACTAGAGGCATCTCAGCACATTGCTGGATAGTTGAAAATGAAAATGAAAATGACGCGGGAGGAGATGGCTGCCATTTTACCTCCTGTCCAATTGTGCAATTGTGTGTGTTTTCTCGTGTTGTTTGTAACTTATTTTGTACATAATGTTTCTGCCACCATCTCTTATGACAGAAAAGAGCTTCTGGATATCAGAACAGTGATTACTCACCTCGTACTGGACAAAGATTTTTTTCTTTAACAAGTCGGACACAAAGGATTTACTTCAGACACCGGACAAGGCCCAAATCCTCATCATTCGCATGAAGAAGAGACAGAGATATAGGGGACGTAGGTCGGGGTGCCTTGTAAGAATCCGACGGCGACTGGGTAACCCGCCTCTACCTTCCGTCCTATTGGCCAACGTTCAATCACTGGATAATAAACTGGATGAGCTCCGATCAAGACTATCCTACCAACGGGACATTAAAAACTGTAATATCTTATGTGTCACGAGTCGTGGCTGAAAAACGAAGTGGATAACATACAGCTGGCTGGGTTTTCTGTGCATCGGCAAGATAGAACAGCTGCCTCCAGTAAGACATGGGGTGGTGGTCTGTGTCTATTTGTCAATAACAGCTGGGGCACGAAATCTAATATTAAGGAAGTCTCTAGGTTTTGCTCACCTGAGGTAGAGTATCTCATGCTAAGCTGTTGACCACACTATTTACCAAGAGAGCTTTCATATATATTTTTCGTAGCTGTCTATTTACCACCACAAACCGATGCTGGCACTATGACCACACTCAACGAGCTGTATAAGGCCATAAGCAAACAGGAAAACGCTCATCCAGAGGCAGCGCTCCTAGTGGCCGGGGAATTTAATGCAGGGAAACTTTAATCCGTTTAACCTAATTTCTACCAGCATATTAAATGTGCCACCAGAGGAAAAAAAAAACTCTAGACCGCCTTTACTCCACACACAGAGATGCATACAAAGCTCTCCCTCGCCCTCCATTTGACAAATCTGACCATAACTCTATCCTCCTGATTCCTGCTTATAAGCAAAAACTAAAGCAGGAAGCACCAGTGACTCAGATAATACAGATGCTAAGCTACAGGACTGTTTTGCTAGCACAGACTGGAACATGTTCCAGGATTCTTCCGATGGCATTGAGGAGTACACCACATCAGTCACTGGCTTCCTCAAAAAGTGCATCGATGACGTCGTCCCCACAGTGACCGTACGTACATACCCCAACCAGAAGCCATGGATAACAGGCAACATCCGCACTGAGCTAAAGGGTAGAGCTGCCACTTTCAAGGAGCGGGACTCTAACCTCAACGCTGATAAGAAATCCGACGGACCATCAAAGAGGCAAAGTGTCAATACAGCACTAATATTGAATCATACTACACCGGCTCCGATGCTCGTCGGATGTGGCAGGGCTTGCAAACTATTAAGGACTACAAAGGGAAGCACAGCTGCGAGCTGCCCAGTGACACAAGACTTCCAGACGAGCTAAACCACTTCTATGCTCGCTTCGAGGCAAGCAACACTGAAGCATGCATGAGAGCACCAGCTGTCCCGGTCAATGATCACGCTCTCCGTAGCCGATGTGAGTAAGACCTTTAAACAGGTCAACAGACGGATTGACAGGACGTGTACTCCGAGCATGCGCTGACCAACTGGCAAGTGTCTTCACTGACAATTTCAACCTCTCCCTGAGTCTGTAATGCCAACATGTTTCAAGCAGACCACCATAGTCCCCGTGCCCAAGAACACCAAGGTAACTTGCCTAAATGACTACCAACCCATAGCGTTCACGTATGTAGCCATGAAGGGCTTTGAAAGGCAGGTCATGGCTCACATCAACACCATTATCCCAGAAACCCTAGACCCACTCCAATTTGCATACCACCCCAACAGATCCACAGATTATGCAATCTCTATTGCACTCCACACTACCCTTTCCCACCTGGGCAAGAGGAACACCTATGTGAGAATGCTGTTCATTGACTACAGCTCAGTGTTCTACACCATAGTGCCCTCAAAGCTCATCACTAAGCTAAGGACCCTGGGACTAAACACCTCCCTCTGCAACTGGATCCTGGACTTCCTGACGGGCCACCCCCAGGTGGTAAAGGTATGTAACAACACATCTGCCACGCTAATCCTAAACACGAGGGCCCCTCAGGGGTGCGTGCTCAGTCCCCTCCTGTACTCCCTGTTCACCCATGACTGCATGCCCAAGCACAACTCCAACACCATCATTAAGTTTGCTGACGACCCAACGGTGGTAGACCTGATCACCGACAACGATGAGACAGCCTATAGGGAGGAGGTCAGAGACCTGACAGTGTGGTGCCAGGAAAATAACCTCTCACGCAACATCAACAAAACAAAGGAGATGATCGTGGACTTCAGGAAACAGCAGAGGGTGCACCCCCCTATCCACATCGACGGGACCGCAGTGGAGAAGGTGGAAAGCTTCAAGTTCCTTGGCGTACACATCACCGACAAACTGAAATGGTTCACCCACGCAGACAGTGTGGTGAAGAAGGCGCAACAGAGCCTCTTCAACCTCAGGAGGCTGAAGAAATTCGGCTTAGCACATAAAACCCTCACAAACTTTTACAGATGCACAATTGAAAGCATCCTGTCGGGCTGTATCACCGCCTGGTACGGCAACTGCACTGGCCGCAATCGCAGGGCTCTCCAGAGGGTGGTGCGGTCTGCCGAACGCGTTACCGGGGGCAAACTACCCGCCCTCCAAGACACATACAACACCCGATGTCACAGGAAGGCCAAAAAGATCATCAAGGACATCAACCACCCGAGCCACTGCCTGTTCACCCCGCTATCATCCAGAAGGCGAGGTCAGTACAGGTGCATCAAAGCTGGGACCGAGAGAATGAAAAACAGCTTCTATCTCAAGGCCATCAGACTGATAAATAGCCATCACTAGCACATTAGAGGCTGCTGCTGCCTATTGAAATCAGTGGCCACTTTAAGAAATGGAACACTAGTCACTTTAATAATGTTTCCATATCTTGCAATACTCATCTCATATGTATATACTGCATTCTAGTTTATAATATTCTACTGTATCTTAGTCCATGCCGCTCTGTCATTGCTTGTCCATATACGTATATATTCTTAAATCCCATTCCTTACTAGTTTTGTGTGTATAGGGTATATGTTGTGTAATTGTTAGATATTACTGCACTGTCGGAGCTAGAAGCACAAGCATTTCGCTACACCCGCTATAACATCTGCTAAACACGTGTATGTGACAAATAACATTTGATTTGATTTGATTTGACCTTCATACAGAGGAACCTGGTCTCACTCAGGGCAGCAATGTCAATGTTGTAGCGTGTTAGTTCTGCACCAATCAGAGCTGTTCTCCCATGGGGTCTATCAGTATTATCGTCATTGTCCAAAAGAGTTCTGATGTTCCATGTCGCCAGTTTCAGGGGAAATCTTTTCTTTAGCATTTTTTTACGACCGCTGAGATGAATTCCTGATAGGTGCAGTAGCCTATTCAGGAAGGAGTGAGTGGGTAATTTTTAGGCCACCTTTTCTAGGCCTCTTCCCAGCTGGGGGGAGCAGTGTGGCTCCTAAATAGGGCTGCTCAGTCACGCAGGGGTCTGCCGAGAGCAGCTGCCACTTAAGTCCCAACTGCTGGCGACCGTAATAGTCCTGTGCCGCTGGGTCCGATTAAGGGCTCACTCCTGCCCACACCGCCAGACTTTAGTCTGGTTTCCGGTTGATGGCTTCACAGATGTCAGAAGTGGATCTCCAGGGATAAAAACTAATAAGATTATGAATAATTATGATTAGAGTTCAGTAAATGAATTCTCTACTAGGTATCATCAACTATCTCAGGAACAGTCGCCTGGTACTGGTTCTGCTATATCAACTATCTCAGGGACAGTCGCCTGGTACTGGTTCTGTTATATCTTGTATTTGTATTTATTATGGATCCCCATTAGTTCCTCCCAAGGCAGCAGCTACTCTTCCTATGGTCCAGCAAAATTAAGGCAGTTATACATTTTAAAAACATTACAATACATTCATAACAAATTTCACAACATATTAAGTGTGTGCCCTCAGGCCTCTACTCTACTACCACATATCTATAACACAAAATCTGTGTGTACGTGTGTGTGTAAAGTGCGTATGTTATCGTGTGTTTGTGTGCATGTGTCTATGTTTGTGTTGATTCACAGTCCCCGCTGTTCCATAAGGTGTATTTCTATCTGTTTTTTAAATCTAATTCTACTGCTTGCATCAGTTACTTGATGTGGAATAGAGTTCCATATAGTCATGGCTCTATGTAGTACTGTGCGCCTCCCATAGTCTGTTCTGGACTTGGGGACTGTGAAGAGACCTCTGGTGGCATGTCGTGTGGGGTATGCATGGGTGTCCGAGCTGTGTGCCAGTAGTTCAAACAGACAGCTCGGTGCATTCAACATGTCAATACCTCTCATAAACACAAGTAGTGATGAAGTCAATCTCTCCTCCACTTTGAGACAAGAGAGATTGACATGCATATTATTAATGTTAGCTCTCTATGTTCATCCAAGGGCCAGCCGTGCTGCCCTGTTCTGAGCCAATTGCAATTTTCCTAAGTCCCTCTTTGTGGCACCTGACCACACGACTGAACAGTTGTCCAGGTGTGACAAAACTAGGGCCTGTAGGACCTGCCTTGTTGATAGTGCTGTTAAGAAGGTAGAGCAGCACTTTATTATAGACAGACTTCTCCCCATCTTAGCTACTGCTGTATCAATATGTTTTGACCATGACAGTTTACAATCCAGGGTTACGCCAAGCAATTTAGTCTCCTCAACTCCTGAACTCAATTTCCACATTATTCATCACAAGTTGTAGTTGAGGTATAGGGTTTAGTAAATGATTTGTCCCAAATACAATGCTTTTAGTTTTTGAAATATTTAGGACTAACTTATTCCTTGCCACCCATTCTGAAACTAACTGCAGCTCTTTGTTAAGTGTTGCAGTCATGTCAGTCGCTGTAGTAGCTGACGTGTTGAGTGTTGAGTCATCCGCATACATAGACACACTGGCTTTACTCAAAGCCAATGGCATGTCGTTTGTAAAGATTGAAAAAAGGAAGGGGCCAGTATCTCAGTGACAGTCATCTAGTACTGGTTCTATTATATCAAACATATAACAGACTTACAATCACAAAATGCATAATATAATGCATCATAGTGCATTCGTGGAAAAAGTCAAGGGGTCTAAATACTTTCCGAAGGCACTGTATACAATGTCACTGATATAATATATATATATATATATATATATATATATATATATATATATATATATATAATGTGGGCTGTAATGTCACTGTCACGTCCTGACTCAGGGGACTCGTATATGTTGAGTCAGGGTGTGTATGTTCTATGTTGGTGTATATCTATGTTGATATTCTAGTATGTGTATTTCTATGTTGGCCGGTGTGGTTCCCAATCAGAGGCAGATGTCGCTCGTTGTCTCTGATTGGGGACCATACTTAGGCAGCCTTTTGGCACTAGTGGGTTGTGGGATCTTGTTCCGTGTAAAGTATGTTGTTTGTTGTACCTTGGACTTCACATTTCGTTTGTTTATTGTTTTGTCGTGTGTTTATTCATTAAATAAACATGTACGTATATCACGCTGCGCCTTGGTCTGACCCGTCGATGAACGAACGTGACAGAAGATCCCACCAAACGAGGACCAAGCAGCGTGCCCAGGAAGAGCGAATTGCCATGTCACAGGTGGGCAAATGGTGGTCATGGGAGGAGATATTTGCGGGGAAAGGGCCATGGGCAAAGGTAGATGCCCAGGCAGGAGAGGAGCAACGGCAGCACAGAGGAAGCCGGTCGAGGAAGAAGCCCGAGAGACAGCCCCAATAAAACTTTTTTTGGGGGGCTAAGAGGGTGGTTGGCGGAGCCTAGGGTTAGACCAGGAGCGTTGAGCCGACACAGTCCCCCAGACCTGAATCCAATTGAGTACATCTGGGACATCATGTCTCGCTCCATCCACCAACGCCACGTTGCACCACAGACTGTCCAGGAGTTGGCGGATGCTTTAGTCCAGGTCTGGGAGGAGATCCCTCAGGAGACCATCCGCCACCTCATCAGGAGCATGCCCAGGCGTTGTAGGGAGGTCATACAGGCACGTGGAGGCCACACACACTACTGAGCCTCATTTTGACTTGTTTTAAGGACATTACATCAAAGTTGGATGAGCCTGTAGTGTGGTTTTCCACTTTAATTTTGAGGGTGACTCCAAATCCAGACCTCCATGGGTTGATACATTTGATTTCCATTGATAATTTTTGTGTGATTTTGTTGTCAGCACATTCAACTATGTAAAGAAAAAAGTATTTAATAAGATTATTTCATTCATTCAGATCTAGGATGTGTTATTTTAGTGTTCCCTTTATTTTTTTGAGCAGTATATATATATATATATATATATATATATACATACATTTGAAGTCGGAAACATACACTTAGGTTGGAGTCATTAAAACTTGGTTTTCAGCCACTCTTGTTAACAAACTATAGTTTTGGCAAGTCGGTTAGGACATCTACTTTGTGCATGACACAAGTAATTATTCCAACAATTGTTTACAGACAGATTATTTCACTTATAATTCACTGTATCACAATTCCAGTGGGTCAGAAGTTTACATACACTAAGTTGACTGTGCCTTTAAAACAGCTTAGGAAATTCCAGAAAATGATGTCATGGATTTAGAAGCTTCTGATAGGCTAATTGACATCATTTGAGTCAATTGGAGGTGTACCAATTGGAGGTGTACCAAACTCAGTGCCTCTTTGCTTGGCATCATGGGAAAATGAATTTTTTTAATTGTTATGTGACGTGCAGTCATACTCAGGTCCTGATTGGTCAACAAGCTTATTTGACAAATAGTGTTATTTGACGTGTATCTTTTTTGACAGGCAAAGACCCAAACAGTGTTCCATAGTTTCCCGTCATTTGGGATGCAGCCCGTATCTGGTCTCTGTTTCCCCTCTGTAGTCATTTGGGACGCAGCCCGTATCTGTTCTCTGTTTCCCCTCTGTAGTCATTTGGGACGCAGCCCGTATCTGGTCTCTGTTTCCCCTCTGTAGTCATTTGGGACGCAGCCCGTATCTGTTCTCTGTTTCCCCCCTGTAGTCATTTGGGACGCAGCCCGTATCTGTTCTCTGTTTCCCCCCTGTAGTCATTCGGGATGCAGCCCGTATCTGTTCTCTGTTTCCCCTCTGTAGTCATTTGGGACGCAGCCCGTATCTGTTCTCTGTTTCCCCTCTGTAGTCATTTGGGACGCAGCCCGTATCTGGTCTCTGTTTCCCCTCTGTAGTCATTTGGGACGCAGCCCGTATCTGTTCTCTGTTTCCCCTCTGTAGTCCAACTAGTCTCTGTTTCCCCCCTGTAGTCCAACTAGTCTCTGTTTCCCCCTGTAGTCCAACTAGTCTCTGTTTCCCCCCTGTAGTCCAACTAGTCTCTGTTTCCCCCCTGTAGTCCAACTAGTCTCTGTTTCCCCTCTGTAGTCCAACTAGTCTCTGTTTCCCCCCTGTAGTCCAACTGGTCTCTGTTTCCCCCCTGTAGTCATCAACGTATAGTCTCTGTTTCCCCTCTGTAGTCCAACTAGTCTCTGTTTCCCCTCTGTAGTCCAACTAGTCTCTGTTTCCCCTCTGTAGTCCAACTAGTCACATTGCTTGCCCTTTTGGAGCCAATTACATTATTTTATCAGAGTCGTGTTCTTGGCGAGAGGCATCATTGAGCAATCAGCCTCACATAATTTACATCACACACACACACACACACACACACACACACACACACACACACACACACCCCGTGAGCAATCACCCTCACATAATTTACATCACAGTGATGGACGATGGCTATAACATGTCTTTTATGACTCCATCAGCGCTTTACAATGTCTTCCCAAATTAATTCAATTAAAATGACTATCCGGGAATATTAAACCATTTCATGTTTGACTGGGTCCACTCGCTCTAAAACACAAAACCAGAACCCGTCTGAATATGCACCACAATCCTGTTTGGGTCCGGTTTGGGTCTGGTACTGTTGTTCTGTCTTACTGTAGCAGGGATTTTATTGTATTGTGTTTTCCTGGATGAGAGAGGAATAGACCAGTCACCATGTACAGTACATTGTGTAAGAATGAGCAGTGTGTGTGAGTGTTTTTCCACACACCATAATAACCAAAACTGGATAAGCCTCCATCCATATGAAGGATGATCATATCCACAGACATTCACCAGGACCAGGACCATGAAAGAAAAAGCCTCTCTCTCTCTCTCTCTCTCTCTCTCTCTCTCTCTCTCTCTCTCTCTCTCTCTCTCTCTCTCTCTCTCTCTCTCTCTCTCTCTCTCTCTCTCTCTCTCTCTCTCTCTCTCTCTCTCTCTCTCTCTCTCTCTCTCTCTCTGTCTGCTCTGTCTCTCTCTCTCTCTCTCTCTCCTCTCTCTGTCTCTCTCTGTCTGCTCTGTCTCCTCTCTCTCTCCTCTCACTCTCCTCTCTCACCACAACATTGTGTATCATCAGCCATGAAGTTGACTGATGTGTGCTTGCCCCCAGATTACAAATATTTACTCTTCCACACGTTCTGGATTCAGAATAAATCTTCCAATGAGACGACGATCACTCACACACACACGCACACACAAACACGCACACGCACACACACACACACACACACACACACACACACACACACACACACACATATACACACAACACCATCACTTGTCAAGAGGGTGCAACAGTGCCTCTACTTCCTAAGGTAGCTGAAGAAAAATGACACGCCACCCGGACCGCAAGGCCCTGGTGAAAACGGTCCAGTACATCACTGGGACCGTGCTCCCACCCATCCAGGACAACTACTTGAAACGGTGCCTGAGGAAGTCCCCACAGGAAGTCACCACACACCCCAGCCAAAGAGAGTTTCTATCTACAAGCCAACAGATTGCTGAACACTTGAAATGGACTGACCACTTGCTCTGATTCTCCGTAGCACACATGCACTCACTCTCTCACTCACTCACACACCCACACTCACACACACACACACACACACACTCACACACACACTCACACACACACACACACACACGCACACGCACACACACACACACATTCGTGCTACACACACATCACAACTGCTGCTACCAGACTCTTATTATGATTGCTAAACACTGCACAATTTAAACACCCCATCCCCCCAGAAGGAAATGTTGTGAATACCACGGTTGGTTGGTGTTACCACGGTTGGTTGGTGTATACCACGGTTGGTTGGTGTATACCACGTGTGTCCCGTAATTCACCAGTAGACCTACTATATCTCCACATCAAACCCATCAGAATTCACCAGTACCTTCCAAAAAAAGAAAATCATGTGAAAAATGTCATTTCATGTTTTTTGTGTTGTTTTTTTTACATGTGACATTTTCACGAGTCAGACAAATGCTTTATGGACACGTGTGACGTTTCACATGAATTTTTCACGTGAACAAATCACGTGAAAAATGTCACTTGAGAAAAACAGAAACGTGTGAAGTTGACTCAAATGTCCCACATGTCACATGACTCAGATGGCTTCCCAACATGAACTCAACACATGGCTTCCCAACATGTCACATGACTCAGACACATGGCTTTCCCAACATGTCACAGATCAGACACATGGCTTCCCAACATGTCACATGACTCAGACACATGGTTTCCCAACATGTCACATGACTCAGACACATGGCTTCCCAACATGTCACATGACTCAGACACATGGCTTCCCAACATGTCACATGACTCAGACACATGGCTTCCCAACATGTCACATGACTCAGACACATGGACTCACACATGGCTTCTCCAACATGTCACATGACTCAGACACATGGCTTCCCAACATGTCACATGACTCAGACACATGGCTTCCCAACACACATGTCAGACATGGACATGTCAGACACATGGCTTCCCAACATTTCACATGTCACATGGACACATGACTCAGACACATGGCTTTCCCAACATTCACATGACCACACATGTCACATGACTCATGACACACATGGCTCCACCCAGAAAACATGTCACATGACTCAGACACACTGGAGGGATTGGAACCCAGGTCTCCCACGGGGGGATGCCAATGTCTTGTCCATTAGACCAAGAATACTAATTTTGAAGTCGCAAGCAGGGCTATCTCATCAGTGTCCCCCGGGGATGCGTTGAGCTAAGTGCAACACCTTCTGAAGAGCCCTGCGGTTGCGGTCAGAGCAGTTGCCATACCAGGCGGTGAACCTTCCTTAATGAATAAGTAACAGGAACCAACCACGCGTCCCAAATGGCACCCCTATTGCATTTATAGCCCACAGGGTTCTGGTCAAAAGCAGCACACTATAGAGGGGAGAGGGTACCATTTGGGACTCGCACCAACTCTTTGCTATAGGGGAAAAAAAGCATACGTGTTTAAATCCATGGCATTTACATTTTAATATGTCAAACATGCATAAATATTAAATGTTCCTCCAGTAAACAATATTTTATTGGTTTCTGTCTGATTCCAGAATGTTCTAACAGCTTGTGGCGAGGTGTTGATTAGCTTTGATGTAGTAGGAGACTTTGTATTGGTTAATTACCATATAGTTAAATAAAAGACCTACAATAGTGAATGACTGGTACTGAACACACTGTGCTGGATGGGAGTTTTCTCTTTGGTTGAGTCTCAAATGGCACCCTCAGAGCCCATAGGGTGCTGGTCAAAAGTAGTGCACTATATAGGGAAATGGGTGCCATTTGGGCAGCATTCTTCTGTCTCATTATGCCTCTTCAGCCCTGAACATCACAACACAACACTACATTAACATAACACTACTGCCTTAATATTAGAACACAGTCTAACTCTGGTGACTTGGTACTAAACAACCCTACTCTCCCCAGACTCCAAACACACTCTGGATAGAATACGCTAGAACTCTGGATAGAATACGCTAGAACTCTGGATAGAATACGCTAGAACTCTGGATAGAATACGCTAGAACTCTGGATAGAATACGCTAGAAATCTGGATAGAATACGCTAGAACTCTGGATAGAATACGCTAGAACTCTGGATAGAATAACGCTAGAACTCTGGATAGAATATGCTAGAACTCTGGATAGAATACGCTAGAACTCTGGATAGAATATGCTAGAACTCTGGATAGAATACGCTAGAACTCTGGATAGAATACGCTAGAACTCTGGATAGAATACGCTAGAACTCTGGATAGAATACGCTAGAACTCTGGATAGAATATGCTAGAACTCTGGATAGAATACGCTAGAACTCTGGATAGAATACGCTAGAACTCTGGATAGAATACGCTAGAACTCTGGATAGAATACGCTAGAACTCTGGATAGAATACGCTAGAACTCTGGATAGAATACGCTAGAACTCTGGATAGAATACGCTAGAAACTCTGGATAGAATACGCTAGAACTCTGGATAGAATACGCTAGAACTCTGGATAGAATATGCTAGAACTCTGGATAGAATACGCTAGAACTCTGGATAGAATACGCTAGAACTCTGGATAGAATACGCTAGAACTCTGGATAGAATACGCTAGAACTCTGGATAGAATACGCTAGAACTCTGGATAGAATATGCTAGAACTCTGGATAGAATACGCTAGAACTCTGGATAGAATACGCTAGAACTCTGGATAGAATACGCTAGAACTCTGGATAGAATACGCTAGAACTCTGGATAGAATACGCTAGAACTCTGGATAGAATACGCTAGAACTCTGGATAGAATACGCTAGAACTCTGGATAGAATACGCTAGAACTCTGGATAGAATACGCTAGAACTCTGGATAGAATATGCTAGAACTCTGGATAGAATACGCTAGAACTCTGGATAGAATACGCTAGAACTCTGGATAGAATACGCTAGAACTCTGGATAGAATACGCTAGAACTCTGGATAGAATACGCTAGAACTCTGGATAGAACACGATAGAACTCTGGATAGAATACGCTAGAACTCTGGATAGAATACGCTAGAACTCTGGATAGAATACGCTAGAACTCTGGATAGAATACGCTAGAACTCTGGATAGAATACGCTAGAACTCTGGATAGAATACGCTAGAACTCTGGATAGAATACGCTAGAACTCTGGATAGAATACGCTAGAACTCTGGATAGAATACGCTAGAACTCTGGATAGAATACGCTAGAACTCTGGATAGAATACGATAGAACTGTGGACAGAGTACGATAGAACTGTGGATAGAATACGCTAGAACTAAGGATAGAATACGCTAGAACTCTGGATAGAATACGATAGAACTGTGGACAGAGTAGATAGAACTGTGGATAGAATACGCTAGAACTAAGGATAGAATACGCTAGAACTCTGGATAGAATACGATAGAACTGTGGACAGAGTACGATAGAACTGTGGATAGAATACGCTAGAGCTGTGGACAGAGTACGATAGAACTGTGGACAGAGTACGATAGAACTGTGGATAGAATACGCTAGAACTGTGGATAGAATACGCTAGAACTCTGGATAGAATACGCTAGAACTCTGGATAGAATACGCTAGAACTCTGGATAGAATACGATAGAACTGTGGACAGAGTACGATAGAACTGTGGATAGAATACGCTAGAACTCTGGATAGAATACGCTAGAACTCTGGATAGAATACGATAGAACTGTGGACAGAGTACGATAGAACTGTGGATAGAATACGCTAGAGCTGTGGACAGAGTACGATAGAACTGTGGACAGAGTACGATAGAACTGTGGATAGAACTCGACACACAGGGACAGTTCCGGAGTTCCAATTCCACCCAATTAGTCTTCTCTGCAGTCTATTAACTGTACCTATGTCTGTGCCTTCGATGTGTAGTGTGTGTGTGTGATTGTATGTGTGTGTGTCTCTCTCTCTGTCTCCCTCTCTCTCTCTCTCTCTCTCTCTCTCTCTCTCTCTCTCTCTCTCTCTCTCTCTCTCTCTCTCTCTCTCTCTCTCTCTCTCTCTCTCTCTCTCTCTCTCTCTCTCTCTCTCTCTCTCTCTCTCTCTCTCTCTCTCTCTCTCTCTCTCTCTCTCTCTCTCTCTCTCTCTCTCGTCTCTCTCTCTCTCTCTCTCTCTCTCTCTCTCTCTCTCCTCTCTCTCTCTCTCTCTCTCTCTCTCTCTCTCTCTCTCTCTCTCTCTCTCTCTCTCTCTCTCTCTCTCTCTCTCTCTCTCTCTCTCTCTCTCTCTCTCTCTCTCTCTCTCTCTCTCTCTCTCTCTCTCTCTCTCTCTCTCTCTCTCTCTCTCTCTCTCTCTCTCTCTCTCTCTCTCTCTCTCTCTCTCTCTCTCTCTCTCTCTCTCCCTCCCTCCCTCTCTCTCTCTCTCTCTCTCTATAAAGCAGCTTTATTAATGGTTAGTCCTGCTGATATAAAGTAGCTTTATTAATGATTAGTCCTGCTGATATAAAGAAGCTTTATTAATGGTTAGTCCAGCTGATATAAAGCAGCTTTATTAATGGTTAGTCCTGCTGATATAAAGCAGCTTTATTAATGATTAGTCCTGCTGATATAAAGCAGCTTTATTAATGATTAGTCCTGCTGATGTAAAGCAGCTTTATTAATGGTTAGTCCTGCTGATATAAAGCAGCTTTATTAATGATTAGTCCTGCTGATACAAAGCAGTTTAATTAATGATTAGTCCTGCTGATCTAAAGCAGTTTTATTAATGATTAGTCCTGCTGATCTAAAGCAGCTTTATTAATGGTTAGTCCTGCTGATATAAAGCAGCTTTATTAATGGTTAGTCCTGCTGATATAAAGCAGTTTTATTAATGATTAGTCCTGCTGATATAAAGCAGTTTTATTAATGGTTAGTCCTGCTGATCTAAAGCAGCTTTATTAATGGTTAGTCCTGCTGATCTAAAGCAGCTTTATTAATGGTTAGTCCTGCTGATATAAAGCAGCTTTATTAATGATTAGTCCTGCTGATATAAAGCAGCTTTATTAATTATTAGTCCTGCTGATATAAAGCAGTTTTATTAATGATTAGTCCTGCTGATTGTCACGGTTTCGGCCGAGGCTGCTCCTTTTCCTTGTTCGGGCAGGCTTCGGCGGTCGTCGTCTCCGGAGTACTAGCTGCCACCGTTCTATGTTTCATGTTCATTTGGTTTTGTCTGTTCATAACACCTGTCCCTTATTTGTGTCTTAATTGTTTCCCTATTTAGTTTCGTGTGTTTGGGTCAGGTGTTATGCGTGATTGTTTTGTTGTCAGCTGTTGCTCGATATATTTGAGTCTCTCGTATGTGTTACGAGAGTTCGCACTGCGTGCGCTTTTTCTTGTTTTCTCCGCACAGTGTTTTGTGCGTAATCGGTTTGCGCCACCCGGTTGGGTTGACGTTTATTGTCGTGTCAGACTTGACTAAAGTTCTGTTAAAGTCCTCCTGGTTTCCTGCGCTTGATTCCTTCCTCATCTACACACACCACTCTGACACTGATCTAAAGCAGCTTTATTAATGATTAGTCCTGCTGATCTAAAGCAGTTTTATTAATGATTAGTCCTGCTGATCTAAAGCAGTTTTATTAATGATTAGTCCTGCTGATCTAAAGCAGCTTTATTAATGGTTAGTCCTGCTGATATAAAGCAGCTTTATTAATGATTAGTCCTGCTGATATAAAGCAGTTTTATTAATGGTTAGTCCTGCTGATCTAAAGCAGCTTTATTAATGGTTAGTCCTGCTGATATAAATCAGCTTTATTAACGATTAGTCCTGCTGATATAAAGCAGCTTTATTAATGGTTAGTCCTGCTGATATAAAGCAGCTTTATTAATGATTAGTCCTGCTGATATAAAGTAGCTTTATTAATGATTAGTCCTGCTGATATAAAGCAGTTTTATTAATGATTAGTCCTGCTGATGTAAAGCAGCTTTATTAATGGTTAGTCCTGCTGATATAAAGCAGCTTTATTAATGGTTAGTCCTGCTGATATAAAGCAGTTTTATTAATGGTTAGTCCTGCTGATCTAAAGCAGCTTTATTAATGGTTAGTCCTGCTGATATAAAGCAGCTTTATTAACGATTAGTCCTGCTGATATAAAGCAGCTTTATTAATGGTTAGTCCTGCTGATATAAAGCAGCTTTATTAATGATTAGTCCTGCTGATATAAAGTAGCTTTATTAATGATTAGTCCTGCTGATATAAAGCAGTTTTATTAATGATTAGTCCTGCTGATGTAAAGCAGCTTTATTAATGGTTAGTCCTGCTGATATAAAGCAGCTTTATTAATGGTTAGTCCTGCTGATGTAAAGCAGCTTTATTAATGATTAGTCCTGCTGATATAAAGAAGCTTTATTAATGGTTAGTCCAGCTGATATAAAGCAGCTTTATTAATGGTTAGTCCTGCTGATATAAAGCAGCTTTATTAATGATTAGTCCTGCTGATATAAAGCAGCTTTATTAATGATTAGTCCTGCTGATGTAAAGCAGCTTTATTAATGGTTAGTCCTGCTGATATAAAGCAGCTTTATTAATGATTAGTCCTGCTGATACAAAGCAGTTTAATTAATGATTAGTCCTGCTGATCTAAAGCTGCTTTATTAATGGTTAGTCCTGCTGATATAAAGCAGCTTTATTAATGATTAGTCCTGCTGATATAAAGCAGCTTTATTAATGATTAGTCCTGCTGATATAAAGCAGCTTTATTAATGGTTAGTCCTGCTGATGTAAAGCAGCTTTATTAATGGTTAGTCCTGCTGATATAAAGCAGCTTTATTAATGGTTAGTCCTGCTGATATAAAGCAGCTTTATTAATGGTTAGTCCAGCTGATATAAAGCAGCTTTATTAATGGTTAGTCCTGCTGATGTAAAGCAGCTTTATTAATGGTTAGTCCTGCTGATATAAAGCAGCTATATTAATGATTAGTCCCACTGATCTAAAGCAGCTTTATTAATGGCCAGTCCTGCTGATATAAAGCAGCTTTATTAATGATTAGTCCTGCTGATATAAAGCAGCTTTATTAATGATTAGTCCTGCTGATGTAAAGCAGCTTTATTAATGGTTAGTCCTGCTGATATAAAGCAGCTTTATTAATGATTAGTCCTGCTGATATAAAGTAGCTTTATTAATGATTAGTCCTGCTGATATAAAGCAGTTGTATTAATGATTAGTCCTGCTGATGTAAAGCAGCTTTATTAATGGTTAGTCCTGCTGATATAAAGCAGCTTTATTAATGGTTAGTCCTGCTGATATAAAGCAGTTTTATTAATGGTTAGTCCTGCTGATCTAAAGCAGCTTTATTAATGGTTAGTCCTGCTGATATAAAGCAGCTTTATTAACGATTAGTCCTGCTGATATAAAGCAGCTTTATTAATGGTTAGTCCTGCTGATATAAAGCAGCTTTATTAATGATTAGTCCTGCTGATATAAAGTAGCTTTATTAATGATTAGTCCTGCTGATATAAAGCAGTTTTATTAATGATTAGTCCTGCTGATGTAAAGCAGCTTTATTAATGGTTAGTCCTGCTGATATAAATCAGCTTTATTAACGATTAGTCCTGCTGATATAAAGCAGCTTTATTAATGGTTTAGTCCTGCTGATATAAAGCAGCTTTATTAATGATTAGTCCTGCTGATATAAAGTAGCTTTATTAATGATTAGTCCTGCTGATATAAAGCAGTTTTATTAATGATTAGTCCTGCTGATGTAAAGCAGCTTTATTAATGGTTTAGTCCTGCTGATATAAAGCAGCTTTATTAATGGTTAGTCCTGCTGATATAAAGCAGTTTTATTATGATTAGTCCTGCTGATATTAGCTTTATTAATGATTAGTCCTGCTGATATAAAGCAGTTTTATTAATGATTAGTCCTGCTGATGTAAAGCAGCTTTATTAATGATTAGTCCTGCTGATATAAAGCAGCTTTATTAATGATTAGTCCTGCTGATATAAAGCAGTTTTATTAATGGTTAGTCCTGCTTGATCTAAAGCAGCTTTATTAATGGTTAGTCCTGCTGATATAAAGCAGCTTTATTAACGATTAGTCCTGCTGATATAAAGCAGCTTTATTAATGGTTAGTCCTGCTGATATAAAGCAGCTTTATTAATGATTAGTCCTGCTGATATAAAGTAGCTTTATTAATGATTAGTCCTGCTGATATAAAGCAGTTTTATTAATGATTAGTCCTGCTGATGTAAAGCAGCTTTATTAATGGTTAGTCCTGCTGATATAAAGCAGCTTTATTAATGGTTAGTCCTGCTGATATAAAGTAGCTTTATTAATGATTAGTCCTGCTGATATAAAGAAGCTTTATTAATGGTTAGTCCAGCTGATATAAAGCAGCTTTATTAATGGTTAGTCCTGCTGATATAAAGCAGCTTTATTAATGATTAGTCCTGCTGATATAAAGCAGCTTTATTAATGATTAGTCCTGCTGATGTAAAGCAGCTTTATTAATGGTTAGTCCTGCTGATATAAAGCAGCTTTATTAATGATTAGTCCTGCTGATACAAAGCAGTTTAATTAATGATTAGTCCTGCTGATCTAAAGCTGCTTTATTAATGGTTAGTCCTGCTGATATAAAGCAGCTTTATTAATGATTAGTCCTGCTGATATAAAGCAGCTTTATTAATGATTAGTCCTGCTGATATAAAGCAGCTTTATTAATGGTTAGTCCTGCTGATGTAAAGCAGCTTTATTAATGGTTAGTCCTGCTGATATAAAGCAGCTTTATTAATGGTTAGTCCTGCTGATATAAAGCAGCTTTATTAATGGTTAGTCCAGCTGATATAAAGCAGCTTTATTAATGGTTAGTCCTGCTGATGTAAAGCAGCTTTATTAATGGTTAGTCCTGCTGATATAAAGCAGCTATATTAATGATTAGTCCCACTGATCTAAAGCAGCTTTATTAATGGCCAGTCCTGCTGCTATAAATCAGCTTTATTAATGGTTAGTCCTGCTGCTCTGCTCCCAGCCAGGTGGGTAGGAAGGCCTGGGCAGCCTCTAGCCTGCCTGTAGCCTAGCTGTAATAAATGGGAACCAATAGATCACACACAGCACATTACTACTGAAGCAGCTTGGAGGGGGCTAGGGGCTCGAAGGCATGCAGGGGGCTGGAGGTGGGGGCGATTATTCATGTTGGCATTGGGGTTTGGGCGCTCTAACGTTGAAAAGGGCATCGTTCTAAACGGGGTGGAAAGCTGCTCCCATCTCAGACTGCATCCCAAATGGCATACCTATTCCCTATAGAGTAGGGCCTTAGGCAAATGTAGTGCTTATTGTTCAGAAGTGTCTTTCTGAGTAGTTAGAGGGGATCTACAATGTCTGAGAAAGGTATTTCTGTTCGCTAATGCCTAATTTGACATAAATTATGGAAATATGCTTTTTCTGTGTATATGCATGGCGTAGCCCTTTCCTGCAGTCAAATGACCAAATCGCTAATAATAGGTAAGGCATGTGGGAGACTCCCCAAACATATGGAAGCAGGTACTCTGGTCAGATGAGACTAAAATTGAGCTTTTTCGCCATCAAGGAAAAGGCTATGTCTGGCGCAAAACCCAACACCTCTCATCACCCCGAGAACACCATCCCCACAGTGACGCATGGTGGTGGCAGCATCATGCTGTGGGGATGTTTTTCATCGGCAGGGACTAGAAAACTGGTCAGAATTTAAGGAATGATGGATGGTGCTAAATACAGGGAAATTCTTCAGGGAAACCTGTTTCAGTCTTCCAGAGATTTGAGACTGGGACGGAGGTTCACCTTCCAGCAGGACAATGACCCTAAGAATACTGCTAATATAAAACGCAACATGTAAAGTGTTGGTCCCATGTTTCATGAGCAGAAATGTTCATACGCACAAAAGGCAGGTTTGAATCTACATTTGCCAGGCATTTTACCTATCTATGTGACATTTGCCGCCGCCTAATCAGTCAGTTCTGTACCTGCCTGGCTGAGTGGCATTGTGGGTGGAATGAGCGAGTCTAGTGGCCTCATGGGTGGAATGTTATTAATATTTTTCATAATTTCATCATTCATAAATCTGAAAATCCTGTGTTTCTATGTCAAATGGTTTTGTTATATTTCGGTCTTCTGTGATGTATATAAAGTGTAATATTGGGATGCAAACTCAAAATGGAATACATTTCAACTCTATATCTGACATGGTACAGGGGTCTTCTTTTCTTTAAGCCCATAACCATGTGTGTGAGGTGTATACTTTTGTTTCAAGGTAGATTTGTTTAAGACTACCAAGAATCACTCTGTGTGACCCTGATTTAGCCCACTGCAGTAAAAAGGTTAAAGCATAATAATTATGTCAAAAGTAACTATAAATATGTTTATTCCATACTAAGTATGAATGTATGAATAAATAGTATTGATATGTTCAGTAAATTTGGTCAGAATCTGTGACTATCCTATTTGGCTGCTTGTACATTTGACCCTTTTAAAAATTACATTACAGTTGCAATATCACTGGCACAGAAAGTCCGATTCTTACGAGGTAAAGTTCTCCTGGTTCAGTTTTCTCACAGGGTCCAGGTCATCTGAGAAGGCTCCCTGGTGGTGCTACGGACCACCACTATAAAACATCCTTGATGGTGCTACGGACTGTAAAACATCAGAATTAGCATCTGAAAATGTCTTAAAGTATAATACTGTATGAAAAGGAGATATTAATGCATCCATTCCATTGTCCGTGTTTATGTGTTTATGCCACTCAGTTTTTGTTGAGAATTTCAGGATATTTTTGACCTAAATCTATTACCATTATGCCCATTTTTACCAGATTTGAACTTTAACCCAGTGACAATTGTCTTAAAAAATCTAAATTGAACGTTTTGTCCAGCCTAACTTTGTGTATCACCCCCATCATTGTTTGATCTAGCATGGATGATGACAGCCTGCAACGAGCAACAACAACAAAAAGCAAGCACTTTACCCAGGTTGGCTGGTCTACTAATTCAAACTACCGGATCTTAGAACCTACAATTTGCTTGCAGGAGAGATGTATGCAATCAACACTGCAATTACCACAATGATTCAACATCCTCCCCCTGCCTGCCTGCCTGCCTGCCTGCCTGCCTGCCTGCCTGCCTGCCTGCCTGCCTGCCTGCCTGCCTGGCAGCTTCCAGGACTGAATTAAACTAGACACTTTTCCAGTCATTTATTAAGAGGAAGGGGAATGATGGCTTTACTGGCTGCTGGAAGCTTTCTGAATACAGATGGGGGCTGGGTTCAAACGGGGTCGCTGATCTTTCATATTACATTGCCTGATGCAATGGAACTTGGGCTGGCACAATAATCGTATTAATCGTGTAACCGACAATTAAGGACAATAACCACGAAGAAAAAATAATAATCCTCATAATATAACATAACAATATAATTTAATATATGACATTTTTGGAGGAGGGTATTCAACTTTGTTTTCAGGTAGATAAAGTTTACCCAACAGCAGTTTTTCATTTTTACATGTAAAGTTGGTCATTATTTCACAAGCTCCAAGTGAAACTACAGTGATGTGTTACTTGTAAAACCAAAACCTCTTGATGGGAAAAGTCCTTCCTCCTCCACTTCTTCTAAAGAGTATTTAATAGACAGTCAGAGACTGTCACAGCTACATCTAGTTTTATTAAACTCTTCACAGCTACATCTAGTTTTATTAAACTCTTCACAGCTACATCTAGTTTTATTAAACTCTTCACAGCTACATCTAGTTTTATTAACTCTTCACAGCTACATCTAGTTTTATTAAGCGCTTCACAGCTACATCTAGTTTTATTAAACTCTTCACAGCTACATCTAGTTTTATTAAACTCTTCACAGCTACATCTAGTTTTATTAAACTCTTCACAGCTACATCTAGTTTTATTAAACTCTTCACAGCTACATCTAGTTTTTTATTAAACTCTTCACAGCTACATCTAGTTTTATTAAACTCTTCACAGCTACATCTAGTTTGACTAAACTCTTCACAGCTACATCTAGTTTTATTAACTCTTCACAGCTACATCTAGTTTGACTAAACTCTTCACAGCTACATCTAGTTTGACTAAACTCTTCACAGCTACATCTAGTTTGACTAAACTCTTCACAGCTACATCTAGTTTTATTAAACTCTTCACAGCTACATCTAGTTTTATTAAACTCTTCAAAGCTACATCTAGTTTTTATTAAACTCTTCACAGCTACATCTAGTTTGACTAAACTCTTCACAGCTACATCTAGTTTGACTAAACTCTTATTACATCTAGTTTTATTAAACTCTTCACAGCTACATCTAGTTTGACTAAATCACAGCTACATCTAGTTTTATTAAACTCTTCACAGCTACATCTAGTTTTATTAACTCTTCAAAAGCTACATCTAGTTTTATTAAACTCTTCACAGCTACATCTAGTTTTATTAAATCACAGCTAATCTAGTTTTATTAAACTCTTCACAGCTACATCTAGTTTTATTAAACTCTTCACAGCTACATCTGGTTTTATTAAACTCTTCACAGCTACATCTAGTTGACTACTGATGTGGTCATGTGACTGGCTGTCCTTCCTCTCTACTCTCCATCCAGATAACAAACACTGCGTCCCAAATGGTACCCCTGTTCCCTATTAGTGTCTTTTCACTGTAGTTCCATATGGACTCAGTAATAGTGACTCTAATGAGGGGCTTGGTTTTGTTTCATTGTCTTCATTAATAAGAATACTTTTAGTTAGAAAATGAATTACTTGTTGTGTTTTTCCATCGCATTACCTAATCATTTGTCTGCGCAACAACTTGATGAAAGTCACGTTATAATTGCCTTCTCCTGTTTCTTGTCAAGGAACTAACATAGGACTGTTTTCTGATCTGTCAAGGAACTAACATAGGACTGTTTCTGATCTGTCAAGGAACTAACATAGGACTGTGTTAGATCCATGCCACGCTGAAACACGCATCGTCCACATAGGGGGTCCTGCCACGCTGAATCACCATCTCACAATCACCCTCTCACACCCTCTCCCTCTCCCATCTATCTCTCACCACACTACATGTCTGAATGAAACACAGTGGTGTAAAGGCAGTGTTAAGGTCGTCACACAGCTTACTTAGCGAGTACCACTTCCTCCCGATTCGGCCCGTACCTGGAGTGAACTCGACACCTCTGCCTTGTTAGCGCACGTGACCGCCATCCTGAAACGTCTCACTAGTCGGCGCCACGCGGAAATCTAGCTATTCCTGGCGCATGTGGAGACACTTCAGGAGTAAAGTTGAACACATCCCCATGTGCCTTCAGCAACACGGTGGCCCAGTTGAAGTGTGGCGACAAGCTAGCTGAGGAAAACCGAAGTAGATTGAATCCGTCTTCAAACTGGTCTGCTCACCACTGCCGTGTATTCAGGAGTAATAGGGTTCTGGCCTTGCTTAAGGGCACATCGACAGATTTTTCACCTAGTCATCTCTGGGATTAGAACCAGCGACCTTTCGGTTACTGGCACAACGCTCTTACCCACTAAGCTACCTGCCGCCCTCGTTCACCACACGCACACCGTGTGAAATAACCTGTCCATAGGAGCCATACAATCCCACCTGGCTCTGTCAGGGTGTCAAAGAGGATGTCCTTTTGCAGTCTGTATGAGGAAACAGTGAGATCTAATTCAACACTTTCTCTAGAGACCCAGGGTGTATCTCAAATTACACCCTATTCCCTTTATAGTGCACTACAAAGCATCCCACATATTGTTCAAAACACAGATGATTTGTTATAAGTGCCGTCATTTTGTAATTTTGCTGTAAAACAAGAGGTAAAACAGTGTTCAGTTAATAAACAGTTAACAGTAGCAGACAGTCATGACTGAGCCTTGACCAAATACAGTCTTTACCACATAGACAGTTTATGGAAGAGAAGGTTTCAGCTAACCCACCCTCTTCAACATATATATTAACGAATTGGCGATGGCACTAGAACAGTGCGCAGCACCCGGCCTCACCCTACTAGAATCTGAAGTTAAAAATGTCTGCTGTTTGCTGATGATCTGGTGCTTCTGTCCCCAACCAAGGAGGGCCTACAGCAGCACCTAGATCTTCTGCACAGATTCTGTCAGACCTGGGCCCTGACAGTAAATCTCAGTAAGACAAAAATAATGGTATTCCAAAAATGGTCCAGTTGCCAGGACCTCAAATATAAATTCCATCTAGACACCGTTGCCCTAGAGCACACAAAAAACTATACATACCTCGGCCTAAACATCAGTGCCACAGGTAACTTCCAGAAAGCTGTGAACGATCTAAGAGACAAGGCAAGAAGGGCCTTCAATGTTATAGAACCCATTGCCCTTTATGGTTGTGAGGTCTAGGGTCCGCTCACCAACCAAGAATTCACAAAATGGGACAAACACCAAAATGAGACTCTTATGCAGAATTCAGCAAGAATATCATCTGTGTATAACGTAAAACACCAAATAATGCATGCAGAGCACTCTCCCGAGTGGCACAGTGGTCTAAGGCACTGCATCGCAGTGCTAGCTGTGCCACTAGAGATCCTGGTTCGAGTCCAGGCTCTGTCGCAGCCGGCCACGACCGGGAGACCCATGGGCGGTGCACAATTGGTCCAGCGTCGTCCAAAGTAGGGGAGGGTTTGGCCGGCAGGGATGTGGGTTCGTTTCCCACGGGGGGCCAGTATGAAAAATAAAAAAATTAAACATGTATGCATTCACTAACTGTAAGTCACTCTGGATAAGAGCGTCTGCTAAATGACTAAAATGTAATTAGGCCGATACCCGCTAATGATCAAAATCCAGAAAAGAGCAGTTAAATTCTATAACCACCTAAAAGGAAGCGATTCCCAAACCTTCCATAACAAAGCCATCAGCTACAGAGAGATGAACCTGGAGAAGAGTCCCCTAAGTAAGCTGGTCCTGGGGCTCTGTTCACAAACAGACCCCACAGAGCCCCAGGATAGCAACACAATTAGCCCCAACCAAATCATGACAAAACAAAAAGAGAATTACTTGACACATTGGAAAGAATTAACAAAAAAACAGAGCAAACTAGAATACTATTTGGCCCTAAACAGAGCATACATAGTGGCAGAATACCTGACCACTGTAACTGACCCAAAATTAAGGAAATCTTTGACTATGTACAGACTCAGTGAGCATAGCCTTGCTATTGAGAAAGGCCGCCGTAGGCAGACCTGGCTCTCAAGAGAAGACAGGCTATGTGCACACTGCCCACAAAATGAGGTGGAAACTGAGCTGCACTTCCTAACCTCCTGCCAAATGTATGATGACCATATTAGAAACACATATTTCCCTCAGATTACAGAGACCCACAAAGAATTCGAAAACAAATCCAATTTGGATTACCTCCCTTATCTACTGGGTGAAAAACAACAGTGTGCCATCACAGCTGCAATATTTGTGACCTGTTGCCACAAGAAAAGGGCAACCAGTGAAGAACAAACACTATTGTAAATACAACCTATATTTATGTTTATTTATTTTCCCATTTGTACTTTAACTATTTACACATTGTTACAACACTGTATATAGACATAATATGACATTTGAGAGACAGACAGAGAGAGAGAGAGAAGAGAGAGAGAGAGAGAGAGAGAGAGAGAGAGAGAGAGGAGAGAGAGAGAGAGAGCAGCCAGAGAGAGAGAGAGAGAGAGAGAGAGAGAGAGCAAAACAAGATTTCATCAAATGGGACAAACACCCCATTGAAACCCTACATGCAGAGTTTCTGTAAGATTCTCCTACGTGTCCAGAGGAAAACTACAAACAATGCATGCAGGGCAGAATTAGGCCAATACCACTAATAATAAAAACTCAAAAAGAGAGCAATTAAGTTTTGGAGAACATCTAAAATACAGTGACCCCCTCTCATATCATTACCAAGCCCTGCAATGCCAAGAGCTGAGCAAAGAAAAGAGTCCCCTCATCCAGCTGGTCCGAGGGGCTGAGTTCAAAACCTGTTCTACTAACACACTGAAGCCTCAGGACCAGAACATCCAATCAATCAGAATAAACCAAATTACAACACAGTCAAAACAAAACTACATTGCTTTATTGGGAAACACAAGCACAAACACAAAGCAAAATGCAGTGCTATCTGGCCCTAAATCGACAGTACACTATGGCTAAATATTTGACCATGGTTACTGATCAAAACCTTAGAAAAACCTTGACAAAGTACAGGCTCAGTGAGCACAGCCTTGCCATTGAGAAGGGTAGACACAGGAAAACCTGGCTCCCTGTAGAGGAAAGGCTGTGCAACCACTGCACAACAGCAGAACCTGAGACGGAGCTGCATTTCCTGACAAAATGTCAAAAATATAAAACAATTAGAGAGTGTCATTTCCCCAAATTTGAAATCCT
>CM072247.1:3275780-3295780 GCA_036851935.1 Coregonus suidteri | reverse complement strand
TATGCTGAGGTTTCAACCATATACGCATCAGCAACCACAGCTAATGAAGTCACCGAAACCCTTAACAAAGAGTTGCAGTCTGTTTTGGAATGGGTGGCCACTAATAAACTGGTCCTGAACATCTCTAAAACTAAGTGCATTGTATTTGGTACAAATCATTCCCTAAGTTATATACCTCAGTTGAATCTGGTAATGAATGGTGTGGCTGTTGAACAAGTTGAGGAGACTAAATTACTAGGTATTACCTTAGATTGTAAACTATCATGGTCAAAACATATAGATTCAGTGGTTGTAAAGATGGGGAGAGGTCTGTCCTTAATAAAGAGATGCTCTGCTTTTTTGACACCACATTCCAAAAAGCAAGTTCTGCAGGCTCTAGTTTTGTCTAATCTTGATTATTGTCCAGTCGTGTGGTCCAGTGCTGCAAAGAAAGACCTAGTTAAGCTGCAGCTGGCCCAGAACAGAGCGGCACGTCTTGCTCTTCATTGTAATCAGAGGGCTGATTTGAATACTATGCATGCCAGTCTCTCTTGGCTAAGAGTTGAGGAGAGACTGACTGCATCACTTCTTCTTTTTATAAGAAACATTAATGTGTTGAAAATGTGTTACATAGTCAACTTACACACAGTTCTGACACACACACTTACCCCACCAGACATGCCACCAGGAGTCTTTTCACAGTCCCCAACTCCAGAACAAATTCAAGAAAGCGTTCAGTATTATATAGAGCCATTATTGCATGGAACTCCGTTCCATCTCATATTGCTCAAATAAACAGTAAACCTGGTTTCAAAAAACAGATAAAGCAACACCTCACGGCACAAACGCCTCTCCCCTATTTGACCTAGATAGTTTGTGTGTATGTATTGATATGTAGGCTACGTGTGCCTTTAAAAAAATGTTTTATGTAGATCTGTCCTTGAGCTGTTCTTGTCTATTAATGTTCTGTATTATGTCATGGTTCATGTTCTGTGTGGACCCCAGGAAGAGTAGCTGCTGATTTTGCAACAGTTAATGGGGATCCTAATGGGGATCCTAATAAAATAAAATATCCCCGTCTCTCCTAGCGATCTGTCTCATTGCCTTACGTTCTCTGTCTCTCTTACTCCCCGCTAACTTTTGTATATTTCCAATTTCTTCACCACAAAATGTTTGCTGATCTTCTTTGAATATAAACTTTTCATAGCTCATTTTTAAAATCAATATTTATTAAGACTTATTATTGATCACTAGAAATACTTTGACAGTAATTTTATTAGAATGCAATCTTTATTATTGTTTTGCTTCCTATACTCAGCACCACATTGTTCATGTGCAATGAGTCAGAAGTCAGCTGAAGAGATGTCAAGGCTAATAGTCCTAATACAACACACTGAGAGAAGTCTCCAGTCTAATAGTCCTAATATAACACACTGACAGTAGTCTCCAGGCTAATAGTCCTAATACAACACACTGACAGTAGTCTCCAGGCTAATAGTCCTAATACAACACACTGACAGTAGTCTCCAGGCTAATAGTCCTAATACAACACACTGACAGTAGTCTCCAGGCTAATAGTCCTAATACAACACACTGACTGTAGTCTCCAGGCTAATAGTCCTAATATAACACACTGAGAGAAGTCTCCAGTGTAATAGTCCTAATATAACACACTGACCGAAGTCTTCAGTGTAATAGTCCTAATATAACACACTGACCGAAGTCTTCAGTGTAATAGTCCTAATATAACACACTGAGAGAAGTCTCCAGGCTAATAGTCCTAATATAACACACTGACAGAAGTCTCCAGCTTTTCTCAGAAAAGTCAGAACATTTCTCCCCAGAACAGTGTGAACGTCTTTGGTATAGTAATAACTAACGCTTTTAGTTTCCATCAAGTAGTAAGCCATCATTTTAGTGCCTAGTACATAGGGCTCTGGTCAAAAGTAGTTCGCTATGTAGGGAATATGATGCCATTTGGGACCCACACCTTGGGTCAGTGTCGCTCGCTGCTAGCTAAGTATCCTGAGAATGTGAAAACCTAAGTAGGCAGTATCAGAACTGAAGACAGGCATTAGGGTCTAATCTGCTGAGATAAAGCCAAATGCCTTATTCTTATATTTATTAGTTATTCCCTAGATAACTCCATTTGGCCAGAGCCATACATCCCTATGCAGCCTAAGGGCTCAATTCAATCCGTATCGCCGAAGTTCAGGGCTATGGTGAGCTTGAACTGGAAAGGTAATTTTCGATTGAGCCGACATATGCAGCATTACGTGAATGCAGTCTCTGCTAACGCGGGAACATTTCCATTTCTATTAGGTAATAGCGCTGAACTTGGGCGATAGGGATGGAATGGAGCCCTCCTTCCCGTCTATGACCTATCGCACAGAAACATGGGAACTTCAGTTCCTGGAAAAGTGTGGGTTGGAGTTGAATGGAAGGCTGCTTCCCAAATCACACCCCATTCCCTATAATATACCAGCGCACTATATAGGAAAGAGTACCATTTGGGACATACTCAAAACTTTACCCAATGGGGAGACTAGCCTCGGCAGTATGGAACCTTTACCCAATGGGGAGGCTAGCAGTATGGAACCTTTACCCAATGGGGAGGCTAGCCTCGGCAGTATGGAACCTTTACCCAATGGGGAGGCTAGCCTCGGCAGTATGGAACCTTTACCCAATGGGGAGACTAGCCTCGGCAGTATGGAACCTTTACCCAATGGGGAGGCTAGCAGTATGGAACCTTTACCCAATGGGGAGGCAGTATGGAAGCCTCGGCAGTATGGAACCTTTACCCAATGGGGAGGCTAGCAGTATGGAACCTTTACCCAATGGGGAGGCTAGCCTAGGCAGTATGGAACCTTTACCCAATGGGGAGGCTAGCAGTATGGAACCTTTACCCAATGGGGAGACTAGCCTAGGCAGTATGGAACCTTTACCCAATGGGGAGACTAGCCTCGGCAGTATGGAACCTTTACCCAATGGGGAGACTAGCCTAGGCAGTATGGAACCTTTACCCAATGGGGAGGCTAGCAGTATGGAACCTTTACCCAATGGGGAGACTAGCCTAGGCAGTATGGAACCTTTACCCAATGGGGAGACTAGCCTCGGCAGTATGGAACCTTTACCCAATGGGGAGACTAGCCTAGGCAGTATGGAACCTTTACCCAATGGGGAGACTAGCCTCGGCAGTATGGAACCTTTACCCAATGGGAGACTAGCCTAGGCAGTATGGAACATTTACCCAATGGGGAGGCTAGCAGTATGGAACCTTTACCCAATGGGGAGACTAGCCTCGGCAGTATGGAACCTTTACCCAATGGGGAGGCTAGCAGTATGGAACCTTTACCCAATGGGGAGGCTAGCAGTATGGAACCTTTACCCAATGGGGAGACTAGCCTAGGCAGTATGGAACCTTTACCCAATGGGGAGACTAGCCTCGGCAGTATGGAACCTTTACCCAATGGGGAGACTAGCCTAGGCAGTATGGAACCTTTACCCAATGGGGAGACTAGCCTCGGCAGTATGGAACCTTTACCCAATGGGGAGACTAGCCTAGGCAGTATGGAACATTTACCCAATGGGGAGGCTAGCAGTATGGAACCTTTACCCAATGGGGGAGACTAGCCTCGGCAGTATGGAACCTTTACCCAATGGGGAGACTAGCCTAGGCAGTATGGAACATTTACCCAATGGGGAGGCTAGCAGTATGGAACCTTTACCCAATGGGGAGACTAGCCTAGGCAGTATGGAACCTTTACCCAATGGGGAGACTAGCAGTATGGAACCTTTACCCAATGGGGAGGCTAGCCTCGGCAGTATGGAACCTTTACCCAATGGGGAGACTAGCCTAGGCAGTATGGAACCTTTACCCAATGGGGGAGACTAGCCTAGGCAGTATGGAACCTTTACCCAATGGGGAGACTAGCCTCGGCAGTATGGAACCTTTACCCAATGGGGAGACTAGCCTCGGCAGTATGGAACCTTTACCCAATGGGGAGACTAGCCTCGGCAGTATGGAACCTTTACCCAATGGGGAGGCTAGCAGTATGGAACCTTTACCCAATGGGGAGACTAGCCTAGGCAGTATGGAACCTTTACCCAATGGGGAGACTAGCCTCGGCAGTATGGAACCCTTTACCCAATGGGGGCAGACTAGCCTAGGCAGTATGGAACCTTTACCCAATGGGGAGACTAGCCTCGGCAGTATGGAACCTTTACCCAATGGGGAGGCTAGCAGTATGGAACCTTTACCCCAATGGGGAGACTAGCCTAGGCAGTATGGAACCTTTACCCAATGGGGAGACTAGCCTCGGCAGTATGGAACCTTTACCCAATGGGGAGACTAGCAGTATGGAACCTTTACCCAATGGGGAGCCTAGCCTAGGCAGTATGGAACCTTTACCCAATGGGGAGACTAGCCTCGGCAGTATGGAACCTTTACCCAATGGGGAGGCTAGCCTCGGCAGTATGGAACCTTTACCCAATGGGGAGACTAGCCTAGGCAGTATGGAACCTTTACCCAATGGGGAGACTAGCCTAGGCAGTATGGAACCTTTACCCAATGGGGAGACTAGCAGTATGGAACCTTTACCCAATGGGGAGCCTAGCCTAGGCAGTATGGAACCTTTACCCAATGGGGAGACTAGCAGTATGGAACCTTTACCCAATGGGGAGCCTAGCCTCGGCAGTATGGAACCTTTACCCAATGGGGAGCCTAGCCTCGGCAGTATGGAACCTTTACCCAATGGGGAGCCTAGCCTAGGCAGTATGGAACTCTGAGATGTATACCAATCAACCAGTCAAGACCATTTCAAGATGTTACATTCAGCAGTTATTACATTGTTCTTCCTCTAAACTCTCCTTAAGATTCTAACATCGGTAAGGTGATTAGAATCTTAATGTAGTTAATGTGGACTTCTACACACACAAACACACAAACACACACACACACACACACACACACACACACACACACACACACATACAAACACACACATACACTGTGACCGGACTTCTATTGGTTTAATTAGGTCGTTATGGTTCTGCATGAAGATGAGTTGTTTAGGAGTCGTTAGACATATCTGGAGCGACTACCAACAGCTTTGTTAAGTTCAGACGCACGACGAGGTGGAGTCATTAAGGCTGTGTGTTCCAAATGGCACCCTATTCAGTGCACTACATTAGACCAGAGCTCATAGGGCTCTAAGTCTGTAAGATGGAGTCATGAAGTCAGAAAGTGGTAGAGGGTAAGGATCTACTGCGACAGGAGAACCCATATCAACCCTTATGAGTCACCCTCCCATCGTTAGACAGACAGGTTCCATGTGCAAATGATCATTTTGTAACATTGTAAGGATTAACTCTCTGTGGTCGTCTCTATTAACCGTTGTGATCATTAGAGGTTGACATGCAGATCGTCATTCTCTACGGTTGTCAGTTATTAGTTGGGGCAGTTATCAGCTACATTCTACATGATGTGACTGATACTCCTTGTCATCAAACTCTCACTGTTTATTTTATTAATAAGAGTTTCAGAATGAAAGAAAGGTAACACCAGGTGTAGATTACCGCTGCTTGTCCTGGTAATGTACAGGACTGACTGGCTGACTGACTGACTGACTGACTGACTGACTGACTGACTGACTGACTGACTGACTGACTGACTGACTGACTGACTGACTGACTGACTGACTGACTGGCTGACTGACTGACTGGCTGGACTGACTGACTGGACTGACTGGCTGGCTGACTGGCTGACTGGCTGGATTGACTGACTGGCTGACTCACTGACTGACTGACTGACTGCGAGGAGGGAGATGCTTTTTAAGTAAAAAAATATTTGACTTCTCTTCTCTCAGACTGAATTCATCTGGCTAAGAGAGAGAGAGAGACAGAGAGAGAGAGACAGAGAGAGAGAGAGACAGAGAGAGAGACAGAGAGAGAGAGAGAGAGAGAGAGAGAGAGAGAGACAGAGAGAGAGAGAGACAGAGAGAGAGAGACAGAGAGAGAGAGAGAGAGAGAGAGAGAGAGAGAGAGAGAGAGAGAGAGAGACTATGTACAGACTCAGTGAGCATAGCCTTGCTATTGAGAAAGACCGCCGTAGGCAGACATGGCTCTCAAGAGAAGACAGGCTATGTGCACACTGCCCACAAAATGAGGTGGAAACTGAGCTTCACTTCCTAACCTCCTGCCAAATGTATGACCATATTAGAGACACATATTTCCCTCAGATTACAGCGATGCACAATGAATTTGAAAACAAATCCAATTTTGATAAACTCCCTTATCTACTGCGTGAAAAACCACAGTGTGCCATCACAGCAGCAAGATTTATGACCTGTTGCCACAAGAAAAGGGCAACCAGTGAAGAACACCATTGTAAATACAACCCATATTTATGTTTATTTATTTTCCCATTTGTACTTTAACTATTTGCACATCTTTACAACACTGTATATAGACATAATATGACATTTGAAATGTCTTTATTCTTTTGGAATTTCTGAGTGTAATGTTTACTGAGAGAGAGAGAGAGAGAGAGAGAGAGAGAGAGAGAGAGAGAGAGAGAGAGAGAGAGAGAGAGAGAGAGAGAGAGAGAGAGAGAGGTGGGGGGGAGGGTGGGGGGGAGGGTGTTAGCCTCTGATGTCAGAGCACTGAGAACTGATTGGCTGGAGGGGAAGTAAAAACTGGAACCCTATTTGACTCTGGGCTCTGGTGAACAGTAGAGTGCCGTAAAGGGGAAAGGGATTGGACCTGAATCAGAAAGCTGCTCAGTCGGCTTGAAAGGACTGTTCCTGGTCTGCTGCTGTACTGCTACAGTGAGGGAAAAAAGGATTTGATCCCCTGCTGATTTTGTACGTTTGCCCACTGACAAAGACATGATCAGTCTGTCATTTTAATGGTAGGTTTATTTGAACAGTGGGAGACAGAATAACAACAACAAAATCCAGAAAAACACATGCCAAAAATGTTATAAATTGATTTGCATTTTAATGAGGGAAATAAGTATTCGACCCCCTATCAATCAGAAAGATTTCTGGATCCCAGGTGTCTTTTATACAGGTAATGAGCTGAGATTAGGAGCACACTCTTAAAGGGAGTGCTCCTAATTTCAGCTTTTTACATGTATAAAATACACCTGTCCACAGAAGCAATCAATCAATCAGATTCCAAACTCTCCACCATGACCAAGACCAAAGAGCTCTACAAGGATGTCAGGGACAAGATTTTAGATCTACACAAGGCTGGAATGGGCTACAAGACCATCGCCAAGCAGCTTGGTGAGAAGGTGACAACAGTTGGTGCGATTATTTACAAATGGAAGAAACACAAAAGACCTGTCAATCTCCCTCGGCCTGGGGCTCCATGCAAGATCTCACCTCGTGTAGTTGCAATGATCATGAGAACGGTGAGGAATCAGCCCAGAACTGCACGGGAGGATCTTGTCAATGATCTCAAGGCAGCTGGGACCATAGTCACCAAGAAAACAATTGGTAACACACTACACCGTGAAGGACTGAGATCCTGCAGCGCCCGCAAGGTCCCCCTGCTCAAGAAAGCACATATACATGCCCGTCTGAAGTTTGCCAATGAACATCTGAATGATTCAGAGGAGAACTGGGTGAAAGTGTTGTGGTCAGATGAGACCAAAATGGAGCTCTTTGGCATCAACTCAACTCGCCGTGTTTGGAGGAGGAGGAATGCTGCCTTTGACCCCAAGAACACCATCCCCACCGTCAAACATGGAGGTGGAAATATTATGCTTTGGGGATGTTTTTCTGCTAAGGGGACAGGACAACTTCACCGCATCAAAGGGACCATGGACGGGGCCATGTACCGTCAAAGTTGGGTGAGAATCTCCTTCCCTCAGCCAGGGAATTGAAAATGGGTCGTGGATGGGTATTCCAGCATGACAATGACCCAAAACACACGGCCAAGGCAACAAAGGAGTGGCTCAAGAAGAAGCACATTAAGGTCCTGGAGTGGCCTAGCCAGTCTCCAGACCATAATCCCATAGAAAATCTGTGGAGGGAGCTGAAGGTTCGAGTTGCCAAACGTCAGCCTCGAAACCTTAATGACTTGGAGAAGATCTGCAAAGAGGAGTGGGACAAAATCCCTCCTGAGATGTGTGCAAAACTGGTGGCCAACTACAAGAAACGTCTGACCTCTGTGATTGCCAACAAGGGTTTTGCCACCAAGTACTAAGTCATGTTTTGCAGAGGGGTCAATTTGCAAATCAATTTGTAACATTTTTGACATGCGTTTTTCTGGATTTTTTTGTTGTTATTCTGTCTCTCACTGTTCAAATAAACCTTCCATTAAAAGTGTAGACTGATAATTTCTTTGTCAGTGGGCAAACGTACAAAATCAGCAGGGGATCAAATACTTTTTTCCCTCACTGTATCTCAGAGTGGATGGGGAAAGGCATATCAGATTGGCGGCTTTTTCCTTCACTTCTAAATATCACGTTATGTCTCACACACAAAACACACACACACACACACACCCACACACACACACAAACACACTCTCTTCTGTTCTGTCTCTTTTTGTCTCGTCCTGGTTCTGTGTCTCTTTCAGGTCTGTAGCCTTTAGTTGTTAAAAGTCACTTCTGTCACAACGGTTGTAAAGTGACAATATGAAAAGTGCCCTTTTCTATTCTTTAAGACATGTCTTCTCCTCAGTACAAAGACACAGCGCGTGTCAAACGGACATGTCTTCTCCATATGCATGTGAACGTTCATGGCGCTTGAAGCCTTGGTTTGATGTCTGATAGCTGTTTGATAGCTGAACCTTAGCATGTCTAGTTGAAGCTTCTCCATTTTATAAATCCTTTATGGGTGGCAAACCTAAGAGGCAGCTGAAGCACACCAAAAATGTTTTGTAGAGGTGCTGATTAATGAAGAATAAACTATAAGTAACCTCAGAGAACATGGATGTGGAATATGTAGAGGAATGTGTTCTGAGAACAACGAGAGGTGTTCTAGTTACAAGTCAATGGAGGTACAGTTAAAGACGGAAGTTTACATACACCTTAGCCAAATATATTTAAACTCAGTTTTTTCACAATTCCTGACATTTAATCCTAGTAAAAATGTCCTGTCTTAGCTCAGTTAGGATCACCACTTTATTTTAAGAATGTGAAATGTCAGAATAATAGTAGAGAGAATGATTTATTTCAGCTTTTATTTATTTCATCACATTCCCAGTGGGTCAGAAGTTTACATACACGCAATTAGTATTTGGTAGCATTGCCTTTAAATTGTTTAACTTGGGTCAAACGTTTCGGGTAGCCTTCCACAAGCTTCCCACAATATGTTGGGTGAATCTTGGCCCATTCCTCCTGACAGAGCTGGTGTAACTGAGTCAGGTTTGTAGGCCTCCTTGCTCGTACATGCTTTTTCAGTTCTGCCCAAAAATGTTCTATAGGATTGAGGTCAGGGCTTTGTGATGGCCACTCCAATACCTTGACTTTGTTGTCCTTAAGCCATTTTGCCACAACTTTGGAAGTATGCTTGGGGTCATTGTCCATTTGGAAGACCCATTTGCGACCAAGCTTTAACTTCCTGACTGATGTCTTGAGATGTTGCTTCAATATAGCCACATAATTTTCCTTCCTCATGATACCGTCTATTTTGCGAAAAACACCAGTCCCTCCTGCAGCAAAGCACCCCCACAGCATGATGCTGCCACCCCCCGTGCTTCACGATTGGGATGGTGTTCTTCGGCTTGCAACCCTACCCCCTTTTTCCTCCAAACATAATGATGTTCAATATGGCCAAACATTTCTATTTTTGTTTAATCAGACCAGAGGACATTTCTCCAAAAAGTACGATCTTTGTCCCCATGTGCAGTTGCAAATCATAGCCTGGCTTTTTTATGATGGTTTTGGAGCCGTGGCTTCTTCCTTGCTGAGCGGCCTTTCAGGTTATGTCAATATAGGACTCGTTTTACTGTGGATATAGATACTTTTGTACCTGTTTCCTCCAGCATCTTCACAAGGTCCTTTGCTGTTGTTCTGGGATTGATTTGCACTTTTCGCACCAAAGTACGTTCATCTCTAGGAGATAGAACACGTCTCCTACCTGAGCGGTATGACGGCTGCGTGGTCCCATGGTGTTTATACTTGCGTACTATTGTTTGTACAGATGAACGTGGTACCTTCAGGCGTTTGGAAATTGCTCCCAATGATGAACCAGACTTGTGGAGGTCTACAATTCTTTTTCTGAGGTCTTGGCTGATTTCTTTTGATTTCCCCATGATGTCAAGCAAAGAGGCACTGAGTTTGAAGGTAGGCCTTGAAATACATCCACAGGTACACCTCCAATTGACTCAAATGATGTCAATTAGCCTATCAGAAGCTTCTTAAGCCATGACATCATTTTCTGTAATTTTCCAAGCTGTTTAAATGCACAGTCAACTTAGTGTATGTAAACTTCTGACCCACTGGAATTGTGATACAGTGAATTATAAGTGAAATAATCTGCCTGTAAACAATTGTTGGAATAATTACTTGTGTCATGCACAAAGTAGATGCCCTAACCGACTTGCCAAAACAATAGTTTGTTAACAAGAACTTTGTGGAGTGGTTGAAAAACAAGTTTTTAATGACTCCAACCTAAGTGTATGTAAACTTCCGACTTCAACTGTCTCCTCACCACTATTAATCCTTTATGGGGGACAAACCTCAGTACGCTAGCATGGTCTGTATCTTAATGTTCTATTCTGACAGTATAAAGGATCTGACATCCTGTTGCTGTTCTGCCTCTACTTCTTAATTGTTCCCAGTGACTGGCTGGGATTCAAAGACAGACGACATCACAATCACACTTGTCGGCTTAAAGGGATTATTGTATACTTTTTAGCCAGTTGTTCTGAGGTTTACATACACCTTAGCCAAATACATTTAAACTCAGTTTTTCACAATTCCTGACATTTAAATCCTAGTAAAAAATGTCCTGTCTTAGGTCAGTTAGGATCAACACTTTATTTTACGTATGTGAAATGTCAGAATAATAGTAGAGAGAATGATTTATTTCAGCTTTTATTTATTTCATCACATTCCCAGTATCCGTCCGTCCGTCCGTCCGTCTCTCTCTCTCTCTCTCTCTCTCTCTCTCTCTCTCTCTCTCTCTCTCTCTCTCTCTCTCTCTCTCTCTCTCTCTCTCTCTCTCTCTCTCCTCTCTCTCTCTCTCTCTCTCTCGCTGTCTCTCATTCAATTCAATTCAATTTAAGGGCTTTATTGGCATGGGAAACGTGTGTTAACATTGCCAAAGCAAGTGAAGTAGATAGTAAACAAAAGTGAAATAAACAATAAATATTAACAGTAAACATTACACTCAGAAGTTTCAAAAGAATAAAGACATTTCAAATGTCATATTATGTATATATACAGTGTTGTAACAATGTGCAAATAGTTAAAGTACAAATGGGAAAATAAATAAACATAAATATGGGTTGTATTCTCTCTCTCTCTCTCTCTCTCTCTCTCTCTCTCTCTCTCTCTCTCTCTCCTCTCTCTCTCTCTCTCTCTCTCTCTCTCTCTCTCTCTCTCTCTCTCTCTCTCTCTCTCTCTCTCTCTCTCTGCTGTGTGTGCTTCTTGACAGCTGTCACTCAAATGGCAAGGGGCTGAATCTCATTGGCTGGAACTCGAATTGCTAGGGGGCTGGCCCATGTGGGGGGAAATGTAGGGGAAACGGCGCAGCACAGCTTCCAGAAAAACAGTCGCTTTCAAACTAGGGATTTGGTGGCTAATTGAGTCAAGACAGTAATTATGCTCATAGATTCTGCATGTATGAACTACACATTGACACATCCAGCCCAAAGCAGGAGGATGTCGCAGAGTACCAGAGCATGTCTTTAACCATAGGTCACCTTTAAAAGACTAAACAGTATCTAATATTAGCAGACTAGCACTGTGTGTTACAGGGAGCATCAGGGAGCTCAGCCCCGGCATTGCTGTTGTTGCCTCAGTCTACGTGACTCCTCCTGTGTTGTGCTAATTAGACTTGAACAGGTGCCGCTTTGTCCTTATCGCTGACACCATCTCCATCATATCTGGTGTGTTGTGTTCTAATTCTCCCAACGTGTTCCCTGTCATATCTGGTGTGTTGTGTTCTAATTCTCCGTCTGATCCCGACGAGACACCCACTCTTTGTCACGCTAATTAGCCAGCAAGAGTCAGATCCACCTCCCATAATGCAACACTCAGCTCTATCCAGGTCTTGACAAGTCCCCAAGAAGAGACAGAGAGGAGGAGGAGGAAAGGAGAAGAGAAGGAAGGACGAGAGAGGGGGAGGAGGAGAGGAGAGGGGGAGGAGGAGAGGAGAAGGAACGGAGGACGAGAGAGGGGGAGGAGGAGAGGAGAAGGAACGGAGGAGAGAGAGAGGGAGGGGAGGAGGAGAGGAGGAAGAGAACGGAGGAGGAGAGGAGAAGGAACGGAGGGATGAGAGAGGGGGAGGAGGAGAGGAGAAGGAACGGGGAGGAGGAGGAGGAGGAGAGAGGAAAGGACGGGGGGAGGAGGAGAGGAGAAGGAACGGAGGACGAGAGAGGGGGAGGAGGAGAGGAGAGGGGGAGGAGGAGAGGAGAGGGGGAGGAGGAGAGGAGAAGGAACGGAGGATGAGAGAGGGGGAGGAGGAGAGGAGAAGGAACGGAGGACGAGAGAGGGGGAGGAGGAGAGGAGAGGGGGAGGAGGAGAGGAGAAGGAACGGAGGAGAGGAGAGGGGGAGGAGGAGAGGAGAAGGAACGGAGAATGAGAGAGGGGGGGAGGAGAGGAGAGGGGGAGGAGGAGAGGAGAAGGAACGGAGGATGAGAGAGGGGGAGGAGGAGAGGAGAGGGGGAGGAGGAGAGGAGAAGGAACGGAGGATGAGAGAGGGGGAGGAGGAGAGGAGAAGGAACGGAGGAGAGGAGAGGGGGAGGAGGAGAGGAGAGGGGGAGGAGGAGAGGAGAAGGAACGGAGGAGAGGAGAGGGGGAGGATGAGAGAGGGGGAGGAGGAGAGGAGAAGGAACGGAGGAGAGGAGAGGGGGAGGACGAGAGAGGGGGAGGAGGAGAGGAGAAGGAACGGAGGATGAGAGAGGGGGAGGAGATTAAGAAGATGACCATGTTTGATGTCAGAAAGCTTTAGAGGACACTGAATAAAATTAAGGATTGTTCTGCGCTCGTCAGCACTCCTGCTCTCCCTCGCTTGGCTATTTTATCATTACGGGGGACTGGTTTTGCTGTGTGTGTGGTGCATGTGTTTTGTGTATCTGGTGTATGTGTGTGTGTGTGTGTGTGTGTGTGATGTGCATCAATGTGTGTATGTGTGTGTGGTGTGTAGATAGATGCAGGCCCACTGTGTGTCTTCAGAATATTGAAGAAAACACTGTATGATACTGTAGGTAGCCTGTATACGGGATGAAGATCAAATCAAATCAAATTGTATTCATCACATGGGTTGTAACCAACAGGTGTAGACTAACAGTGAAATGCTTCCTTACAGGTCCTTCCCAACAACGCAGAGAGAGACAAGAGAAATAATAGAAAAGCAAAAACATAATAATAAAAGTAATAATAGATACACATGAATAACCTGGATATATACACAGGGTACCAGGTAATAACCTGGATATATACACAGGGTACCAGGTAATAACCTGGATATATACACAGGGTACCAGGTAATAACCTGGATATATACACAGGGTACCAGGTAATAACCTGGATATATACACAGGGTACCAGGTAATAACCTGGATATATACACAGGGTACCAGGTAATAACCTGGATATATACACAGGGTACCAGGTAATAACCTGGATATATACACAGGGTACCAGGTAATAACCTGGATATATACACAGGGTACCAGGTAATAACCTGGATATATACACAGGGTACCAGGTAATAACCTGGATATATACACAGGGTACCAGGTAATAACCTGGATATATACACAGAGTACCAGGTAATAACCTGGATATATATACACAGGGTACCAGGTAATAACCTGGATATATACACAGGGGTACAGTACCAATGTGCAGGGGTACCAGGTAATAACCTGGATATATACACAGGGTACCAGTACAGAATCAATGTGCAGGGGTACCAGGTAATAACCTGGATATATACACCTGGATATATACACAATGTGTACCAGGTAATAACCTGGATATATATACACATGTGGGGTACCAGGTAATAACCTGGATATATACACAGGGTACCAGGTCAATAACCTGGATATGGATATACACAGGGTACCAGGTAATGCACCTGGGATATATACACAGGGTACCAGTACATTATATGACCAATGAGCTTGACAAAATAGAGGAGGCAATCAAAATGCATTTTGGGAATTATGGAGGAAATTAGATACCATTGTTAAAAAGAAAGACCTCCCAATCATAGATGGGAACATCTGGAAACAGCATTTTGAAAACCTCTATAAAGTCCAAGAATAAATATCTTAACTCCACATCGGTAATAGAAAAATTAACAGAATTAACAGTAAAAGACTAACAAAACCTGCTGGACAATCCAAACTAAATGATCAAATAAAGGCCCTCAAGAATGGTAAAACCTGTGGGTGGGGCAGGCCAGAGAGCATTACAGAGATGCTGAAACACAGCAGCCCTAAGCTGAAAGAGGCTATTCTCAATCAGTGGTCTAAGGCGCTGCATCGCAGTGCTAGCTGTGCCACTAGATATCCTGGTTCGAATCCAGGCTCTGTCGTAGCCGGCCGCGACCGGGAGACCCCATGGGGCGGCACACAATTGGGCCAGCGTCGTCCAGGGTAGGGGAGGGAATGGCCGGCAGGGATGTAGCTCAGTTGGTAGAGCATGGCGTTTGCAACGCCAGGGTTGTGGGTTCGATTCCCACGGGGGGCCAGTATGAAAAAATTTATACAAAAATGTATGCACTAACTGTAAGTCGCTCTGGATAAGAGCGTCTGCTAAATGACTAAAATGTAAATGTAGTGATTGGGTAGGCTACTTTCCTGAGATCTGGAGCCAAGGCTTTATCACACCTATATTAAAATAACTATTGAGGCATCTCTATTGAAGTTATGTTCTTAAACTCCTTCAAAGTGGTATAGGAGGCAAGGTCTATGATATTAATAATGTGATCAATAAGGAAAACAAATGTTGTGTAAAAATTTGAAACAAAATAACACAGTTCTATTTTAGTCAAGACAGAGGAGTAAGACAAGGTTGCAATATCAGTCCAACCTTCTTCAATATTTTATAAATGAACTGGCTACCATATTAGAACAATTTACATCTCTTGGACTCACCCTGGAAGACATAAGTTTACCCATTGGGCACAGACGTCTATTCCACGTTGGTTCAACGTAATTTCATTGAAATGACTTGGAAACAACGTTGATTCAACCAGTGTGTGCCCTTCCCCAGGGGGTATCTTAAATGCAGATGAATTAGTAATCTTGTCACCAACAGAACAAGGCCTACAACAAAGCCTGTCCTTGCTATAACAGTATTGTAAGGACTATCCATTAATATGAAAAAAATGGTAATGAACTTTCTAGATCTCAGGACAGTCGATACCGTTTCACCCTAGGAGAAACAACCCTGAAACACACACCACCAACAGATCTCAGGACAGTCGATACCATTTCACCCTAGGAGAAACAACCCTGAAACACACACCACCAACAGATCTCAGGACAGTCGATACCATTTCACCCTAGGAGAAACAAGCCTGAAACACACACCACCAACTATACTTATGTCATGACCCCCCTGGGTGAGGATCAAAGGCCTCACATCAGCTTGGCAAATGGCCGACAACAACCAGACCCTCTTACCCACAGGGGGCGCTGTGGCGGTCTGCCATAAATTAGAGAGGAGGTGAATCTATCTCTGGCACTAGTACGGTGAAAGGAATGTCCTTTGTTTCAGATACTTTTTGCCGGCCAAAAACTTCAACATCCAACAATGAACATTGGGACAATATATTTCAACATCCAAACGTTGGGAATGATGAGTAATGGAATATGGAAAATGTATGTCTATTTTGTGATGTCATTACATTTTTTATAAAAGGCGTTATAAGGAAAACATTGTGACTTGAAGAGCTTTTACACTTTGTGGATATCAGGTATACATCCTTTAAATTGTGTAGAAAATATCAAGGAGGAAAATAATGTTTTCGTGAAGATAGGAATGTGATTTTAGCTTTCTAACTAAATCATAGTGATGATAATACTTTTTGCCTCGTAACTAGCCACGCCCGAGGGCGCTCAGAGAGCGTGTCAGTATGACGGAAACGCCCTCTTTACCAGAGTGTATAAAAGATTGAGATAAGAATTATCAGATCAGACTAGACGGACCTCAAGCTGCAGATTTTGTCCAAATTGGTCCCCGACCCTGAAAATCAACACGAGGTGAAGACGACACAGTTGCCTCAGCTAACAATCAATGTTACGGCTGAGTAGCTGTTCTAAGTACTGTATCTAAAAAGGTGAATTTAAGTGGGACCATCCTGTTACTCTCTTCAAGCCATCGTCTACTACACTGCTCTCATCACCCCACTTAAATTCACCTGATTAGCCGTCCTCAGAAGACCACTTCCAGAACGAGTGAAAGTAAACAGACAACTAAGAAGACCTCTTGTGGACGATCTGAGCCTCACATCTAAAAGGCCATCCGAAAGAGAAGGCCCAATCGACCCCTTTCCACGAAGGCCTGGGTCCAACAGAGATACACGACGAAGACCTCCAACACGTAAATACATGCATTGCTTTTCTTACCAAACGGGCGGCAGTTCGGGGAAAAGTATTAGGATTACTGTGAGCATAGGTCCATGTGTATCCAAGTGTTATCGCTCTCTCTCTCTTGCCATCTTTTGTAACATTTTAAATTTTAGTCATTTAGGAGACGCTCTTATCCAGAGCGACTTACAGATAGTGAGTGTATACATTTTATTTTATTTGTATTTTTTTCATACTGGCCCCCTGTGGGAAACGAACCCACAACCTTGGCGTTGCAAGTGCCATGCTCTACCAACTGAGCTACACGGGGCCCTACAAGTGTCATATTGTGTTAGTCCGCTAGGGACCCGTTTTCATTGTATTACGTTTCTAATCCCTACCTATACCTTGTACGTGTTTGTATCTTGTGTTATAATTTTTAATCAGTTAGTAAATAAAAAATTAAATCAATTTGTGTGGTCCGGAATGATCAGTAAGACCCGGGTTCGTGCAGACTTAAAGAGTCTACGACTTTCAGAATGAGACTGATATGAGATAAATTATTAATAAATGACTGTTAAATTATAAGAGATATCTAGATGTCTTTAGAGTTAATTCGGGAAACGGTAACTCGTTAAACAACTTTTCCCGTGGTGCCCCAAATTCCTAATGAGTTACATGTTACATTATTAATTGAATCTAGTAACAATTAAACATAGTAGGCAATTATTCGATAAATAATAGTCATCACAATAATGAAAGTCACGTCACGACACTTACCTTGGTCTGACTAGAAGTTCATCTGGGCGGTTTGACATGGCCATAACGTCTCTAAGAGATAACACTACTAGAATGTGAAAAGCAAAGAATCGAAGCCAAGGAAGACATTACGAAGGCACAGACTCAGTGACCATAGCCTGGCCATAGAGACGGACACCATAGAAAGACATGGAAGGTCAGACTCAGTGACCATAGCCTGGCCATAGAGACGGACACCATAGAAAGACATGGAAGGTCAGACTCAGTGACCATAGCCTGGCCATAGAGACGGACACCATAGAAAGACATGGAAGGTCAGACTCAGTGACCATAGCCTGGTAATAAAGACAGGACACCATATAAAGACATGGAAGGTCAGACTCAGTGACCATGGCCTGGTAATAGAGACAGGACACCATAGAAAGTCATGGAAGGTCAGACTCAGTGACCATAGCTTGGTAATAGAGACAGGACACCATAGAAAGACATGGAAGGTCAGACTCAGTGACCATAGCCTGGTAATAAAGACGGGACACCATAGAAAGACATGGAAGGTCAGACTCAGTGACCATAGCCTGGTAATAAAGACAGGACACCATATAAAGACATGGAAGGTCAGACTCAGTGACCATAGCCTGGTAATAAAGACAGGACACCATATAAAGACATGGAAGGTCAGACTCAGTGACCATAGCCTGGTAATAGAGACGGGACACCATAGAAAGACATGGAATTCCGTCAAACCCCGTGGCCTTGCGGGTGTTGACCTGATTAAATTCCTTTTTCACGTCGGCCTCAGAGAGTGAGATCACCCAAATCCTCTGAGATCAGTGAGATCACCCAATGACGGCCCTCACACCCGGCACAATGTTGCTGTTGTCAAAGCTTGCATAAAAATGCATTGAGTTCGTTTTGGTAGAGAGGCGTCGTTGGGCAGATCACGGCTGGGTCTTCCTTTGTCATCCGTAATGGACTGTAGCCCCTCCTACATGCGTCACAGCCTGTGTAATAGGATTCCACCTTGTTCCTATATTGTCCTTTTGCCTCTTTGATGACTCTGCGGAGGTCGGAGGTCGTAGCGGGACTTCCTGTTCCTGTCCTCAGCTGTAGCCTCAGGATAGACCTGTGTGCGGTAGCCCTGTTCTTTAGTTTAGCGCCAACCTCAGTGTTAATCCAGGGCTTTTGATTGGGGAAGCAGCGAATCCTCACCGTGGGGACAACGTCGCTGATACGTTTTCTAATGAAGCCGGAGGTGGTTAGCTTATCAATGTTATCGGCAGAGTCTCGAAAACATATGCCAGTCAGCTCTAGCGAAGCGGTCCTGTAGCATAATCTCTGATTCTGGTGACCATTTCTCAATGGAGCGAGTCACGGGTACTTCCTGTTTTGAGTTTCTGATTGTAAACAGGAAGCAGGAGTATGGAGTCATGATCTGATTTGACGAATGGAGGATGAGGGAGGGCCTTGTATGCTTGCTTGTGGGTAGATTAACAGTGGTCTTTATCGCCCCTAGTGGCGTTGGAGACGTGTTGATGGATGTTGGGCATCACGTGTTTTAGTGACGCGGAATTAAAATCGCCGGCATCCAGAAAAGCAGCCTCTGGATGTAGGTTTTCTTTTTTATAGACTTGTACAGTTTGTTAAGTTCCAGCTTGTTATATTTCTTATCCTGAGGTGGAATGTAAACAACAGCCACGATAACAGCTGTAAACTCCCTCGGGAGGTAGAAGGGTCGGCATTTGACCATCTGGTATTCCAAGACGGGTGAACAGTGGGTTAGACCATCTGGTATTCCAAGACGGGTGAACAGTGGGTTAGACCATCTGGTATTCCAAGACGGGTGAACAGTGGGTTAGACCATCTGGTATTCCAAGACGGGTGAACAGTGGGTTAGACCATCTGGTATTCCAAGACGGGTGAACAGTGGGTCGACAGTTCCACCACGCTGGAGTTAGCACACCAGTTGGAGTTGATGTAGAGGCAAACCCCTCCCCCTCTCGATTTCCTGTCCGCCCGGTGAATGGAGAATCCAACGAGTTGGATAGCCATGTTTCAGAAAAAATATAATAATATTGCAGTTTCGAGAGTCCCATTGGTAGCAAATCCGCAATCGGAGGTCATCCATCTTACATTGGCACTGTACATAGGCCAGTAGAATGGAGGGTTTTCCCTTCGCCTTCATCTCGCCAGGATCCCCCCCCCCCCCACTTGCCTCTGTAACGCCGACGTTTCCTATTGGGTAGCCCAAAAAAATTACAGAGAGAGCCCAGGGCAGATGTAAGGGGAAGTAGAAGCCAGAATTGGGGGAAGTAATTGGGGTAACTGAGTAACTCGGGGTAACTGAGTAATCGGGGTAACTGAGTAACTCGGGGTAACTGAGTAACTCGGGGTAACTGAGTAATCGGGGTAACTGAGTAACTCGGGTAACTGAGTAATCGGGGTAACTGAGTAATGGGGTAACTGAGTAACTCGGGGTAACTGAGTAACTCGGGGTAACTGAGTAATCGGGGTAACTGAGTAACTCGGGGTAACTGAGTAATCGGGGTAACTGAGTA
>CM072247.1:3270780-3273280 GCA_036851935.1 Coregonus suidteri | reverse complement strand
GTGCTCTAACTAACTATTACTGACTGTCTGGCTGAGAGAAGATGGAAGAACAACTACATATGCATTTATTCTACAGGCTGATGTATATTATTGTATTATCCCTGTCTGAGCCTGCTCCAGAGGTCTGGGGTCTTTTAACAGATACAGCTCCTTGTTATTCAGACTTTTAGTCCCTGGATGGTGATGGCTGTGCATCCCAAATGGCACCCTATTCCCTATGTCCTGCACTATGGGCCCTGGTCAAAGGTAGTGCACTATAAAGGGATTAGGGAACCGTTTGGGACGCAGCCATGAGGGAGGCTGTTGGAGGAAATGAGTAGGAACGGATGAACGGAGGAAACTTCACAGCAGGCTAGGGGAAGAGTTAGATCTCTGTGGAAAACAACTGCTAGGTTTGGTCTCAGCTGGTCTTCAACGGGATTCCGTTTGTTTACTGGAAGACACACGGGTTGTTGGTTGAACCTGTGCACTCCTATGCAATCATTTACTCAGGAAGTTGGCTACGCTCTACTCTCTTTTCTATTGATTCTGTTTCCTTGGCTATGCAATCTAAAGTGCTGTGAAAAGTTTTTTTTTTTTTACAAACACCGATATAAATGTGTAAACCTGTGACCAGGATGTGAGAAGATTCTCTTACACATGACTTTAGTTTACTTCAGTGTCATAAAGCTTGTTTTTTGGGGGCTTCTAAACATTACGTTCCTGTACAGTCATAATACTCTGCACGTATGCCAGTATATTCCAAGGTTCCTTTGAAATGACTTTATTTCCTCTGCTAGTCAACCGAGGAGCTGTTCATTGTAGAAAACAACTAAACTGGTAGATGTCCTGTACAATCATTCTCATGAAGCAGGACAGTACACTGAGTGATTGATTATTTTCTATTGATTCTACAGTATTTCCTCTGTTATCCATATGATTATTTTCTATTGATTCTACAGTATTTCCTCTGCTATAGATCACACAAACACAGACTGAATGATTTTGACTGTCTTATGTCACATTTAGCCATCCCAGACAAATTGTCCACGTCGTAAACGATTGTCGGACGTCTTTGCTCGTTCAGTGTGACAGGGTCTAGGTCTGCCGTTAAGTACCACTATGTAGGGGTCCTCTGTAGCTCAATTGGTAGAGCACGGCGCTTGTAATGCCAGGGTAGTGGGTTCGATCCCCGGGACCACCCATACGTGAAAATGTATGCGCACAAAACTGTAAGTCGCTTTGGATAAAAGCGTCTGCTAAATGTCATTATATTATCATTATGTAGGCTCTGACAAAGTTCTGGAACGTTCTGGCAGTGTTGAGCCTTTATCGTGACTGGTGTTACGAGCCGATGCCCGTGACTGACCAATAGGAACAAGGCGGGCACTGAGTATGCGCACAATAATACGACTATTGTGAAGTCAGATTAATATAATAGTTTGATTTAAACGTTTACATGCTGTGCAAGAAAAATGACTTCACTAATAATCTTGTTTACATGACATCTGAAATCAGGCTACCTGATAGGATTTTCATAAATGGACAAAATCACTAATCAAAATAAACATTATGTGTGTGTGTGTGTGTGTGTGTGTGTGTGTGTGTGTGTGTGTGTGTGTGTGGTGTGTGTGTGTGTGTGTGTGTGTGTGTTTGTGCAGCTCGGCTTAACTCCTCCAGAAGGTGATGTCGTTAGAAGGTGCTAGAACATGTTGTAGACGTTGTTCTAGTAATTAAAAGGCTTTAGGGTCTCCACTGACACGGTGGTAGTGTGATCACCCATCATCATTTATCATCCTGCATGAGCACCACCTTCACTTTCTGCTTGTGATGGTTGATCTCAGCTGGTTGTGATGGTTGATCTCAGCTGGTTGTGATGGTTGATCTTAGCTGGTTGTGATGGTTGATCTCAGCTGGTTGTGATGGTTAATCTTAGCTGGTTGTGATGGTTAATCTGTGATGGTTAATCTTAGCTGGTTGTGATGGTTAATCTTAGCTGGTTGTGATGGTTAATCTTAGCTGGTTGTGATGGTTAATCTTAGCTGGTTGTGATGGTTGATCTTAGCTGGTTGTGATGGTTGATCTCAGCTGGTTGTGATGGTTAATCTTAGCTGGTTGTGATGGTTGATCTTGAATTTTGGATAATGTGTGTATTGTGCCCTGTTAATAAAACATACTGTTCCTCTCACTAATAAAACCCACTGTTCCTCTCACTAATACAACATACTGTTCCTCTCACTAATAAAACCCACTGTTCCTCTCACTAATAAAACATACTGTTCCTCTCACTAATAAAACATACTGTTCCTCTCACTAATAAAACCCACTGTTCCTCTCACTAATAAAACCCACTGTTCCTCTCACTAATAAAACCCACTTCCTCTCACTAATAAAACCCACTGTTCCTCTCACTAATTAAACCCACTGTTCCTCTCACTAATAAAAACCTACTGTTCCTCTCACTAATAAAACATACTGTTCCTCTCACTAATAAAACCCACTGTTCCTCTCACTAATAAAA
>CM072247.1:3228280-3265780 GCA_036851935.1 Coregonus suidteri | reverse complement strand
GTGTTAATTTCAAGCAGCGCTGGTAAGGGATATTTAAGACCTACCAAAAAGCTGGTTTTAGCGCATAACGAAGATGCCCTTTTAGTGTAAGAGCTTCTTCGGAAAGAGCAAATGTTCAAACAATAATTTTGCAAGGGTCTGTCTGGGAGTTGGTCTGAGTGTGGAGTTTGAAACTGAAAAGTAGCTGTTATTGGCCGAGAGATTTGGAACTCTCTTTCTTATTGGTCTATTAACAAATGTTCCTCCTGGTGATGTCACAACGCCATCCCACCAAAAACAGGCTGATAATTTTAGGCGGTCTTTTCAAACAGTTCTTACACTAAAAGGGCATCATGATCATTTTCACAATTTCACAGAATTATTTCAACCTCATAGTGTGGACACTACTGGTCAAAAGTTTTAGAACAACTACTCATTCAAGGGTGTTTCTTTATTTGTACTATTTTCTACATTGTAGAATAATAGTGAAGACATCAAAACGATTAAATAACACATATGGAATCATGTAGTAACCAAAAAAGTGTTAAACAAATAAAATAAAAAAATATATATTAGAGATTCTTCGAATAGCCACCCTTTGCCTTGATGACAGCTTTACACATGAATCGAACAGTTTCCTGTTGTATTTGTTGTAATTTAATCAACTCAAAGTTCTCTCAAAGTCACCACTAGTTGATGTGTTTTAATGAAGGCCTATGAAGCGCCACCTGGTAAACTATTATCAGCTTATTACAGTCTCGTGATAATGACATTACTTTTAGCCTACCTTTGACTGAAAGATGCAGCTGGGTCCTTTTCTCTCCTAAAAACGTTGATTTTACTTATGATAACCAGCTTATTGTGGTGATTTTGTCAGAGGGAACATTTCTGATTCTGCACTAATCAGACAGATAAACTGTAGAGGAGATTCAGAGTGATAAAGTCAGCCTTAATTCTCTACCTGGTAGGTCTACCCTGTAGCCTGCATACAATAACCTGGTAGGTCTACCCTGTAGCCTGCGTACAATAACCTGGTAGGTCTACCCTGTAGCCTGCGTACAATAACCTGGTAGGTCTACCCCTGTAGCACACAATAACCTGGTAGGTCTACCCTGTAGCCTGGTACAATAACCTGGTAGGTCTACCCTGTAGCCTGCGTACAATAACCTGGTAGGTCTACCCTGTAGCCTGCGTACAATAACCTGGTAGGTCTACCCTGTAGCCTGGTACAATAACCTGGTAGGTCTACCCTGTAGCCTGCGTACAATAACCTGGTAGGTCTACCCTGTAGCCTGCGTACAATAACCTGGTAGGTCTACCCTGTAGCACACAATAACATGGTAGGTCTACCCTGTAGCCTGCGTACAATAACCTGGTAGGTCTACCCTGTAGCTGCGTTACAATAACCTGGTAGGTCTACCCTGTAGCCTGCGTACAATAACCTGGTAGGTCTACCCTGTACCCTGTAGCACACAATAACCTGGTAGGTCTACCCTGTAGCCTGCGTACAATAACCTGGTAGGTCTACCCTGTAGCCTGCGTACAATAACATGGTAGGTCTACCCTGTAGCCTGCGTACAATAACATGGTAGGTCTACCCTGTAGCCTGCGTACAATAACATGGTAGGTCTACCCTGTAGCCTGCGTACAATAAACATGGTAGGTCTACCCTGTAGCCTGCGTACAATAACCTGGTAGGTCTACCCTGTAGCCTGCGTACAATAAACATGGTAGGTCTACCCTGTAGCCTGCGTACAATAACATGGTAGGTCTACCCTGTAGCCTGCGTACAATAACCTGGTAGGTCTACCCTGTAGCCTGCGTACAATAACATGGTAGGTCTACCCTGTAGCCTGCGTACAATAACATGGTAGGTCTACCCTGTAGCCTGCGTACAAATAACATGGTAGGTCTACCCTGTAGCCTGCGTACAATAACCTGGTAGGTCTACCCTGTAGCCTGCGTACAATAACCTGGTAGGTCTACCCTGTAGCACAAAATAACCTGGTAGGTCTACCCTGTAGCCTGCGTACAATAACCTGGTAGGTCTACCCTGTAGCCTGCGTACAATAACCTGGTAGGTCTACCCTGTAGCCTGCGTACAATAACCTGGTAGGTCTACCCTGTAGCCTGCGTACAATAACCTGGTAGGTCTACCCTGTAGCCTGCGTACAATAACCTGGTAGGTCTACCCTGTAGCCTGCGTACAATAACCTGGTAGGTCTACCCTGTAGCCTGCGTACAATAACCTGGTAGGTCTACCCTGTAGCCTGCGTACAATAACCTGGTAGGTCTACCCTGTAGCCTGCGTACAATAACCTGGTAGGTCTACCCTGTAGCCTGCGTACAATAACCTGGTAGGTCTACCCTGTAGCACAAAATAACCTGGTAGGTCTACCCTGTAGCGTACAATAACCTGGTAGGTCTACCCTGTAGCCTGCGTACAATAACCTGGTAGGTCTACCCTGTAGCACAAAATAACCTGGTAGGTCTACCCTGTAGCACACAATAACCTGGTAGGTCTACCCTGTAGCCTGCGTACAATAACCTGGTAGGTCTACCCTGTAGCCTGCGTACAATAACCTGGTAGGTCTACCCTGTAGCCTGCGTACAATAACCTGGTAGGTCTACCCTGTAGCACACAATAACCTGGTAGGTCTACCCTGTAGCCTGCGTACAATAACCTGGTAGGTCTACCCTATAGCACACAGTAGTGTGTTAGTGGGTGTACAGTGAGGGAAAAGAGTATTTGATCCCCTGCTGATTTTGTACGTTTTCCCACTGACAAAGACATGATCAGTCTATAATTTTAATGGTAGGTTTATTTGAACAGTGAGAGACAGAATAACAACAAGAACATCCAGAAAAACTCATGTCAAAAATGTTATAAATTGATTTGCATTTTAATGAGGGAAATAAGTATTTGACCCCTCTGCAAAACATGACTTAGTACTTGGTGGCAAAACCCTTGTTGGCAATCACAGAGGTCAGACGTTTCTTGTTGTTGGCCACCAGGTTTGCACACATCTCAGGAGGGATTTTGTACCACTCCTCTTTGCAGATCTTCTCCAAGTCATTAAAGTTTCGAGCCTGACGTTTGTCAACTCGAACCTTCAGCTCCCTCCACAGATTTTCTATGGGATTAAGGTCTGGAGACTGTGTCACGATCATATATAGACGGGACGGACCAAGGCGTAGTGTGATATGCATACATGTTTATTTATATAGAATAAACACCACGACAAAACAACAAACGAAACGTGAAGTCCAAGGTAGACAAATAACATACCTCACACGGAACAAGATCCCACAACTAACTCGTGCCAAAAGGCTGCCTAAGTATGGTCCCCAATCAGAGACAAGGAGCTAGAGCTGCCTCTGATTGGGAACCACACAGGCCAACATAGAAATAGACATAATAGATATTACACATAGAAATATACAACATAGATCATACACACCCTGACTCAACAAATGAACGTCCCCTGAGTCAGGGCGTGACAGACTGGCTAGGCCACTCCAGGACCTTAATGTGCTTCTTCTTGAGCCACTCCTTTGTTGCCTTGGCCGTGTGTTTTGGGTCATTGTCATGCTGGAATACCCATCCACGACCCATTTTCAATGCCCTGGCTGAGGGAAGGAGGTTCTCACCCAAGATTTGACGGTACATGGCCCCGTCCATCGTACCTTTGATGCGGTGAAGTTGTCCTGTCCCCTTAGCAGAAAAACACCCCCAAAGCATAATATTTCCACCTCCATGTTTGACGGTGGGGATGATGTTCTTGGGGTCATAGGCAGCATTCCTCCTCCTCCAAACACGGCGAGTTGAGTTGATGCCAAAGAGCTCAATTTTGGTCTCATCTGACCACAACACTTTCACCCAGTTCTTCTCTGAATCATTCAGATGTTCATTGGCAAACTTCAGACGGCCCTGTATATGTGCTTTCTTGAGCAGGGGGTCCTTGCGGGCGCTGCAGGATTTCAGTCCTTCACGGCGTAGTGTGTAACAAATTGTTTTCTTGGTGACTATGGTCCCAGCTGCCTTGAGATCATTGACAAGATCCTCCCGTGTAGTTCTGGGCTGATTCCTCACCGTTCTCATGATCATTGCAACTCTACGAGGTCAGATCTTGCATGGAGCCCCAGGCCGAGGGAGATTGACAGTTATTTTGTGTTTCTTCCATTTGTGAATAATCGCACCAACTGTTGTCACCTTCTCACCAAGCTGCTTGGCGATGGTCTTGTAGCCCATTCCAGCCTTGTGTAGGTTTACAATCTTGTCCCTGACATCCTTGGAGAGCTCTTTGGTCTTGGCCATGGTGGAGAGTTTGGAATCTGATTGATTGATTGCTTCTGTAGACAGGTGTCTTTTATACAGGTAACAAGAAGAGATTATGAGCACTCCCTTTAAGAGTGTGCTCCTAATCTCAGCTCGTTACCTGTATAAAAGACACATGGGAGCCAGAAATCTTTCTCATTGTGAGGGGGTCAAATACTTATTTCCCTCATTAAAATGCAAATCAATTTATAACAGTTCTTTGCATACGGCCTTGGTGGCATTTATTTTAGTAAAGGTCTGCCACACAGACAACATTTTCGGAATAAATAAATGCAGGTAGGCCTACCGGTAACTCAAAAGGTGGAGCCAATTGTTTGTTTACCGTATTAACTGCATTTCAAGGTCGCATGTACAGTTTCAGCATAAACAATGCATGGCTTTGAATTCATGGAGACTTTGTTTAAGTAAATACGGTAGGTTACAACAACGCACACAAACACACACACACACACACACACACACACACACACACACACACACACACACACACACACACACACACACCCACACACACACACACACACACACACACACACACACACACACACACACCACACACACACACACACACACACACACCACACACACACACCACACACACACACACCACACACCACACACACACACACACACACACACACACACATACACACACACACACACACACACACTCCCTGAGCGTTGATTATTGATCATGCAGATAGCAGAGCAGGGCAGATAGCAGAGCAGGGCAGATAGCAGAGCAGGGCAGATAGCAGAGCAGGGCAGATAGCAGAGCAGGGTAGCGAAGACAGATTTAATTTCAAGTCACACTGTTCATGGAAATCATTTATTATAATTTACCGGTTTCTCAAAATGATTTGTCTCGGGAAAAGCGAGTGGGTTTGGGCGGGAAATCCCGGTAAACCTCTGAAACCTGGTTCCCGCCATTAAAGGGAAAGGTAAAGGGGGATACCTCGTCAGTTGTAAAACTGAATGCATCACACTGAAATGTCTGGATTTAACACAAGCCTCTGAATCAGACAGTATAATACAGTGAACTAACAACTTAAAGCAAGCTCTCTAAAAGCACAACTTTGTGTGTATGTCATGTCTTGCTTCGTAGATGTAACAGTAGGATAGTCATTCCGGTAATGTCAGTCCCGTGTAGCTCAGTTGGTAGCGCGTTGTGCTTGCAACGCCAGGGTTGTGGGTTCGATTCCCACGGGGGACCAGTACGAACATTTTTATGCACTCACTAACTGTAAGTCGCTCTGGATAAGAGCGTCTGCTAAATGACTAAAATGTAATAAACAGAACCATAGCAACCAGAAACAGACTGCCCTATCGCCAGAAAGAAAGTGGCCATAGGGCAGACGTACTCCTGAGTGGCGCAGTGGTCTAAGGCACTGCATCGCAGTGCTAACTGTGCCACTAGAGATCCTGGTTCGAATCCAGGCTCTGTCGCAGCCGGCCGTGACCGGGAGACTCATGGGCGGCGCACAATTGGCCCAGCGTTGTCCAGGGTAGGGGAGGGAATGGCCGGCAGGGATGTAGCTCAGTTGGTAGAGCATGGCGTTTGCAATGCCAGGGTTGTGGGTTCGATTCCCACGGGGGGCCAGTATAAAAATATATATATATGTGTTCACTAACTGTAAGTCGCTCTCGATAAGAGCGTCTGCGAAATGACTAAAATGTGCTGGTCCACCTTTAGCCTAATGGGCCTGTCTAAAGTTGTTTTTGTTGTTGTTGTTGTTGTTGTTTTTTGCAGAATAATCCTTATTTGGCTACTATAAAGTTGGTGTGTTAGCCCGTCCCTGTCGAGAACAGCTAGCATAGAAATACCACAGCCTAGCATTATGTGTTAGCACGTCCCTGTCGAGAACAGCTAGCATAGAAATACCACAGCCTAGCATTATGTGTTAGCACGTCCCTGTCGAGAACAGCTAGCATAGAAATACCACAGCCTAGCATTATGTGTTAGCACGTCCCTGTCGAGAACAGCTAGCATAGAAATACCACAGCCTAGCATTATGTGTTAGCACGTCCCTGTCGAGAACAGCTAGCATAGAAATACCACAGCCTAGCATTATGTGTTAGCACGTCCCTGTCGAGAACAGCTAGCATAGAAATACCACAGCCTAGCATTATGTGTTAGCACGTCCCTGTCGAGAACAGCTAGCATAGAAATACCACAGCCTAGCATTATGTGTTAGCACGTCCCTGTCGAGAACAGCTAGCATAGAAATACCACACAGCCTAGCATTATGTGTTAGCCACATTATGTGTTAGCACGTCTCTGTCGAGAACAGCTAGCATAGAAATACCACAGCCTAGCATTATGTGTTAGCACGTCCCTGTCGAGAACAGCTAGCATAGAAATACCACAGCCTAGCATTATGTGTTAGCACGTCCCTGTCGAGAACAGCTAGCATAGAAATACCACAGCCTAGCATTATGTGTTAGCACGTCCCTGTCGAGAACAGCTAGCATAGAAATACCACAGCCTAACATTATGTGTTAGCACGTCCCTGTCGAGAACAGCTAGCATAGAAATACCACAGCCTAGCATTATGTGTTAGCACGTCCCTGTCGAGAACAGCTAGCATAGAAATACCACAGCCTAGCATTATGTGTTAGCACGTCCCTGTCGAGAACAGCTAACATAGAAATACCACAGCCTAGCATTATGTGTTAGCACGTCCCTGTCGAGAACAGCTAGCATAGAAATACCACAGCCTAGCATTCTCCATCATTAAAAGAGAAAGGAATCTTTATGCTAGATTCTAGAACCTGAAATATTCCTGTAATGGGGTCAGACTGTGATAATAGAATCCAATGTTGTCAAGGTTACCACTGATTTCTATTCTAACCACACAGTGGCTATTCCAAGACGCCTCATTATAAAACAAAATAACGTGTCTAACAATCTGCTTCACCTAGAAGAATTGGTACCTAGAAAACGTGTTTATTTACTGTAAACTATGAAGGATAATAATATTCCACAGTATACAATAATTGATGAACCTCAACAAATAAGTGGTCTACCTGGGCTATAATAATCAATGGAACATTCTGAACAGAAACCTCCAAGCTTCACTCCCTAGAATTCTAGAATGCCCAGCTACCACTCATCTGCCTGGAGAAGACAGACTTTGCAGAGGTCCAACAACCATAATAATCATATTTTAAATTCAGCCAAAAAGTCAGAAAACAAACCCAGGTGAAAGTTATGTTGGTGATTGCAGTTCTGTGCACCAATCAGTGGTCCACAGCAAATGCCTACATCCAAAACTGCACTTTCACTCCCCTGAAATCAACACACGGTGGGCTTTGTATTTTCATATTTCCCTCCAGATGATGTCAAGATGCTAACCTAGCTAACCCATGTTAGGCCTGTTAAGTTTCTCTGCTCATCTCCAATATTGATGCGGCTCCGCTGGGTCTTAGCGTTGTGAGATTACACACCTTATTGAGTTGGCTAGCCCTAGGCTACTTGTTAGCGAGTGGCGAGCTAGCATGGACCGCAGCCAGATAATGTGGCTATAGGAATCAGAGAAAGCATCTGGGTCTTACAACCACACATAAAGACCATCTGCAGCGCTATACCACATAGATATACATCTGGGTCTTACAACCACACATAAAGACCATCTGCAGCACTACACCACATATATATATACATCTGGTTCTTACAACCACATATAAAGACTATCTGCAGCACTACACCACAGAGATATACATCTGGGTCTTACAACCACACATAAAGTCCATCTGCAGCACTACACCACAGAGATATACATATGGGTCTTACAACCACATATAATGACCATCTGCAGCACTACACCACAGAGATATACACCTGGGTCTTACAACCACACATAAAGACCATCTGCAGCACTACACCACAGATATATACATCTGGGTCTAACAACCACACATAATGACCATCTGCAGCACTACACCACATATATATATACATATGGGTCTTACAACCACATATAAAGACCATCTGCAGCACTACACCACAGAGATATACATCTGGGTCTAACAACCACACATAAAGACCATCTGCAGCACTACACCACAGAGATATACATCTGGGTCTAACAACCACACATAAAGACCATCTGCAGCACTACACCACAGAGATATACATCTGGGTCTTACAACCACACATAAAGACCATCTGCAGCACTACACCACATATATATATACATATGGGTCTTACAACCACATATAAAGACCATCTGCAGCACTACACCACAGAGATATACATATGGGTCTAACAACCAATGGAAATGGATCTGCAAAACTAAACCCTGCCGACCTGGCATATTTTCACAACCCTCCTCTCTACCATTTTCTTCATCTGTTTCTGCTGCTAAGGCCACCTTCTACCACTCTAAATGACCAGCATCTGCCTCTAACCCTAGGAAGCTCTTTGCCACATTTTCCACCATCCTGAATCTGCTCCCTACACCCCCAGAGATATACCTCTCTCTCTGTGGATGACTTCGTCAACCACATTTGAAAAGAAGGTTGACGACATCCGATCCTTGTTTGTTAAGTCTAATGACACTGCTGGTCCTGCTCACACTGCCCTACCCTATGCTTTGACTTCTTTCTCCCCTCTCTCTCCAGATAAGATCCTGCGACTTGTGACTGCAGGCCGCCCAACAACCTGCCCGCTTGACCCCATCCCCTCCTCCCTTCTCCAGACCATCTCCGGTGACCTTCTCCCCTACCTCACCTCGCTGATCAACTCATCCTTGACCGATGGCCATGTCCATTCCGTCTTCAACCAGAGCGAGAGTTACTCCCCTTCTCAAAAAACCAACACTCGACCCCACTGATGTCAACAACTACAGACCAGTATCCCTTCTTTCTTTTCTTTCCAAAACTATTGAGCGTAACGTCTTTAGCCAACTCTCTTGCTATCTCTCTCAGAATGACCTTCTTGATCCAAACCAATCAGGTTTCAGGACTGGTCATTCAACTGAGATATGCTCTTCTCTGTGTCACAGAGACATCTCCGCACTACACTAAAGCTATACTCTCTCTCCTCTGCAACCACACTTCTAGACCTGTCTGCTGCCTTTGATACTGTGAACCATCAGATCCTCCTCTACACCCTCTCCGAAATGGGCATCTCCGGCGCGGCTCACTCCTGGATTGCGTCCTACCTGGGTCGCTACTACCAAGTGGCGTGGCGGGAAGCTGTCTCCGCACCACGTGCTCTCACCACTGGTGTCCCCCAGGGATCGGTTCTGGGCCCTCTCCTTTTCTCCCTATACACCAAGTCACTTGGCTCTGTCATATCCTACACATGGGTCTTTCCTATCATTGCTACGCTGACGATACACCACTAGATCTTCTCCTTTCCCCCTTCTGATAACCAGGTGGCGAATCGCATCTCTGCATGTCTGGCAGACATATCAGTATGGATGACGGATCACCACCTCAAGCTGAACCCTGCAGCAAGACGGAGCTGCTCTTCCTCTGGGGGAAGGACTGCCCGTTCCATGATCACGCCATCACGGTAGACAACTCCGCTGTAACCTCCTCCCAGAGTGCGAAGAGCCTAGGCGTGACCCTGGACAACACCCTGTCGTTCTCAACCAACATAAAAGGCGGTGACCCGCTCCTGCAGGTTCATGCTCTACAACATTCGGAGAGTGCGACCCTGCCACTACACCAGGAAGCGGCGCAGGTCCTGGTCCAGGCACTTGTCATCTCCCGTCTGGACTACTGCAACTCGCTGTTGGCTGGGCTCCCTGCCTGTGCCATTAAAACCCTACAACTCATCCAGAATGCCGCAGCCCGTCTGGTGTTCAACCTTCCCAAGTTACAACCTCACGTCACCCCCCTCCTCCGCACACTCCACTGGCTTCCAATTGAAGCTCGCATCCGCTACAAGACCATGTGTGCACTGCCACCAGCAGTGATATAAAACGGCTTACCCCTGTACCTTCAGACTCTGATCAGTCCCTACACCCAAATATAGGACATTGCGTTCATACCACCTCTGACCCTGCTGGCTCCCCTTCCTCTGCGGAAGCACAGCTCCCGCTCAGCCCAGTCAAAACTACAATCTGCTCTGGCACTACCCACATGGTGGAACAAGCTCCCTCACGACGCCAGGACAGCGGAGTCACTCACCACATCCGGAGACATTTGAAACCCACCTCTTTAAGGAATACCTGGGATAGGCTAAAGTATTCATCTGGGTCTTACAACCCCCCCCCCCCATCCCCCCCCCCCCCCCAAAGATGTACATCTGGTTAACAACCCACTGGCTATCTGGTGAACTACACCAATTTGTGAGTCGCTCTGGCTAAGAGCCACTGCTAAATGACCATAATGTGCCCTTGAGCACAGGCACTTAACCCTAATTGGTCCTGTAAGTCGCTCTGGTTAAGACCATCTGCAGCACTGACTAAAATGTAATGGGTAACCATGTATAAAGACCATCTGCAGCACTACACCACAGAGATATACATCTGGGTCTAACAACCACACATAAAGACCATCTGCAGCACTACACCACAGAGATATACATCTGGGTCTAAAAACCACACATAAAGACCATCTGCAGCACTACACCACAGAGATATACATCTGGGTCTTACAACCACACATAAAGACCATCTGCAGCACTACACCACAGAGATATACATCTGGGTCTTACAACCACACATAAAGACCATCTGCAGCGCTACACCACAGAAATATACATCTGGGTCTTACAACCACACATAAAGACCATCTGCATCACTACACCACAGAGATATACATCTGGGTCTAACAACCACACATAAAGACCATCTGCAGCACTACACCACAGAGATATACACCTGGGTCTTACAACCACACATAAAGACCATCTGCAGCACTACACCACAGAGATATACATCTGGGTCTTACAACCACACATAAAGACCATCTGCAGCGCTACACCACAGAAATATACATCTGGGTCTTACAACCACACATAAAGACCATCTGCAGCACTACACCACAGAGATATACATCTGGGTCTTACAACCACACATAAAGACCATCTGCAGTGCTACACCACAGAGATATAGGAGGCAAAGATCTTAAGGTATTCCGCTAACTATACTCACACAAAGAATATGCATGCACGCAAGCACGCACTCACGCGCGTCTGTATGCATGCGTATGCGTGTGTGTGTGTGTGTGTGAGCCGTGTTAAGAGAAAGTGATAAGCAGTGAGGAGCTCAGCTTCTCCTCTCCTCTGACTCTCTTCAGTTCCAACAATCATCATCACAGGGGGATTCATTGCCCTTTCTAACTGTCAAACTGTTTATTTAAATGATTCTACAAAGCCTAGATATGCTATTTATTAAACACACACACAAACACCACTGCACACACACACACACACACACATATACATCCTCTTACAACCACATGTAATCACCATCTGCAGCACCCGGCCACAGTGAGGCTACATGTAGTCTTGCAGCCATAGATCCCTTTGGCCTGGAGACAGCCAATCAAGATGGATCATTAAGCCTGGAGACAACCAATCAAGATGGATCCCTTAGGCCTGGAGACAACCAATCAAGATGGAGCCCTTAGGCCTGGAGACAACCAATCAAGATGGAGCCCTTTGGCCTGGAGACAACCAATCAAGATGGATCTCTTTGGCCTATAGACAACCAATCACAATGCCCCCATCCCTCCCACTAATTGGGCAACTTTTGCAAATGTTTTGTTGTCTGAGTGAGGGGAATATTGTAAATGAAGAGAACTCTATGTATTTTGAAAGATGACTTTTGAGGATTACAATAAATACCGCTTTGATATAATACAAGCAAGTCAAACACCCGTGAGTCCAAATGTCCAAATTTCAAATTCATAAAACCCATATCATATACAGTGTCAGCCTATGTTTGTTTATTGTGAAGAAACTTTGCCACAGCACACGCACTTGAATGCACTCAATACTTCTTTCTATGTACACCAATAAAAAAATAAAATAAATGTATGCACTCACTAACTGTAAGTCGCTCTGGATAAGAGCATCTGCTAAATTACTAAAATGTAAAATGTAAAAAAATGCACCACAATTACGATCTGTTTCTCTGAACACACACACACAAATATTAAAATGTTATAGCTTGTATCTGACTAAAATCTTGTGCATGACCCATTTTAATGTTAGGAGCTTGTTTTCAATCAATGCTGTTCCTATGCAAGAACAATGGACAGAGCCAATATCTTCTCAAGGACAACACCCATCGCCATGGGCCACAATCTGGTTGCTCCCCACGAGACTTTCCTTTGGAAAACATACACACATTCACACACACATCTCCATGCATACGCACACTCATCCTCATGCCTCACGAGTTACGCACACACACACAAACTGCACTTCTTTCTATGTCGGGTGCCTAGGGCAGAGGACTCTGCCGTGCACAAAATGGGGCTTCTACTCTAATACAGAGCAAAGACCCGCCTCCTACGCCAAATTTCCAATCAAGGGACTAGAAGAAGGACCCCTTCCTTGTGTTGCATTGTATAAAGTAATGCCAAAACTCTGTTTTTGATCCCTTTTCATACTGTCTTCATAAGAGGCAACTGAAATGGGTCCATGCATGTAGCTTGAGCAGATAACAGCTATCTCTGTGTTTAATAAACTGCCTTTTGCTTAAACATATTCCTCTCCGTCTAGCGTCGTTGGTTCTGTACTTCCTCTCCTGTATGGTTTCACCAACAATTGCCTAACACTGTAAGATCCTATTGTATAACTTAGCTAGTCATGTTGGCAATAGAACAAGCTTTCAAATCATGCCCACCTGACCCAGATTGGGATTTATAATGGACCGTGTTTGGATTGCGTAAACATCAGTAATTGTGTGATGGCGGGGATGCAGGGCTGTTACAAACAAAACAACTACCAGTGTGCTTGCTCTAGTTCCTCAACAGCACAGTCAGGAGAGCTCAATGAAGTACCTTGCTAGTTGAAGACTCTGCCTTGAGTCATAAAAGTGCTTTGAAATTGCTTAGGAACTGTGCACACTTTGGAGAGGTGTTTGGCCACTTGGAGACACCAGTTAGTCCTCTCACTCAAACCCACAGTTTGGAGAGGTGTTTGGCCACTTGGAGACACTAGTTAGTCCTCTCACTCAAACCCACAGTTTGGAGAGGTGTTTGGCCACTTGGAGACACTAGTTAGTCCTCTCACTCAAACCCACAGTTTGGAGAGGTGTTTGGCCACTTGGAGACACTAGTTAGTCCTCTCACTCAAACCCTTGTCATTTTTTTTTTGTCTTATGTTGCACCTTCCCCATGTTTTCCAGGAATAGTCTTATCATGTTGCTGAATGCATACAGAGTATTTTCAGATTTCGTTATCAACAAATGCTGTGAAGAAATGCACATCAAATCACCAGTGTAATGTTTGGATTCAGTCTTGTGTCAGGTGGACTGTTGTGTCCTCACTTTTGGTCTAGTAATTTTCCCATTATCTCCAAACTGTTCCCTTTCAGTTGCTACCATGGTTATGCATATGCTTTTTGTATTTCTTCTGTAAGGAACATTTCAATGTAACCCTATCCATATAGGCCAATTCCCACCAGTGTAAAGTGTTAAAGCGCTTGTCACACTGCAAAGGCATCCATCTGCACAATGTTGGCTTCAATCAATAGATAGAGTAATCGGTTGCAATGAGAAGACGTGGGGAGCATTATTCACTCTCTCTCTCTCTCTCTCTCTCTCTCTCTCTCTCTCTCTCTCTCTCTCTCTCTCTCTCTCTCTCTCTCTCTCTCTCTCTCTCCTTGCCTCCTTCCCCCTCTCTGCCTCTCCCTCACTCTCCATCCTCTCTCTCCCTCCCCCTCCCCCTCTCTCTGTACCCAGAAACAGCAGTACCTCCCTGGGAGAGAGACAGCAGGGAGTCGCCCTGGCCTGGTTCATTTATCTAGCAGCATGATTGGTATTGACAGGCCCAGGACTGACAGAACCTTTGTATTGGCACTATCACTCAAGAGGAATGTTCTCTTCTCTAAAGGCTGTTGTATTTCCTCGGTCCTGTAGAGGAATGTTCTTTTCTCTATAGGCTGTTGTATTTCCTCTGTCCTGTAGAGGAATGTTCTCTTCTCTACAGGCTGTTGTATTTCCTCTGTCCTGTAGAGGAATGTTCTCTTCTCTATAGGCTGTTGTATTTCCTCTGTCCTGTAGCAATCGTTTTCTCCTTTAGATTGCTTGCTGCCAAATAAAACGCCAAGCTGTTTCACTTTGTCTCCGTCTCAGGCAGTATAGTTCTATTAACACCCACTGTGAACCAAGCTGTGCTCTGTCTAAAATAAACTACCAGTTATGTGATGAAATGCAGAGAGAAACACAAATACCTTTGTCTTCAGAATTACATGCCATATGTGACAGATTGCTAGATGGGCAAACATGTAATGGATCCACACTATAATAGATGTGGTAATGGATCCACACTATAATAGATGTGGTAATGGATCCACACTATAATAGATGTGGTAATGGATCCACACTATAATAGATGTGGTAATGGATCCACACTATAATAGATGTGGTAATGGATCCACACTATAATAGATGTGGTAATGGATCCACACTATAATAGATGTGGTAATGGATCTTTCTGCTAGATGATATTATTTACTATCCAAACCAACGTTGTCAGTGAAAACAACATATACTTTGATATTGGAGTTGAGAATTTACATTTTAGTCATTTTAGCAGACGCTCTTATCCAGAGCGACTTACAGGAGCAATTAAGGTTAAGTGCCTTGCTCAAGGGCACATCGACATATTTTTCACCTAGTCGGCTCAGGGATTTGAACCAACAACCTTTCGGTTACTGGCCCAACGCTTTCTGTATGGACGTTGCTTTGTGCACGGGGGGGGGGGGTATCGCCATGCTGAAACAGGAAAGGGCCTTCCCCAAACTGTTGCCACAAAGTTGGAAGCACAGAATCGTCTAGAATGTCATTGTATGCTGCTCCAGAGTCTAATGGCGGCGAGCTTTACACCTCTCCAGCCAACGCTTGTGTGCAGCTGCTCGGCCATGGAAACCCATTTAATGAAGCTCCCTACGAACAGTTATTGTGCTGACATTGCTTCCAGAGGCAGTTTGGAACTCGGTAGTGAGTGTTACAACCGAGGATCGACAATTTATATGCGCTGCGCTCTTCAGCGGTCTCGTTCTGTGAGCTTGTGTGGCCTACCACTTCATGGCTGAGCCGTTGATGCTCCTAAATGTTTCCACTTCACAATAACAGCACTTACAGTTGACCGGGGCAGCTCTAGCAGGGCAGATATTTGACAAACTGACTTGTTGGAAAGGTGGCATCCTATGACGGTGCCACGTTGAAAGTCACTGAGCTCTTCATTAAGGCCATTCTACTGCCAATGTTTGTCTATGGAGATAGTGGGTCCTGTGGGGAGTTATGAATCCCAGTAGAGATATTTAGATAGTGGGTCCCGTGGGGAGTTGTGAATCCCAATAGAGATATGTAGATAGTGGGTCCTGTGGGGAGTTGTGAATCCCAGTAGAGATATGTAGATAGTGGGTCCTGTGGGGAGTTGTGAATCCCAATAGAGATATGTAGATAGTGGGTCCTGTGGGGAGTTGTGAATCCCAGTAGAGATATGTAGATAGTGGGTCCTGTGGGAGTTGTGAATCCCAATAGAGATATGTAGATAGTGGGTCCTGTGGGGAGTTGTGAATCCCAATAGAGATATGTAGATAGTGGGTCCTGTGGGGAGTTGTGAATCCCAATAGAGATATGTAGCTAGTGGGTCCTGTCAGGGGAGTTGTGAATCCCAGTGGGTAGAGATATGTAGATAGTGGGTCCTGTGGGGAGTTGTGAATCCCAATAGAGATATGTAGATAGTGGGTCCTGTGGGGAGTTGTGAATCCCAATAGAGATATTTAGATAGTGGGTCCTGTGGGGAGTTGTGAATCCCTATAGAGATATGTAGATAGTGGGTCCTGTAGGGGAGTTGTGAATCCCAATAGAGATATGTAGCTAGTGGGTCCTGTGTGGGGAGTTGTGAATCCCAATAGAGATATGTTCAATAGTGGGGTCCTGTGGGGAGTTGTGAATCCCAATAGAGATATGTAGCTAGTGGGTCCTGTGGGGAGTTGTGAATCCCAGGAAGAGATATGTTTATAGTCTCCTGTTTTGGTGAGTTATGTATCCCAAAACCTATAGAGATATGTAGATAGTGGCGTCTGTGGGGAGTTGTGAATCCCAATAGAGATATGTAGATAGTGGGTCCACAATGGGGAGTTGTGAATCCCAATAGGATATGTAGATAGTGGGTCCTGTGGGGAGTTGTGAATCCCAATAGAGATATGTAGATAGTGGGTCCTGTGGGGAGTTGTGAATCCCAATAGAGATATGTAGCTAGTGGGTCCTGTGGGGAGTTGTGAATCCCAATAGAGATATGTAGATAGTGGGTCCTGTGGGGAGTTGTGAATCCCAATAGAGATAGTAGATAGTGGGTCCTGTGGGGAGTTGTGAGATAGAGATAGTAGATAGTGGGTCCTGTGGGGAGTTGTGAATCCAGGTAGAGATATGTAGATAGTGGGTCCTGTGGGGAGTTGAGAATCCCAATAGAGATATGTAGAGTGGGTCCTGTGGGGAGTTATGAATCCCAATAGAGATATGAGCTAGTGGGTCCTGTGGAGAGTTGTGAATCCCAATAGAGATATGTAGCTAGTGGGTCCTGTGGGACTGTAGTACTGAATAAAGCTAACATAGATTGTGTGAGACCCAAATGGCAAACTATTCCATTTATATAGTGCACTACTTTTGACCACATACCTATGGGCCCTGATCAAAAGTAGTGGGCTCCCGAGTGGCCCAGCGGTCTAAGGCACTGCATCTCAGCGGTCTAAGGCACTGCATCTCAGCGGTCTAAGGCACTGCATCTCAGCGGTCTAAGGCACTGCACCTCAGTGCTTGAGGCGTCACTACAGACCCCCCCCTGGTTCGATTCCAGGCTGAATCACAACCGGCCGTGATTGGGAGTCCCATAGGGCGGTGCAAAATTGGCCCAGCGTCGTCCGGGTTTGGCCGGTGTAGGCCGTCATTGTAAATAAGAATGTGTTCTTAACTGACTTGCCTAGTTAAATAACACTATAAATGGAATAGGGTGCCATTTGGGACGCCGGTCTCTAGAGACACTGTTACTCCAGGTTAGCTTCTGCATACTAGTGGTTGTCATTTCAAACAAGCCAAATTCTCTTCAAATGTTTAGAGCAAATCAATGAATATTAATCACCATGGCTTGTCCTAAACAATCTGAATCTGAATATGATCAGCTCTGAAATGCTAGATGTATTGCCGTGCCAGGAAGCGGTGTTTTTATCTCTCTGTTTTGGTGAGAAATAGTATCCTTCAAAACCTATCAGGCATAATAGTGTGTATAACTAATTGTAGCAGCGTGATGGGGGCAGGGCCTCCCACTGGGATTACACAGATTACCCATCAAGCACTAAGAGACACACAATACACACACAATTATTATTAAGCAGCACAATGACACATATATATATATATATATATATATATATATAACTAGAGAGAGAGAGAGAGAGAGAGAGAGAGAGAGAGAGAGAGAGAGAGAGAGAGAGAGAGAGAGAGAGAGAGAGAGAGAGAGAGAGAGAGAGAGAGAGAGAGAGAGAGAGAGAGAGAGAGAGAGAGAGAGAGAGAGAGAGAGAGAGAGAGAGAGAGAGAGAGAGAGAGAGAGAGAGAGAGAGAGAGAGAGAGAGAGAGAGAGAGAGAGAGAGAGCTGCGAGTCAGAGAGAGAGAGAGAGACACTTTTCAGAGACAACATAAACAAGAGGCTCAGAGAGAGAAAGAGAGAGTGCACTCCATTTGAACAGAGAGAGAAGAGGGGGGGTTAGGAACAGTGAGTGTGAGGGTTAGGGTTAGGAACCGTGAGTGTAAGGGTTAGGAACAGTGAGTGTGAGGGTTAGGGTTAGGAACCGTGAGTGTAAGGGTTAGGGTTAGGAACAGTGAGTGTGAGGGTTAGGGTTAGGAACAGTGAGTGTTAGGGTTAGGGTTAGGAACAGTGAGTGTAAGGGTTAGGGTTAGGAACCGTGAGTGTGAGGGTTAGGGTACAAGTAGGAAAGGTGAGTGTTAGGGTTAGGGTTAGGAACAGTGAGGAGTGTGAGGGTTAGGTTATCAAACCGTGAGTGTAAGGGTTAGGGTTAGGAACAGTGAGTGTGAGGGTTAGGGTTAGGAACAGTGAGTGTTAGGGTTAGGGTTAGGAACAGTAAGTGTAAGGGTTAGGGTTAGGAAAAAGTGAGTGTGAGGGTTAGGAACCGTGAGTGTAAGGGTTAGGGTTAGGAACAGTGAGTGTGAGGGTTAGGGTTAGGGTTAGGAACAGTGAGTGTGAGGGTTAGGGTTAAAGAACAGTGAGTGTGAGGGTTAGGGTCAGGGTTAGGAACCGTGAGTGTGAGGGTTAGGGTTAGTACAAAAGAACCGTGAGTGTAAGGGTTAGGGTTAGGAACAGTGAGTGTAAGGGTTAGGGTTAGGAACCGTGAGTGTAAGGGTTAGGGTTAGGAACCGTGAGTGTAAGGGTTAGGGTTAGGAACCGTGAGTGTAACGGCAAAACAAGTCTCCATCGTTTTCATCAAGTGTTTACAGTGTCGAGAAAAACACTTTTAGTTTATCAGCGACTAATTTGCTAGTTGGTTGCGTCCCAAAATTTGGGACACAGCCTTTATTTCTGGGATATACTGTAACTGATATAATTAACTAGAGAGAGTCCAAGCTACTTAATGACTGTGAGTACAGTGGAGAGAGAGAGAGAGAGAGAGAGAGAGAGAGAGAGAGACCTCAGAGAGAGGATCAGAGAGACTAGACAAGTACAGAGAGAGAGAGAGAGAGAGAGAGAGAGAGAGAGAGAGAGAGAGAGCAGAGAGAGAGAGAGAGAGAGAGAGAGAGAGAGAGAGCAGAGGGTAGTTCAAATAAACTATACAAGTACAAAAAAGCTACGGTTCATGATTCTGACGCCTGCGGTCAGCTGGAAATACAAACCAGAAACACTTTCCTTTCAGACAACATAAACAACCAAGGCTCAGTCCCAAATGGCACCCTGTTCCCTTTAAAGTGCACTACATTTGACCAGAGTTCCATGGGCTCTTGTCAAAAGTAGTGCACTATAAAAAGGAACAGGGTTCCATTTGGGAGCCAGACCAAATGTTGTGTTCATTATCTGACCATTAATTTAATCCAGGGTAAAACAAGGACATCCACCCGTGATGTTTTAGGATGAAAAGGTCAGGAGAGGAAGACGTGATGAGAACAAACAGAAATGTCACGAAGAAGGTTTGAGTTTCTTAGATTAGATACTACAAACTTTATAGCCAATGTGGAAGTTTGTCTTCGGCTTCACTCACATAAAAACAGATATTAAAACATAAAAAGGAGCACCTCATCCTCGAGATCATCAAATAAACTATACAAGTACAAAAGGAGCACCTCATCCTCGAGGTCATCAAATAAACTATACAAGTACAAAAGGAGCACCTCATCCTCCAGATCATCAAATAAACTATACAAGTACAAAAGGAGCACCTCATCCTCCAGATCATCAAATAAACTATACAAGTACAAAAGGAGCACCTCATCCTCGAGATCATCAAATAAACTATACAAGTACAAAAGGAGCACCTCATCCTCGAGGTCATCAAATAAACTATACAAGTACAAAAGCAGCACCTCATCCTCGAGATCATCAAATAAACTATACAAGTACAAAAGGAGCACCTCATCCTCCAGATCATCAAATAAACTATACAAGTACAAAAGGAGCACCTCATCCTCCAGATCATCAAATAAACTATACAAGTACAAAAGGAGCACCTCATCCTCGAGATCATCAAATAAACTATACAAGTACAAAAGCAGCACCTCATCCTCGAGGTCATCAAATAAACTATACAAGTACAAAAGGAGCACCTCATCCTCGAGGTCATCACTTCATCCTCGAGGTCATCAAATAAACTATACAAGTACAAAAGGAGCACCTCATCCACGAGGTCATCAAATAAACTATACAAGTACAAAAGCAGCACCTCATCCTCGAGGTCATCAAATAAACTATACAAGTACAAAAGGAGCACCTCATCCTCCAGATCATCAAATAAACTATACAAGTACAAAAGGAGCACCTCATCCTCGAGGTCATCAAATAAACTATACAAGTACAAAAGGAGCACCTCATCCTCGAGGTCATCAAATAAACTATACAAGTACAAAAGGAGCACCTCATCCTTGAGGTCATCAAATAAACTATACAAGTACAAAAGGAGCACCTCATCCTCGAGATCATCGAATAAACTATACAAGTACAAAAGGAGCACCTCATCCTCGAGGTCATCAAATAAACTATACAAGTACAAAAGGAGCACCTCATCCTCCAGATCATCAAATAAACTATACAAGTACAAAAGGAGCACCTCATCCTCCAGATCATCATCAAATAAACTATACAAGTACAAAAAGGAGCACCTCATCCTCGAGATCATCAAATAAACTATACAAGTACAAAAGGAGCACCTCATCCTCCAGATCATCAAATAAAACTATACAAGTACAATAGGAGCACCTCATCCTTGAGATCATCAAATAAACTATACAAGTACAAAAGCAGCACCTCATCCTCGAGGTCATCAAATAAACTATACAAGTACAAAAGGATCACCTCATCCTCCAGTACATCATCAAATAAACTATACAAGTACAAAAGGAGCACCTCATCCTCGAGATCATCAAATAAACTATACAAGTACAAAAGGAGCACCTCATCCTCCAGATCATCAAATAAACTATACAAGTACAAAAGGAGCACCTCATCCTCCAGATCATCAAATAAACTATACAAGTACAAAAGGAGCACCTCATCCTCGAGATCATCAAATAAACTATACAGGTACAAAAGGAGCACCTCATCCTCGAGGTCATCAAATAAACTATACAAGTACGAAAGGAGCACCTCATCCTCCAGATCATCAAATAAACTATACAAGTACAAAAGGAGCACTTCATCCTCCAGATCATCAAATAAAACTATACAAGTACAAAAGGAGCACCTCATCCTCGAGGTCATCAAATAAACTATACAAGTACAAAAGGAGCACCTCATCCTCGAGGTCATCAAATAAACTATTCAAGTACAAAAGGAGCACCTCATCCTCCAGATCATCAAATAAACTATACAAGTACAAAAGGAGCACCTCATCCTCGAGATCATCAAATAAACTATACAAGTACAAAAGGAGCACCTCATCCTCGAGGTCATCAAATAAACTATACAAGTACAAAAGCAGCACCTCATCCTCGAGGTCATCAAATAAACTATACAAGTACAAAAGGAGCACCTCATCCTCGAGGTCATCAAATAAACTATACAAGTACAAAAGGAGCACCTCATCCTCCAGATCATCAAATAAACTATACAAGTACAAAAGGAGCACCTCATCCTCCAGATCATCAAATAAACTATACAAGTACAAAATGAGCACCTCATCCTCCAGATCATCAAATAAACTATACAAGTACAAAAGGAGCACCTCATCCTCGAGATCATCAAATAAAACTATACAAGTACAAAAGGAGCACCTCATCCTCGAGGTCATCAAATAAACTATACAAGTACAAAAGGAGCACCTCATCCTCCAGATCATCAAATAAACTATACAAGTACAAAAGGAGCACCTCATCCTCGAGTTCATCAAATAAACTATACAAGTACAAAAGGAGCACCTCATCCTCGAGATCATCAAATAAACTATACAAGTACAAAAGGAGCACCTCATCCTCCAGATCATCAAATAAACTATACAAGTACAAAAGGAGCACCTCATCCTCGAGGTCATCAAATAAACTATACAAGTACAAAAGGAGCACCTCATCCTCGAGATCATCGAATAAACTATACAAGTACAAAAGGAGCACCTCATCCTCGAGGTCATCAAATAAACTATACAAGTACAAAAGGAGCACCTCATCCTCAAGATCATCAAATAAACTATACAAGTACAAAAGGAGCACCTCATCCTCCAGATCATCATCAAATAAACTATACAAGTACAAAAGGAGCACCTCATCCTCGAGATCATCAAATAAACTATACAAGTACAAAAGGAGCACCTCATCCTCGAGATCATCAAATAAACTATACAAGTACAAAAGGAGCACCTCATCCTCGAGATCATCAAATAAACTATACAAGTACAAAAGGAGCACCTCATCCTCGACATCATCAAATAAACTATACAAGTACAAAAGGAGCACCTCATCCTCGAGGTCATCAAATAAACTATACAAGTACAAAAAGGAGCACCTCATCCTCGAGATCATCATCAAATAAACTATACAAGTACAAAAGGAGCACCTCATCCTCGAGATCATCAAATAAACTATACAAGTACAAAAGGAGCACCTCATCCTCCAGATCATCAAATAAACTATACAAGTACAAAAGGAGCACCTCATCCTCGAGATCATCAAATAAAACTATACAAGTACAAAAGGAGCACCTCATCCTCGAGATCATCAAATAAACTATACAGGTACAAAAGGAGCACCTCATCCTCGAGGTCATCAAATAAACTATACAAGTACGAAAGGAGCACCTCATCCTCCAGATCATCAAATAAACTATACAAGTACAAAAGGAGCACTTCATCCTCCAGATCATCAAATAAACTATACAAGTACAAAAGGAGCACCTCATCCTCGAGGTCATCAAATAAACTATACAAGTACAAAAGGAGCACCTCATCCTCGAGGTCATCAAATAAACTATACAAGTACAAAAGGAGCACCTCATCCTCAAGATCATCAAATAAACTATACAAGTACAAAAGGAGCACCTCATCCTCGAGATCATCAAATAAACTATACAAGTACAAAAGGAGCACCTCATCCTCGAGGTCATCAAATAAACTATACAAGTACAAAAGGAGCACCTCATCCTCGAGGTCATCAAATAAACTATACAAGTACAAAAGGAGCACCTCATCCTCGAGGTCATCAAATAAACTATACAAGTACAAAAGGAGCACCTCATCCTCCAGATCATCAAATAAACTATACAAGTACAAAAGGAGCACCTCATCCTCCAGATCATCAAATAAACTATACAAGTACAAAAGGAGCACCTCATCCTCCAGATCATCAAATAAACTATACAAGTACAAAAGGAGCACCTCATCCTCGAGATCATCAAATAAACTATACAAGTACAAAAGGAGCACCTCATCCTCGAGGTCATCAAATAAACTATACAAGTACAAAAGGAGCACCTCATCCTCCAGATCATCAAATAAACTATACAAGTACAAAAGGAGCACCTCATCCTCGAGTTCATCAAATAAACTATACAAGTACAAAAGGAGCACCTCATCCTCGAGATCATCAAATAAACTATACAAGTACAAAAGGAGCACCTCATCCTCCAGATCATCAAATAAACTATACAAGTACAAAAGGAGCACCTCATCCTCGAGGTCATCAAATAAACTATACAAGTACAAAAGGAGCACCTCATCCTCCAGATCATCAAATAAACTATACAAGTACAAAAGGAGCACCTCATCCTCGAGGTCATCAAATAAACTATACAAGTACAAAAGGAGCACCTCATCCTCCAGATCATCAAATAAACTATACAAGTACAAAAGGAGCACCTCACCCTCGAAGGTCATCAAATGAACTATACAAGTACAAAAGGTGCACCTCATCCTCCAGATCATCAAATGAACTATACAAGTACAAAAGGTGCACCTCATCCTCGAGATCATCAAATAAACTATACAAGTACAAAAGGAGCACCTCATCCTCCAGATCATCAAATAAACTATACAAGTACAAAAGGAGCAAAAAAGGTTACAGTGTGTTCTCTTTCAGATGTCCTGCAATAGCAGTGTTATTATAACACCTTTCAGAGTCAATACAGAGACACTTCTCTCTTTCTCTAATAGCAGTGTTATTAGCAGAGTTATTGAAACATCTTTCAATTGGTCTTCAGAACTATTCTGTCTCCAATTCATTTTTATTTTATTGAAAGAGAGATCAGTCTATCTGCATATATAGTTACAGCACTCTGTCTGCAACTCCTTGTGTATATGGAGTCTCTATCTGCTAGCCCTGATAAACCAGTTATAGAACAATACATGTCTCTTCATTGCCATCATCAATACTGCTTTATTAAAAGATGAGAGCAGGCAGTATGTAGAACTACAGTACTCTTGTCTTTAACTCACTTCTGTTTTTCTTAGAGATGAAACCAGTCTGTCAGTATTGTAGAATTACAATACTCTGTCTTTAAATCATTCAGTAGGGATCTTCTGCTGGCCAATAGGTCCAGATTAACCCATTGACTCTGTCATCAGTACTGTTTTATAAAAAAGAGGAGTGCAGTCTTTCTGCAGAATGAACCCAGTCCGTTTGCAGTACAGAGCTGCAGTACTATGTCTATGTCATTCAGTAGGGAGCTGTTATCTGCTGGCCATCGGAGTCCACATAACACTGTTATAGAAAGAAGATACATGTCCACTTTTATCTTGAACGTAACAAAGTAAAAGAGTCCATCGGTTCGGTTTATATCAGTGATGCAGAGGGTGTGTCATCATATCTCAGGATTAATCCCAAAAGGCCTCCCAGCCTCGTCTCTCCTCAGAGAGATTACAAAACAACACCAGTACATCACTGTGTGTTAAGTGAGCAACAAACTGACAAGTAGTAAACAAAAAAACAACAACACTGCCACTTAAAATGGCAGCTCTGCAAAACAAAACCAGAGCCTCTGTGGTCTACTTTAGAGGCTGGTGTCTGTCCTAGCTCACTAAGGAATATAAAACTCACACAGAGAGAGAGAGGAGAAGATAAGAGGGGAGAGGAGTAGAGCATCGTTCTTTCTGTGACAGAGAGGTATTGATTAGCAAACGGTCCCAAATGGCACCCTATTCCCTATGTAGTGCACTATTTTTGACCAGAGCCAAAATGCTCTAGTGCACTACATAGGGAAGAGGGTGCCATTTGGGACGCCCTTGCTTTTAATACGGGCCCCTTGTGTTCATCAACCTAGCCGATACAGAACAAAGCCCTGTCCTCTGGATAAGAACACTGGTGGGTTCAATAACATCTCCAATGGTCTCTCCTCAATAGCAATCTAAGAGCTTTTTAAGTTGATTGTTGGCAGTTATAAGTGTTGTTCAGAGGGGTTTGAGCCTGGAATAATAGTCTCTGTAACGGACAACCCTGACTTGCTCCATTAAGTGAACATAGCATCAAATACTTCACTGGTTGAAAGACGATGTTACAGACAGGACATTAAATATAAGACCATAGTACAGACGACACCTGAAACCAGACAGGACATTAAATATAATACAAGGTATTCAGCATATAACCTGATGAGTGTAGGTAATATAATACAAGGTATTCAGCATATAACCTGATGAGTGTAGGTAATATAATACAAGGTATTCAGCATATAACCTGATGAGTGTAGGTAATATAATACAAGGTATTCAGCATATAACCTGATGAGTGTAGGTAATATAATACAAGGTATTCAGCATATAACCTGATGAGTGTAGGTAATATAATACAAGGTATTCAGCATATAACCTGATGAGTGTAGGTATTATAATACAAGGTATTCAGCATCTAACCTGATGAGTGTAGGTATTATAATACAAGGTATTCAGCATATAACCTGATGAGTGTAGGTATTATAATACAAGGTATTCAGCATATAACCTGATGAGTGTAGGTAATATAATACAAGGTATTCAGCATATAACCTGATGAGTGTAGGTAATATAATACAAGGTATTCAGCATATAACCTGATGAGTGTAGGTAATATAATACAAGGTATTCAGCATATAACCTGATGAGTGTAGGTAATATAATACAAGGTATTCAGCATATAACCTGATGAGTGTAGGTAATATAATACAAGGTATTCAGCATATAACCTGATGAGTGTAGGTAATATAATACAAGGTATTTAGCATATAACCTGATGAGTGTAGGTATTATAATACAAGGTATTCAGCATATAACCTGATGAGTGTATGTAATATAATACAAGGTATTCAGCATATAACCTGATGAGTGTATGTAATATAATACAAGGTATTCAGCATATAACCTGATGAGTGTAGGTAATATAATACAAGGTATTCAGCATATAACCTGATGAGTGTAGGTAATATAATACAAGGTATTCAACATCTAACCTGATGAGTGTAGGTAATATAATACAAGGTATTCAGCATATAACCTGATGAGTGTAGGTAATATAATACAAGGTATTCAGCATATAACCTGATGAGTGTAGGTAATATAATACAAGGTATTCAGCATATAACCTGATGAGTGTAGGTAATATAATACAAGGTATTCAGCATATAACCTGATGAGTGTAGGTAATATAATACAAGGTATTCAGCATATAACCTGATGAGTGTAGGTAATATAATACAAGGTATTCAGCATATAACCTGATGAGTGTAGGTAATATAATACAAGGTATTCAGCATATAACCTGATGAGTGTAGGTAATACAATACAAGGTATTCAGCATATAACCTGATGAGTGTAGGTAATACAATACAAGGTATTCAGCATATAACCTGATGAGTGTAGGTAATATAATACAAGGTATTCAGCATATAACCTGATGAGTGTAGGTAATATAATACAAGGTATTCAGCATATAACCTGATGAGTGTAGGTAATACAATACAAGGTATTCAGCATATAACCTGATGAGTGTAGGTAATATAATACAAGGTATTCAGCATATAACCTGATGAGTGTAGGTAATATAATACAAGGTATTCAGCATATAACCTGATGAGTGTAGGTAATACAATACAAGGTATTCAGCATATAACCTGATGAGTGTAGGTAATATAATACAAGGTATTCAGCATATAACCTGATGAGTGTAGGTAATATAATACAAGGTATTCAGCATATAACCTGATGAGTGTAGGTAATACAATACAAGGTATTCAGCATATAACCTGATGAGTGTAGGTAATACAATACAAGGTATTCAGCATATAACCTGATGAGTGTAGGTAATATAATACAATGTATTCAGCATATAACCTGATGAGTGTAGGTAATATCATACAAGGTATTCAGCATATAACCTGATGAGTGTAGGTAATACAATACAAGGTATTCAGCATATAACCTGATGAGTGTAGGTAATATAATACAAGGTATTCAGCATATAACCTGATGAGTGTAGGTAATATAATACAAGGTATTCAGCATATAACCTGATGAGTGTAGGTAATACAATACAAGGTATTCAGCATATAACCTGATGAGTGTAGGTAATATAATACAAGGTATTCAGCATATAACCTGATGAGTGTAGGTAATATAATACAAGGTATTCAGCATATAACCTGATGAGTGTAGGTAATACAATACAAGGTATTCAGCATATAACCTGATGAGTGTAGGTAATACAATACAAGGTATTCAGCATATAACCTGATGAGTGTAGGTAATATAATGCAATGTATTCAGCATATAACCTGATGAGTGTAGGTAATATAATACAAGGTATTCAGCATATAACCTGATGAGTGTAGGTAATATAATACAAGGTATTCAGCATATAACCTGATGAGTGTAGGTAATACAATACAAGGTATTCAGCATATAACCTGATGAGTGTAGGTAATATAATACAAGGTATTCAGCATATAACCTGATGAGTGTAGGTAATATAATACAAGGTATTCAGCATATAACCTGATGAGTGTAGGTAATATAATACAAGGTATTCAGCATATAACCTGATGAGTGTAGGTAATATAATACAAGGTATTCAGCATATAACCTGATGAGTGTAGGTAATACAATACAAGGTATTCAGCATATAACCTGATGAGTGTAGGTAATATAATACAAGCTATTCAGCATATAACCTGATGAGTGTAGGTAATACAATACAAGGTATTCAGCATATAACCTGATGAGTGTAGGTAATATAATACAAGGTATTCAGCATATAACCTGATGAGTGTAGGTAATATAATACAAGGTATTCAGCATATAACCTGATGAGTGTAGGTAATATAATACAAGGTATTCAGCATATAACCTGATGAGTGTAGGTAATATAATACAAGGTATTCAGCATATAACCTGATGAGTGTAGGTATTATAATACAAGGTATTCAGCATATAACCTGATGAGTGTAGGTAATATAATACAAGGTATTCAGCATATAACCTGATGAGTGTAGGTAATATAATACAAGGTATTCAGCATATAACCTGATGAGTGTAGGTAATATAATACAAGGTCTCTTCATTGCTCTCCACCCTACCTTCCCCTACTTTCCCCCCCTCCTTCCCCCTCCCTCACCCCACCACCCCCAGACCAGTTAATAAGCCCCCCCCTACTCCTCCCCCCTCCCTCACCCCACCCACCACCCCCAGACCAGTTAATAAGCCCCCCCCCCCCCTCCTCCCCCCTCCCTCACCCCACCACCCCCAGACCAGTTAATAAGGCCTACCCCCCTGTCCTCCCCCCTGGATTACTCTCCATTTTCCAGTTTGTTAATGAAGACTTATGGTGCGTTTGTACTGAATGTGTCCAGGGTAAAAAGTGGTCCAGGTTCCGGCTTTAAGATGACTCCTTTCACCTCTACAGACACTGGGCTTTATGAGGAGGGAGGAAGTGGGAGGAAGAGGGAGGAAGAGGGAGGTAGAGAGAGGTAGAGAGAGGTAGAGAGAGAGGTAGAGAGAGGTAGAGAGAGGTAGAGAGCGGAAGAGAGAGGAAGAGAAAGGTAGAGAGGTAGAGAGAGGAAGTGGGAGGTAGAGAGGTAGAGAGAGGTAGAGAGGTAGAGAGAGGTAGAGAGGTAGAGAGAGGTAGAAAGATGTAGAGAGAGGTAGAGAGAGGTAGAGAGAGGTAGAGAGAGGTAGAGAAAGGTAGAGAGAGGTAGAAAGATGTAGAGAGAGGTAGAGAGAGGTAGAGAGAGGTAGAGAGAGGTAGAGAGGTAGAGAGAGGTAGAGAGAGGTAGAGAGAGGTAGAGAGAGGTAGAGAGAGGTAGAGAGAGGTAGAGAAAGGTAGAGAGAGGTAGAGAGAAGTAGAGAGAGGTAGAGAAAGGTAGAGAGAGGTAGAGAGAGGCAGAGAGAGGTAGAGAGAGGTAGAGAGAGGTAGAGAGAGGTAGAGAGAGGTAGAGAGAGGTAGAGAGAGGTAGAGAGAGGTAGAGAGAGGCAGAGAGAGGTAGAGAGAGGCAGAGAGAGGTAGAGAAAGGTAGAGAGAGGTAGAGAGAGGTAGAGAGAGGTAGAGAGAGAGTAGAGAGAGGTAGAGAGAGGTAGAGAGAAGTAGAGAGAGGTAGAGAGGTAGAGAGAGGTAGAAAGATGTAGAGAGAGGTAGAGAGAGGTAGAGAGAGGTAGAGAGAGGTAGAGAAAGGTAGAGAGAGGTAGAGAGAGGTAGAGAGGTAGAGAGAGGTAGAGAGAGGTAGAGAGAGGTAGAGAGAGGTAGAGAGGTAGAGAGGTAGAGAGGTAGAGAGAGGAATAGGGAGGTAGAGAGAGTTAGAGAGAGTTAGAGAGAGATAGAGAGAGGTAGAGAGGTAGAGAGAAGTAGAGAGAGGTAGAGAGAGGTAGAGAGGAGAAAAGAGGTAGAGAGAGGTAGAGAGAGGTAGAGAGAGAGGTAGAGAGAGGTAGAGAGAGGTAGAGAGAGGTAGAGAGAGGTAGAGAGGTAGAGAGGTAGAGAGAGGTAGAGAGAGGTAGAGAGAGGTAGAGAGAGATAGAGAGGTAGAGAGAGGTAGAGAGGTAGAGAGGTAGAGAGAGGAATAGGGAGGTAGAGAGAGTTAGAGAGAGTTAGAGAGAGATAGAGAGAGGTAGAGATAGGTAGAGAGAGTAGAGAGAGTAGAGAAAGGTAGAGAGAGAGGTAGAGAGAAGTAGAGAGAGGTAGAGAGGTAGAGAGAGGTAGAGAGAGGCAGAGAGAGGCAGAGAGAGGTAGAGAAAGGTAGAGAGAGGTAGAGAGAGGTAGAGAGAGGTAGAGAGAGGTAGAGAGAAGTAGAGAGAGGTAGAGAGAGGTAGAGAGAGGTAGAGAGAGGTAGAGAGAAGTAGAGAGAGGTAGAGAGGTAGAGAGAGGTAGAGAGAGGCAGAGAGGCAGAGAGAGGCAGAGAGAGGTAGAGAAAGGTAGAGAGAGGTAGAGAGAGGTAGAGAGAGATAGAGAGAGGTAGAGAGGTAGAGAGAGGTAGAGAGGCAGAGAGAGGCAGAGAGAGGTAGAGAGAGGTAGAGAGAGGTAGAGAGAGGTAGAGAGAAGTAGAGAGAGGTAGAGAGAGTAGAGAGAGGTAGAAAGATGTAGAGAGAGGTAGAGAGAGGTAGAGAGAGGTAGAGAAAGGTAGAGAGAGGTAGAGAGAGAGAGAGAGAGGTAGAGAGAGGTAGAGAGAGTAGAGAGAGAGGCAGAGAGAGGTAGAGAGAGGTAGAGAGAGGTAGAGAGAGGTAGAGAGGTAGAGAGAGGTAGAGAGAGGTAGAGAGAGGTAGAGAGAGGTAGAGAGAGGTAGAGAGAGGTAGAGAGAGGTAGAGAGAGGTAGAGAGGTAGAGAGAGGTAGAGAGAGGTAGAGAGAGGCAGAGAGAGGTAGAGAGTAGAGAGAGGTAGAGAGAGGCAGAGAGAGGTTAGAGAAAGGTAGAGAGGAGGTAGAGTAGAGAGGTAGAGAGAGTAGATAGGAAGAGAGAGAGGCAGAGAGAGGTAGAGAAAGGTAGAGAGAGGTAGAGAGAAGTAGAGAGAGGTAGAGAGGTAGAGAGAGGTAGAGAGAGAGGCAGAGAGAGGTAGAGAAAGGTAGAGAGAGGTAGAGAGAGGTAGAGAGAGGTAGAGAGAGGTAGAGAGAGGTAGAGAGAGGTAGAGAGAAGTAGAGAGAGGTAGAGAGGTAGAGAGAGGTAGAAAGATGTAGAGAGAGGTAGAGAGAGGTAGAGAGAGGTAGAGAGAGAGTGTAGAGAAAGGTAGAGAGAGGTAGAGAGAGGTAGAGAGGTAGAGAGAGGTAGAGAGAGGTAGAGAGAGGTAGAGAGAGGTAGAGAGGTAGAGAGGTAGAGGTAGAGAGAGGAATAGGGAGGAGAGAGAGTTAGAGAGAGTTAGAGAGAGATAGAGAGAGGTAGAGAGGTAGAGAGAAGTAGAGAGAGAGGTAGAGAGAGGGAGAGAGAGGTAGAAAGATGTAGAGAGAGGTAGAGAGAGGTAGAGAGAGGTAGAGAGAGGTAGAGAGAGGTAGAGAGAGGTTAGAGGAGGTAGAGGGGAAGAGAGGGAGGTAGAGAGAGGTAGAGAGAGGTAGAGAGAGGTAGAGAGAGATAGGAGAGGTAGAGAGAGGTAGAGAGGTAGAGAGGTAGAGAGAGGAATAGGGAGGTAGAGAGAGTTAGAGAGAGTTAGAGAGAGATAGAGAGAGGTAGAGATAGGTAGAGAGAAGTAGAGAGAGGTAGAGAAAGGTAGAGAGAGGTAGAGAGAGAAGTAGAGAGAGGTAGAGAGGTAGAGAGAGGTAGAGAGAGGCAGAGAGAGGCAGAGAGAGAGGTAGAGAAAGGTAGAGAGAGGTAGAGAGAGGTAGAGAGAGGTAGAGAGAGGTAGAGAGAGAAGTAGAGAGAGGTAGAGAGAGGTAGAGAGAGGTAGAGAGAGGTAGAGAGAAGTAGAGAGAGGTAGAGAAAGGTAGAGAGAGGTAGAGAGAGGTAGAGAGAGAGGCAGAGAGAGGTAGAGAAAGGTAGAGAGAGGTAGAGAGAGGTAGAGAGAGATAGAGAGAGGTAGAGAGGTAGAGAGAGGTAGAGAGGCAGAGAGAGGCAGAGAGAGGTAGAGAGAGGTAGAGAGAGGTAGAGAGAGGTAGAGAGAGGTAGAGAGGTAGAGAGAAGTAGAGAGAGGTAGAGAGAGGTAGAGAGAGGTAGAAAGATGTAGAGAGAGGTAGAGAGAGGTAGAGAGAGGTAGAGAGAGGTAGAGAGAGGTAGAGAGAGGTAGAGAGGGTAGAGAGGTAGAGAGAGGGCAGAGAGAGGTAGAGAGAGGTAGAGAGAGGTAGAGAGAGATAGAGAGTAGAGAGAGGTAGAGAGGTAGAGAGGTAGAGAGAGGAATAGGGAGGTAGAGAGAGTTAGAGAGAGTTAGAGAGAGGTATAGAGAGAGGTAGAGAGAGGTAGAGAGAGGTAGAGAAAGGCAGAGGGAGGAAGCCACTGAGGTAGAAATAGGATAACAAAATTGAAAAATGATTCTATGCAAACCTGATTAGTAAAGTATTTCTGCAATGGAACATAGAGATATAAAAAGTCCCTAAATATATGAAAAATGAGTCATGATGTAGCCATTATAGGTTAGTATTTCATTACCATTATAGGTTAGTATTTCATTACCATTATGGGTTAGTATTTCATTACCATTATAGGTTAGTATTTCAATTACCATTATAGGTTAGTATTTCAATTACCATTATAGGTTAGTATTTCATTACCATTACAGGTTAGTATTTCATTACCATTATGGGTTAGTATTTCATTACCATTACAGGTTAGTATTTCATTACCATTACAGGTTAGTATTTCATTACCATTATAGGTTAGTATTTCATTACCATTATAGGTTAGTATTTCATTACCATTATAGGTTAGTATTTCTGTAAGGGTATATAGACATACAGTGGGGGAAAAAAGTATTTAATCAGCCACCAATTGTGCAAGTTCTCCCACTTAAAAAGATGAGAGAGGCCTGTAATTTTCATCATAGGTACACGTCAACTATGACAGACAAAATCAGGGAAAAAAATTCAGAAAATCACATTGAATTTATTTGCAAATTATGGTGGAAAATAAGTATTTGGTCAATAACAAAAGTTTCTCAATACTTTGTTATATACCCTTTGTTGGCAATGACACAGGTCAAACGTTTTCTGTAAGTCTGTTGCTGGTATTTTGGCCGATTCCTCCATGCAGATCTCCTCTAGAGCAGTGATGTTTTGGGGCTGTCGCTGGGCAACACGGACTTTCAACTCCCTCCAAAGATTTTCTATGGGGTTGAGATCTGGAGACTGGCTAGGCCACTCCAGGACCTTGAAATGCTTCTTACGAAGCCACTCCTTCGTTGCCCGGGCAGTGTGTTTGGGATCATTGTCATGCTGAAAGACCCAGTCACGTTTCATCTTCAATGCCCTTGCTGATGGAAGGAGGTTTTCACTCAAAATCTCACGATACATGGCCCCATTCATTCTTTCCTTTACATGGATCAGTCGTCCTGGTCCCTTTGCAGAAAAACAGCCCCAAAGCATGATGTTTCCACCCCCATGCTTCACAGTAGGTATGGTGTTCTTTGGATGCAACTCAGCATTCTTTGTCCTCCAAACACGACGAGTTGAGTTTTTACCAAAAAGTTATATTTTGGTTTCATCTGACCATATGACATTCTCCCAATCCTCTTCTGGATCATCCAAATGCACTCTAGCAAACTTCAGACGGGCCTGGACATGTACTGGCTTAAGCAGGGGGACACGTCTGGCACTGCAGGATTTGAGTCCCTGGCGGCGTAGTGTGTTACTGATGGTAGGCTTTGTTACTTTGGTCCCAGCTCTCTGCAGGTCATTCACTAGGTCCCCCCGTGTGGTTCTGGGATTTTTGCTCACCGTTCTTGTGATCATTTTGACCCCACGGGGTGAGATCTTGCGTGGAGCCCCAGATCGAGGGAGATTATCAGTGGTCTTGTATGTCTTCCATTTCCTAATAATTGCTCCCACAGTTGATTCTTCAAACCAAGCTGCTTACCTATTGCAGATTCAGTGTTCCCAGCCTGGTGCCTGGTGCTACTACAATTTTGTTTCTGGTGTCCTTTGACAGCTCTTTGGTCTTGGCCATAGTGGAGTTTGGAGTGTGACTGTTTGAGGTTGTGGACAGGTGTCTTTTACTGATAACAAGTTCAAACAGGTGCCATTAATACAGGTAACGAGTGGAGAACAGAGGAGCCTCTTAAATAAGAAGTTACAGGTCTGTGAGAGCCAGAAATCTTGCTTGTTTGTAGGTGACCAAATACTTATTTTCCACCATAATTTGCAAATAAATTCATTAAAAATCCTACAATGTGATTTTCCAGAATTTTTTCTCTCTCAATTTGTCTGTCATAGTTGACGTGTACCTATGATGAAAATTACAGGCCTCTCTCATCTTTTTAAGTGGGAGAACTTGCACAATTGGTGGCTGACTAAATACTTTTTTTCCCCACCGTACAGTACAAAACCCAAAAAGATATGCACAATTAAAGAATATATAATTTATTATAAAATCATGATGTTGCCTACTGTGAGAGGAAAACGTGACTAGAAAAGCAGGACGGTGTCCCAGTCCTGATGAATCCAAATGAAGAATTCAGCCGTCTTTCATAATCGCAGTAGATGTTGCATCAGTTAGCAACAAGCAAGCCGTTAAACAGCCCCAAACAACTCTAATCAAAACATTCAGCAACAGCCCCGCTCCACACAGCTCTGGTCCCTTTCAAAACTGAATCTGCTCTCTGTGTCCCAAATGGCACCCTATTTCCTATATACTACACTACTTTTGACCAGGACCCACTAAAAGTAATGCACTATTATTTGGGAATGTAAATCAGCCCTGTTCAGAAGTAGGGCACTATAAAGGGATTAAGGTGCCATTTGGCTGAAGGTATGTGTATTCGTCCTCAGCAGATGTGGCTGTCGATTCGGATCATCAACACTGATTCGACAGAGGACCGTTTGATAGAGGTTCAGATCCTGTCCCCTGTAGCTCAGGTGATAGAGCATGGCGCTTGCAACGCCAGGGTTGTGGGTTCGTTTGTAAAACATTTTTACTATGATTCATCATCATCACACTCTCTGTCCATCATTCACAGTGGTACTGTCGAACATGTCATTAAATACCAGAGCGGATCCGGGCGCATTGCTTCTGATGTTCACGTCAGGAATAACGGATGCCTGTGTGTCCAAACTGACACCCTATTCTCTTTATAGTGCACTACTTTTGACCAGAGCCTTATGAGTTCTAGTCAAAAGTAGTGCACTATAAAGGGAACATGGTGTTATTTGGGACGGTACCTTGAAAGTTGAAACCTGTTTAACCTTTTACTGCAGTGGGCTAAATCAGGGTCACAGAGGAAGGCCCTCAAAATTGTCAAAGACTCCAGCCACCCTAGTCATAGACTGTTCTCTCTGCTACCGCACGGCAAGCGGTACCGGAGTGCCAAGTCTAGGTCCAAAAGACTTCTCAACAGCTTCTACCCCCAAGCCATAAGACTCCTGAACAGCTAATCATGGCTACCCAGACTATTTGTACTGCACCCCCACCCCATCTTTTTACGCTGCTGCTACTCTGTTAATTATTTATGCATAGTCACTTTAACTCTACCCACATGTACATATTACCTCAACTACCTCAACTAGCCGGTGCCCCCGCACATTGACTCTGCACCGGTACCCCCCCTGTATATATAGCCTCCCTACTGTCACTTTATTTTACTGTATATATAGCCTCCCTACTGTTATTTTATTTTACTTCTGCTCTTTTTTTCTCAACACTTTTTTGTTGTTGTTTTATTTTACTTTTTTATTTTTAAATAAATGCACTGTTGGTTAAGGGCTGTTAGTAAGCATTTCCCTGTAATGTCTGCACCTGTTGTATTCGGCGCATGTGGCCAATACAATTTGATTTGATTTGATTTGAGACTGTTTATTTTACTGCAGTGGGCTTAATCAGGGTCACACAGAATGTTTCTTTAAAAAAAAAAAAAAAATGTAGTATAGAAGAGAAACTTATCAGGATTACTTTGGTTAGGAAAGGGGGAAGAAACTGGCACATTTAGGTTGTGAATTAAATAGATTGGCCTCTCAGTAGAGCTCTTGATGCTGTGATTACAACTCAGTCATTTATTATTAAGACAAGCAAAAACATTGAAAGACTTCAATGCATCCCAACTGGTACCCTATTCCCTGTATTTTACATTTACATTTACGTCATTTAGCAGACGCTCTTATCCAGAGCGACTTACAAATAGGTGCATTCACCTTATAGCCAGTGGGATAACCACTTTACAATGTTTTTTTTTTTATGTTGTTTTTTGGGGGTTGGGGTTTGGGTTGGGGTAAGGGGGGGAGGGTAGAAGGATTACTTTATCCTATCCCAGGTACTCCTTAAAGAGGTGGGGTTTCAAATGTCTCCGGAAGGTGGTGAGTGACTCCGCTGTCCTGGCGTCGTGAGGGAGCTTGTTCCACCATTGGGGTGCCAGAGCAGCGAACAGTTTTGACTGGGCTGAGCGGGAACTATGCTATATAGAACACTGCTTTTATGCTATATAGAACACTGTTTTTATGCTATATAGAACACTGCTTTTATGCTATATAGAACACTGTTTTTATGCTATATAGAACACTGCTTTTATGCTATATAGAACACTGCTTTTTGACCAGAGCCCGTAGGGGGCCAGTTGGGCTGTTTAGAATAGGGTACCATTTGGAATGCAGGCCTTCAGCTTCGGAATCACTTCATAACTGGAACAGGGGGCGTGAATATCTTCTCTTTTCACTCCGTTCTGTATTAAACTGATTATCTTGTCAAGACGGTTACGACACTCCGTATCTTTTGAGGGCTACTTCGGAACCCTCATCTACAACTTTCATTCCGCAAATGGACTCCAAAGCTGTGTTTACACAAAGAGTATCAGTCGTCGTGGTGACAGCATCTTTAAAGACGAAGAGTCTCTTCAGTGAGAGAAAGGGCTGAAGCGGAATAGCATGTAGGAGCGTGTGAAAAGGCTTAATTATGAATTATGGTTTAAAAAATCTTGCTGTTACAAAGTAGTGTTTAAATATGAATTTCTTCTAGTTGTTTGTGCTGATTTTCCCTCCAGTGGTGTGATGTGTTACATAACCCATACAGAGAATAAAGCAATTAAACACCATCCTTCCTTCCTTCCTGTTAGATAATGAGTTGGATGTGGAAAATGGGTCAAGACTAAAGGAACCAGGCTGCTTGTCTTCCTGCTCCTAATCTGCTCAGTGCTCTAACCCTGACAAATGCAGTAAGCTTAGACTGTACATATCGCTCTTCTCCCTGCTTCTCTCTCTCTCTCTCTCTCTCTCTCTCTCTCTCTCTCTCTCTCTCTCTCTCTCTCTCTCTCTCTCTCTCTCTCTCTCTCTCTCTCTCT
>CM072247.1:3203280-3225780 GCA_036851935.1 Coregonus suidteri | reverse complement strand
TGTGTGTGTGTGTGTGTGTGCGTGCGTGCGTGCGTGCGTGTGTGGTGTGTGTGTGTGTGTGTGTGTGTGTGTGTGTGTGTGTGTGTGTGTGTGTGTGTGTGTGTGTGTGTGTGCGTGCGTGCGTCTGCCTTTCTTTCATTCAGGGCCAGTCTGTACATACATCAGCCAGGGCCTGGGCGGTCATGACATTTTGTCAGCCGATTATTGTCATGCAAAAGACGGCCGGTCTCACAGTAATTAACCGTTCATTAACATAAACACGTTTAGCATCTCCAGGCCACATTATCTTAGTCAGGTCTAAAGAAACATTATGATATGAAGAAAATGTATTTCAGAAGAACAGAATATGAGTTGGCCTACTGTATGTTATCTGGCTAAGCTCCATGCTATAGGCTGGGGTTCCCCAACTGGCCGTGGTTTTATTTGGCCCCCCAATTTTTCTGAGCTAAAATAATAATAATAATAATAATAATAATAATAATAGTAATAATAATAATAATATAAATAATAATAATAATAATAATAATAATAATAATAATAATAATAATAATAATAATACAAATTAAAATAAACATGTTGGACATAAAAGACTGTAAAAAACCAGGAAATCAGCTCCAATTGATTTTAATTTTGTTAATCTGTTCCCAAGTATTCCCACGAAGGCAATTTGCAGTCTACAAATGATTGGTAATTATGTTCCGGCCCATCCGCTCAAGAGAAAATCGGCCCGCGGATATTTTTCCCATTCTGGAGCGAGTGCTCATATGAAGTGGATGTTGAGCGTAAAAGTGATCATTTGAAACAGGTCCTGTACGATTGATTTATAGTTATTTGGCAACTTTAGTTGTAAATTATACAAACCTTAGAATGTGTTAAAAATCTAAACATTTATGATTTGAGAAAGTCGCAAAAAAAAAGCTTGCGCTCTGTTCCTTGCCTCAGGCTGCACAGCTGTTCTCTCATCAAGTGGTCATATTTTCACCCATTCTCAATTGAATGTTGTCTTTATTAATATGTAAAATGAGTTTCTGTTTAGAATGGCCCATTATCAAATGGTCAGGAACAGGAGCAAGAAAATAAAGACGTGTCATCCGTGGTGTAGGCCACTCATCCGTATGTACTGGAGTAGAGAATGGAGGCCACTTTCCCTCGGGTAAGGCTACTCCGCTATTCCGGTTATTTCCCTGCATGACAGGTGATATTCCGCCCAAACTCTGTATGCCATGGGCTCTCCAACCCTGTCCCTCCAGATACCCAATACTCTGTATGCCATGGGCTCTCCAACCCTGTCCCTCCAGCTACCCAGTACTCTGTATGCCATGGGCTCTCCAACCCTGTTCCTCCAGCTACCCAGTACTCTGTATGCCATGGGCTCTCCAACCCTGTTCCCCCCAGCTACCCAGTACTCTGTATGCCATGGGCTCTCCAACCCTGTTCCTCCAGATACCCAGTACTCTGTATGCCATGGGCTCTCCAACCCTGTTCCTCCAGCTACCCAGTACTCTGTATGCCATGGGCTCTCCAACCCTGTTCCTGCAGCTACCCAGTGCTTAATTTGGGAAACCAAGTGAAATCTGTTTCGGGAACATCGATAGCAAAAAAAAAATCACAATTAAACATATTTCATTAAACTGCCAGCCCCTCGCTCTGCGCGCTGGAGAAAGGAATGAAGAAGAGAGGGGAGGAGATGGAAACGCACGGTGGTGAGATATTCTGTAACTAAAGGTAATGCGTCAGACTATTAATTAAGGAAATATAAAAAATGCCTATTACTAAGCTATTCAAAATCAAATGCAAAGTCACTATAACTGTTTAATTTAGACTAGACCAATTATGTACCAAAGATACCAAATACCAATTATGTACCAAATACTTAAATCAGTATTTTTAAAAATATTTTTCTGCCATGTGTAATATGTGGGAGGCTTTGTATTGTATAACGGTACAATCATTATTTTAATTCAGGTTTTTTCCCAGGCTTGAGCTCATAAATAATCCCATGCATAAACTCTAATATGTGTACGGGTGTTTTGAATTAATCATCACCTTAGAAAGCACTGTCCATTTTGCTGTGTTTGGCTTTGAAACAACATCCACAAAGACTGTCTTTAACACTCAGTTTCAACCTGTTGTTGAACTTTCTTCAAATTGATCATCACAGTGAGGTGAGTTTTAAAAGCACATACTGTTTTGATGATAAGTGTTTGATGTGATTTTAGATTGCATTTACATTAATGTCAGAGTGGTTCGATGGACAATAGAGCCTGAATACCAGGCCATTAGACTCACCCCTTCAAAACCCTGAGATAGTTATTCACCCCTTCACAACCCTGAGATAGTTATTCACCCCTTCACAACCCTGAGATAGTTATTCACCCCTTCACAACCCTGAGATAGTTATTCACCCCTTCACAACCCTGAGATAGTTATTCACCCCTTCACAACCCTGAGAGAGTATATTCACCCCTTTATTCACCCCTTCACAACCCTGAGATAGTTATTCACCCCTTCACAACCCTGAGATAGTTATTCACCCCTTCACAACCCTGAGATAGTTATTCACCCCTACACAACCTTGAGAGAGTTACTCACCCCTACACAACCTTGAGAGAGTTACTCACCCCTACACAACCTTGAGAGAGTTACTCACCCCTACAAAACCTTGAGAGAGTTACTCACCCCTACACAACCTTGAGAGAGTTATTCACCCCTACACAACCTTGAGAGAGTTATTCACCCCTACAAAACCTTGAGAGAGTTACTCACCCCTACACAACCTTGAGAGAGTTACTCACCCCTACAAAACCTTGAGAGAGTTACTCACCCCTACAAAACCTTGAGAGTTACTCACCCCTACACAACCTTGAGAGAGTTACTCACCCCTACACAACCATGAGAGAGTTATTCACCCCTACAAAACCTTGAGAGAGTTACTCACCCCTACACAACCTTGAGAGAGTTACTCACCCCTACACAACCTTGAGAGAGTTACTCACCCCTACACAACCATGCTCCTGGCTGTCTTGTCGCTCATGTAATCTCGCACATTCAACAGATCCCAAAAAATAAATGCTTGCCTCCCATCCACACAAACACACACACACACACACACACACACACACACACACACACACACACACACACACACACACTACACAAGTGTGAAGTGCCACAATCTGTTAATCTACGACAGTACACAACCCAGGTTACATTCCAAAGCAGAAGAGACAACCTAAAGCCAATGGCTACATTACTACTGAAGAGTTATACACAACCTTGAGACATTACTACTGAAGTGGAAGAAAACAACCATCCATGTCATTTCGTTGTAGGCCTCCTGTAGCTCAGTTGGTAGAGCATGGCGCTTGCAACTCCAGGGTTGTGGGTTCGATTCCCACGGGGGGCCAGTATGAAAAATGTATGCACTCACTAACTGTAAGTCGCTCTGGATAAGAGCGTCTGCTAAATGGCAAAAAAAAAATGTTCTGCCGACATTAATTGTGTTTCTATAGAAACAGACTACAAAAACAGATAGTCAGTCCTCTGTAGTTCAGCTGGTCCTCTGTAGCTCAGTTGGTAGAACACGGTGCTTGTAACGCCAAGGTAGTGGGTTCGATCCCCGGGACCACCCATACACAAAAAATGTATGCACGCATGACTGTAAATCGCTTTGGATAAAAGCGTCTGCTAAATGACTTATTATTATTATGTTTGGGGGGTTAGAGTACCCATCTCCAGTCTGTTTGGAGGGTTAGTGTCTCTGACACCAACTGGGGAGGTCTCTGACACCAACTGGGGAGGTCTCTGTCTCTGACACCAACTGGGGAGGTCTCTGTCTCTGACACCAACTGGGGAGGTCTCTGACACCAACTGGGGAGGTCTCTGTCTCTGACACCAACTGGGGAGGTCTCTGTCTCTGACACCAACTGGGGAGGTCTCTGTCTCTGACACCAACTGGGGAGGTCTCTGACACCAACTGGGGAGGTCTCTGACACCAACTGGGGAGGTCTCTGACACCAACTGGGGAGGTTTCTGTCTCTGACACCAACTGGGGAGGTCTCTGTCTCTGACACCAACTGGGGAGGTCTCTGACACCAACTGGGGAGGTCTCTGACACCAACTGGGGAGGTCTCTGTCTCTGACACCAACTGGGGAGGTCTCTGACACCAACTGGGGAGGTCTCTACCTCTGACACCAACTGGGGAGGTCTCTGACACCAACTGGGGAGGTCTTGACACCAACTGGGGAGGTCTCTGACACCAACTGGGGAGGTCTCTGACCTCAACTGGGGAGGTCTCTACCTCTGACACCAACTGGGGAGGTCTCTGACACCAACTGGGGAGGTCTCTGACACCAACTGGGGAGGTCTCTGACACCAACTGGGGAGGTCTCTGACACCAACTGGGGAGGTCTCTTCTCTGACACCAACTGGGGAGGTCTCTGACACCACCTGGGGAGGTCTCTGTCTCTGCTCTGACACCAACTGGGGAGGTCTCTGACACAACTTGGGAGGTCTCTGACACCACTGGGGAGGGAGGTCTCTGACACCAACTGGGGAGGTCTCTGTCTCTCTCTGACACCACTGGGGAGGTCTCTGACACCACCTGGGGAGGTCTCTGTCTCTGCTCTGACACAACTGGGGAGGTCTCTGACACCACCTGGGGAGGTCTCTGTCTCTGCTCTGACACCAACTGGGGAGGTCTCTGACACCAACTGGGGAGGTCTCTGTCTCTTCTCTGACACCAACTGGGGAGGTCTCTGTCTCTTCTCTGACACCAACTGGGGAGGTCTCTGTCTCTGACACCATCTGGGGAGGTCTATGTCTCTGCTCTGACACCAACTGGGGAGGTCTCTGTCTCTGACACCAACTGGGGAGGTCTCTGACACCAACTGGGGAGGTCTCTGTCTCTGACACCAACTGGGGAGGTCTCTGTCTCTGTTAAAATCAACTGGGGAGGTCTCTGTCTCTGTTAAAATCAACTGGGGAGGTCTCTGTCTCTGTTAAAATCAACTGGGGAGGTCTCTGATACCAACCGGGGAGGTCTCTGTCTCTGACACCAACTGGGGAGGTCTCTGCTCTGACACCAACTGGGGAGGTCTCTGACACCAACTGGGGAGGTCTCTGTCTCTGACACCAACTGGGGAGGTCTCTGTCTCTGTTAAAATCAACTGGGGAGGTCTCTGTCTCTGCTCTGACACCAACTGGGGAGGTCTCTGACACCAACTGGGGAGGTCTCTGTCTCTGACACCAACTGGGGAGGTCTCTGTCTCTGACACCAACTGGGGAGGTCTCTATCTCTGACACCAACTGGGGAGGTCTCTGTCTCTGATACCAACTGGGGAGGTCTCTGTTTCTGACACCAACTGGGGAGGTCTCTGTCTCTGTTGACACCAACTGGGGAGGTCTCTGTATCTGACACCAACTGGAGAGGTCTCTGTCTCTGACACCAACTGGGGAGGTCTTTGTTCTGAAACCAACTGGGGAGGTCTCTGTTCTGACACCAACTGGGGAGGTCTCTGTCTCTGATACCAACTGGGGAGGTCTCTGTCTCTGATACCAACTGGGGAGGTCTCTGTTTCTGATACCAACTGGGGAGGTCTCTGTTTCTGATACAAACTGGGGAGGTCTCTGTTTCTGACACCAACTGGGGAGGTCTCTGTTTCTGACACCAACTGGGGAGGTCTCTGTTTCTGACACCAACTGGGGAGGTCTCTGTTCTGACACCAACTGGGGAGGTCTCTGTCTCTGATACCAACTGGGGAGGTCTCTGTCTCTGACACCAACTGGGGAGGTCTGTGTTCTGACACCAACTGGTGAGGTCTCTGTTCTGACACCATCTGGGGAGGTCTCTGTCTCTGATACCATCTGGGGAGGTCTCTGTATCTGACACCAACTGGGGAGGTCTCTGTCTCTGATACCAACCGGGGAGGTCTCTCTCTGACACCAACTGGGGAGGTCTCTGCTCTGACACCATCTGGGGAGGTCTCTTCTCTGACACCATCTGGGGAGGTCTCTGTCTCTGATACCAACTGGAGAGGTATCTGTCTCTGACAACAGCAACAGCATACTAATGAAAGCCTTGGGCTAAACTGGTTCATTAGAAGACAAGCAAAGCAGCAACAAACTGAATAGAGCTACTTAGCTCTTCCACTAGCATGTTAGCAGCAGACTGTAGCAGAGGTACTGTATATGGTAGTGGTAGCCACTAACATTAGCCTCATAGTCCCATGGGCAGTAATGGCCAATTAGACATCTCTCTGATGAACCATCCACATGCCTGTGTGGCAATTAGGGAGGCTAGGAGAGACTAAGAGAGGCTAAGAGAGGCTAGGAGAGGCTAAGAGAGGCTAGGAGAGGCTATGAGAGACTAAGAGAGGCTAGGAGAGGCTATGAGAGGCTAAGAGAGGCTAGGAGAGGCTAGGAGAGGCTAAGAGAGGCTAGGAGAGGCTATGAGAGGCTAAGAGAGGCTAGGAGAGGCTAAGAGAGGCTAGGAGAGGCTAAGAGAGGCTAAGAGAGGCTATGAGAGACTAAGAGAGGCTAGGAGAGGCTATGAGAGGCTAAGAGAGGCTAGGAGAGGCTAAGAGAGGCTAAGAGGGGCTAGGAGAGGCTAAGAGAGGCTAGGAGAGGCTAAGAGAGGCTAGGAGAGGCTAGGAGAGGCTAAGAGAGGCTAGGAGAGGCTATGAGAGGCTAAGAGAGGCTAGGAGAGGCTAGGAGAGGCTAAGAGAGGCTAGGAGAGGCTATGAGAGGCTAAGAGAGGCTAGGAGAGGCTAGGAGAGGCTAAGAGAGGCTAGGAGAGGCTAGGAGAGGCTAAGAGAGGATAGGAGAGGCTAGGAGAGGTTAGGAGAGGATAGGAGAGGCTAGGAGAGGTTAGGAGAGGTTAGGAGAGGCTAGGAGAGGCTAGGAGAGGCTAAGGAGAGGCTAGGAGAGGCTAGGAGAGGCTAAGAGAGGCTAAGAGAGGATAGTCGTTATACTGTCACAGGCCAGGGATACATCCCAAATGGCACCCTACTTCTTCTATAGTGCCCTACTTTTGACCAGAGCCCTTGTTAATATTGTGCACTATATAGGGAATATGGTACTATTTGGGATGCAGCCTTGACCAGCTAGCTACAACATTGTTCTGTTGGAAGCTGGAAGCCAGCTAGCGGCTACACCATTCTTGAAAGCCAGCTTGCGCCAAGCAACAAGCCGCAGAATTGGGATTCCAATTACGCTCTTTAGGCGTTGGATCATTGCAACCTTCCATCTGAAGAGGGATTGTTGCGCGTCAGTTGTTGATAATGTATGTTGTTATCTTGTTACTATAGAAGAGATAGTGTATCATAGCCCATCAATCACTCAAGGCTAGCTTGTTACTGTAGAGAGATAGTGTATCATAGCCCATCAATCACTCAAGGTTAGTTTGTTACTGTAGAGAGATAGTGTATCATAGCCCATCAATGATTCAAGGATGGATGGCTCATACTAATATAGTAACCTACATCTTTACTGGTTAGCTTAGTTTCTGAGTGAGCTTAATGGATCTTTCATTTGACATTTCCAGTGTCATTGTCAGCTTGCTACTGTAGGAGTGGTATCTCAATCAATTCACCTCAAAGCTGAATGCCTCATACCCGAACATTAAAACCATACTGGTTCATATATTATATATATATATATGGCATGTATTGGTCCGTTCTTCTTGGCGAGTTTAAAGAGGTTAAAGCATCTTTCATTTGCCATTCCCTGGTTGGTGTTTCAGCTGAGTCGTGTCAACAGGAAGCTGATAAACACTGTATAAGGTAACAGACAGAGGACGGTGATGCATCAGAGGTGATACTGTCATTTGGATGGACAGCTGGCAGCCTCCTGTATTGATCCGGACCACATCTCAGTCCATAGACCTGCGTCCCACATGGAACCCTATTCCTTTTTTAGTGCACTACTTTTGACCAGGGCCTATACAGGTAATAGGGTCCCCGTTTGGGACGCAGGCCATAGCTCTGCAGTAAAGCAGCAGTATGAGGAAACAATCAGGTCCCAACAGAGTTTCAGAGCAGACACAAACAGACAGGTGGATGTTTTACAGTTTGCCAAGTCAGATAATGCAAAGTTGACTGTGAAAAACAAGATCAGGCGGTCACAAGTGTATCATAACGAGATAATATATACAGTCTATTAAATAGGGGATATAAAATATAAGATAATCTATACAGTCTATTAAATAGGATATATAAATTATAAAATAATCTATACAGTCTATTAAATAGGATATATAAATTATAAAATAATCTATACAGTCTATTAAATAGGATATATAAATTATAAAATAATCTATACAGTCTATTAAATAGGATATATAAATTATAAAATAATCTATACAGTCTATTAAATAGGATATATAAATTATAAAATAATCTATACAGTCTATTAAATAGGGGATATAAAATATAAGATAAGATAATCTATACAGTCTATTAAATAGGATATATAAATTATAAAATAATCTATACAGTCTATTAAATAGGATATATAAATTATAAAATAATCTATACAGTCTATTAAATAGGATATATAAATTATAAAATAATCTATACAGTCTATTAAAATAGGATATATAAATTATAAAATAATCTATACAGTCTATTAAATAGGATATATAAAATTATAAAATAATCTATACAGTCTATTAAATAGGATATATAAATTATAAAATAATCTATACAGTCTATTAAATAGGATATATAAATTATAAAATAATCTATACAGTCTATTAAATAGGGGATATAAAATATAAGATAAGATAATCTATACAGTCTACTAAATAGAGAATGTTACAGTGGAGGACTGTGGAGTATTACAATGTGGGTTTGACTGAGTTGAAGCAGTGGTATAGCGCTCCTTAGAACACACACTGCACAATCCAAACGTCTCCTCAAAAGATACACTGTATTCTTCTTTCATCTCTGCTCTGTACGTGGAGATACTGTTAGCTTTTAACCATCCTTGGATCATCAAACACAATAACTGATGAGAAAACGCCTTCAGATTTCAGATGTTTGGAGAGAGAAGTCTGCTGTCATTCGTTTTTTTAATCAGCAACAGAAGAAAGCTGATCGCTTGTGAGGTATATAACACACACACACACACACACACACACACACACACACACACACACACACACACACACACACACACACACACACACACACACACACACACACACACACACAGTTGACTTTAGGAGACGACACCTCACTATAAATAATTGCATGCACAGAACCTGAAATGCAAATGGATGTGATTCACAATGGCTAGTCTCTCTCTGTATAGTATGTATCTATAGGTGCACTCTGTCGTTTAAAAAAAAAAAATTCTGCAGTGAACAGAGATGGAGTTGATAGATAAAGAGAAGTTGTGTATTATCCTTTAATCACATTGTAATGTTTTAACTGAAATTATGATCTCTTTTAGTTTGCTGTACCTGCTCCACCCTAACCACTCCACTCTACAGGATATTTCTCTTTACACACTGTAGTTTTTATTCTGCAGTGAACAGACATTAAATCCATTTGGTGAAGAGCAATACAGTGAAGCATTTGGCATCACTTTGGTTAGCCACACCTGTTCTTCTCAAACCTAGGTCCTAATATTCCTTTAAAAAAAAGGAAGTGCCACGCTGCGGTGAAGAGCCACGCTGCGGTGAAGAGCCACGCTGCGGTGAAGAGCCACGCTGCGGTGAAGAGCCACGCTGCGGTGAAGAGCCACGCTGCGGTGAAGAGCCACGCTGCGGTGAAGAGCCACGCTGCGGTGAAGACAGCTGTGGTCCTCTGTAGCTCAAATTGGTAGAGCATGACGCTTGTAACGCCAGGGTGGTGGGTTCGATCCCCGGGACCACCCATACGTAAAAATGTATGCACACATGACTGTAAGTCGCTTTGGATAAAAGCGTCTGCTAAATGGCATATTATTATTATTATTAAGAGACATGACATCTATTACGGAGGCTGCTGGAAAGGAGAAGAAGAGTACTGTATCTGGAAATACAAAATCACACAACCTTTTGGTTTTCCGTCCCTTCTCCACTCTAACCAAGGTCCTTAGTTCTCTATAGCAGTTGTTCATTTAGCAGTGAAATCCATTAGTTGATACAGTGCCTTCAGAAAATATATTCACACCCCTTGGGATTAAAATGGATTTAATTGTCTTTTGTTTTGATCTACACAAAATACTCTGTAATGTCAAAGTGTAAGAAGAATTATACATTTTTAAAGATCAATGAAAAATAAAACACTAATATATCTTGATTAGATAAGTATTCAACCCCCTGAGTCATTACATGTTAGAATCACCTTTGGCAGCGATTACAGCTGGTAGTCTTTTTGGGTAAGTCTCTAAGAGCTTTTCACACCTGGATCATACAATATTTCCCCATTATTATTATTTTTTTAACTCTTCAACTTCTGTCCAGTTGGTTGTTCATCGCTAGACGGCCATGTTCAAGTTTTGCCATAGATCTTCAAGCCGATTTAAGTCAAAACCCTAACTCGGCCACTCAGCAACATTCAATGTCGTCTTGGTAAGCAACTCCAGTGTATATTTTGGCCTTGTGTTATTGTTCTGCTGAAAGGTGAATTCATCTCCCAGTGTCTGGTGGAAAGCAGACTGAACCAGGTTTTCCTCTAGGATTTTGCCTGTGCTTAGCTCCATTCCATGTATTTTTATCCTAAAAAACTCCCTTGTCCTTGCCGTTGACAAGCACACCCATAAAATGATGCAGCCACCACCACGCTTGAAAATACGAAGAGTGGTACTCAGTGATGTGTTGTGTTGGATTTGCCCCAAACATAATGATTTGAATTCAGGACAAAAAGTGAATTTCTTTGCCACATTTGTTTGCGGCATTATTTTAGTGCCTTATTGCAAACAGGATGCATGTTTTGGAAGATTTTTACTCTATACAGAATTCCTTCTTTTCACTCTGTCATTAAGTGGGACTTGCGAATCAAAAGTCCCAACTTCGTCATACTTCTTATGGTTCTTCTGCACGCAACTCCTCTCCTCAAACTTTGAAATGTGCAGACTGGTCTGGAATAGTGTGCTTGCGCACAACTTTTTGATATAATTTATACTTTTTAAACAATTATTTTTTGTTGTCTTTATATTTGTCCATCTTCATTCACTTTAATGGGACTTTTTTTCAACATTCTAAAGCTCCCCATTGTGACATCATCACTTCCAACATTCCATTCTCTGTAAATGCCTCAATGCAACTTTTGACACAAATCAGCTACTTTGACCGTTTTGCCAAACACTTAGACAAAAACTTAGAGGGTATGACGTCTTCATCTACTTCTCTGCTATTCCAATCCGTAATAATAAAATAATTATCTGGTACCGATCAAATGTTACAGCTGTTTAAGTGACCGCATCAACAACATTTTCTGTGTTGTTTTATAAACAACTGACATTTTGACCACTTTCCGAACAAGTTAGGCAAAAAGTTAGATTTTATGACACCTTTGTCTACTTCTCTGCTATTCAAATCTGTCCTCGGAACAAACATATCTTATACAGATCTAATGATACAGCTGTTTTAGTACCTGCGCTAACAAATGTTTCCAACGTTTTCCAAACAACTGACATTTTGACCACTTTCCGAATAAGTTAGACAAAAAGTTAGAGGGTGTGACATCTTTGTCTACTTCTGTGCTATTCAAATCTGAAATAAGAACAGAGATATCTACTACCAATCAAGAGGTACATCTGTTTTAGTAACAAACATCAACTAATTTAGCGAACTGCCATAGAACTTATCAGATATTCAATGTCTGCTTTTTTTTTTTTTTTTTACCCATCTACCAATAGGTGCCCTTCTTTGCGTGGCATTGGAAAACCTCCCTGGTCTTTGTGGTTGAATCTGTGCTTGAAATTACTACTCGACTGAGGGACCTTACAGATAATTGTAAGTGTGGGGTACAGAGATGAGGTAATCCATGTAATGTATTATGTGACTTGTTAAGCAAATTTGTACTACAGAAACATATTTAGACTTGCCATAACAAAGGGGTTGAATATTTATTGACTCAAGACATTTCAGTGTTAACTACTAGTTTTCATTCTGCATTGAAAGACCAACCTGGACTCAGGGGTAGACGTAACATAGTAAACTAAAAATCCAGGACACTCCATGTAGTATGATATGTTACGTTTCATATGGTATGTATTCATTTGTGGATGTCCATCATCCATTTCGTATATGTTATGAGTCAGAAATGGTATGATATGTTACGAATTGAAATTCGTACGATATGTTACACATTTGCAAAACTTATGCTATGTTATGAATGAAAGGGTTAAGGTTAGGGGAAGGGTTAGCTAACATGCTAAGTAGTTGCAAAGTTGCAAAAATGATCAAGTTGTCCGTGATGAGATTCGAACGCGCAACCTTTGTGTTGCTAGACATCCAACCCCGACCAACCACCCTCCTTTTGTTTTGCCTTCAGTAACCTTCTGTCTTATGTATCCATAACAAACGTAAAAAAAAAAAAAAAACATACTAATTTGAGTGTCACGGATTTACTTTTACTGTGTTACGTCCAGTGTAGGACACCAGGCTGAACAGACATGAGATTGATTATGAATTTGGTAGATATACAAAATCATACAAACCCTACTAATAACCAAGTTTTGTTCTCCTTTTTGGACTGCTGCTTCCAGCTCTTCTCTAACCAAGGTCCTTATTTCTCAATACTAGTTTTCATTCTGTAGTGAACGGACGGTCAGTTATTCACACCAACTTTTCTTTTTATATTTTTATAAAAAAAATAAAAAAAACAGATCCAAACATGCAAATATAGAAACAACAACTTACTTCCACGAACAACGACTACATCTCATCGGCCCAGATCCATATGTTCTCACCTCCATCCCTGCCCAGATCCATATGCTCACACCCCCATCCCTAGTGTCTACATTATTGTTTGCCACAATTGTACCAATTTGTTTTTCTCGGTCGGCCATGCTTTTTCAATAATAAATCATTAGATGTTTCCGTTGTGTTAATGATGGCAGATTGATTGATTTCCTGGTTTTGAATATAGGTTTTTTCAAGATGCGTGATGAGAAGAGAATTGTCCAGCCCATCTGGTATCTCACTACAGCCCCATATGCCACGTCTTGAAATATGCAGACAGACAGATTAAAAGTAAGTTTCCATTGTAATACTTCTGACAGCGAACTTTCTATCTCCGCCCATAACTTTTGGACTTGATAACATTCCCAGAAGGCATGGATTATTGAGTCATTATTAGTTTTACACTTAAGAAATGACTCTGCCGTTGTGCAGTAGAATGTGAATTTTGTCTCTTGTATAATATATTATATCCATTAGTTTATCCTGCATTACATCTCTTAAAAATACGCTCCATTTTAGTTTATGGCTCCACTCTAACAAAGGTCTCAGCACTATGTATGGACCTATGAGATTAAGTCATGTATAATCTGCACTAGTTAAGGAGTTATGTGTACGTTACAATGTTCTTGTGATACGATTTATATTGGAAAAACATCCCGCGCATTGAAAGTACGCCTTGGAACATAAATCTGCTATCAGACATCAAGATATCACCTCGCCGGCAACGAACTGAATCATTCTATTAATGAATTGTGTTTGCTTCGGGATGGAAAAGGTTCTTCCACCACGTAGAGGAGGGGACTATGTCAACAAATGACTCTAAAGAGAAGCCATGTGGATATATACATTAAACACTGTATGTCTACAAGGTTTAAACAAATAATTCGATTTCACTTCCTTCCTAAAGGCCAAAAATAGACTGCTGTACAAGAGCCATATCAGATTTAGCATATCATTGATATGCGTAAAAATGTATGCACACATGACTGTAAGTCGCTTTGGATAAAAGCGTCTGCTAAATGGCATATTATTATTATTATTATTATTATTATATTATTATTATTATGAGTTAGCCCCACATATTGATGAACGGCCTGAGCCTGATGTCCTTTGTGATATATCATGAATTGATATAATGGATCCAAGTGAGCGGACACCTAAGGCAATTGATTCATGAAGTGTTCATGCCTAATGCCCTCAATTGCCCTCCCATACCCTATAAATCTGTATGTCTTTGTGACTAACATGTATACAAGGTAGACAAAGAGAAGCCACATCCCTGATTGGCAGATGAGTGGCGACCCTGATTAGAAGCACCTGCTCATTGGTTGCTCACCTGTGTTCCCTATAAATGCTGTTTCGAATTAAAAAGATTTGTGTGCGTACACACTGAAGAACGCTGCAAAGCCGAAATGTCAGCGTAGGCACACCTTTTTTGCTAATCTGAATTCACGGGTTTTACGCACCAACCAAACTTCTGGGATAGTGCAACGGTCCCCTTTCGATTAGATGTTATAACTCCCTCCGAGACTACCTGGTAAATGGTACCTTTCAAACTATTTATCTAGGTGAGGCAGGTAGCCTAGCGGTTAAGAGCATTGACCCAGTAACCGACAAGTCACTGGTTCAAAATCCCCGAGGTGACTAGGTGAAAATCTGTCGATGTGCCCTTGAGCAAGGCACTTAATCCTAATTGCTCCAGTAATTTGCTCTGGATGAGAGTGTATGCTAAAGGGCTAAAATGGAAAGACTATATTTCTCTGAAGACCACGCTCAAACTATTTCTCTAAAGACCATGATAAAACTACCTTCCAAACATTGCCATCTCTGTTACCCAACCTTCTCCACTCTAATTCATTTCCCTCAAATTGTGTTTTAAAACTGCCTTCCTTAAGCCTTAACTCTGTGTTAAAAACCCCATCTGTAACCTTAAAGCGTGCTAGCAGATACCCATTGAGTTCCAGTCATTGCGCTAATGCTAATTAGCAAATGCGCTAGTGCTAGTTAGCAACTTCCTTCAAACTGCATGCAGAGACATAAAAATGGTCTCCATGAGTTGATCTAACTGCCTAATTGCCAAAAATCCCGAAGTATCCATTTAACTTGGTGGTAAAACTCCCTCCTGTCTCCATTACTGAACAAGGAAGTGTGGTGATTTATCAACTTGCTAACCTACAGTCTCCCTCAACTCTGTGTTAAAACCACCTTCCAGACTGAGCCATCTCTGTTCCTCTCTACCAGATAACAGGAGGTCTGGGTAAATTAATGTGATCTGGAGGAGTGGCTGCTTCATTACGACTGATCTGGGACCTGCTTCATTACGACTGATCTGGGACCTGCTGATTTCCCTCTCACAACCAAGACCAGTTTGGCAGCTCACATTCCCTCACCTCCCATTAACAAACACACAGAGACACACACACACATAGAGAAACACACACACACTGAAACATACACACATACTGTAAGCCTGCATGCAGAAACACACTCGCATGCACACACACACACACACACACCCACACACACACCATAACAGGTGATAGTGTTAACCATATGACTGGAGGATAACAGGTGACAGTGTTAACCATATGACTGGAGGCTAACAGGTGATAGTGTTAACCATATGACTGGAGGATAACAGGTGACAGTGTTAACCATATGACTGGAGGATAACAGGTGATAGTGTTAACCATATGACTGGAGGATAACAGGTGACAGTGTTAACCATATGACAGCTGGCTGGAGGATAACAGTGAAGTATTGGCTCTAATGGGCTCAGAATCACACATGCACAGAGATATGTGATGCCCACTTAGCACCCTGAGACCACGGGTAGGGAGGGGTGTGTGTGTGTGTGTGTGTGTGCGTGTGTGTGTGTGTGTGTGTGTGTTTGCATGCCCACATGCGTGTGTGTGAGTGATCTATTCAACCAAACGTGATTGTCAGGTAAGAGACGGCTCTAGACCATGTTGAGAGCTTGAATCCAAACAGCAAGAAGGAACATTTAATGTTTCTAGGAACTCTGGTTTGATTGAACAAGGCCCAGCCAGTCCCAGTCTGCTGTGTAGCCAGCGGAGGAATATAGAGGGACACACATAAAGAAACTGGGCAGGGGAGAGAGCAAGACGGAATGTGGCTCTGTGACTCTTTTCTCTCCTGAAGAAAGGAAATCAGTCCAGTTCACCCTGAGCACAGCTCTCTAGAGGGCCATTCACTACAGCTAGCCTGCGGTAGGTTTTTCTTTATTTTTACTATTTTCTACATTGTAGAATAATAGTGAAGACATCAAAACTATGAAATAACACATATGGAATTATGTAGTAACTAAAATAGTGTTAAACAAATCAAAATATATTTTATATTTGTGATTCTTCAATGTAGCCAACGCTTTGCCTTGATGACAGCTTTGCACACTCTTGGCATTCTCTCAACCAGCTTCATGAGATAGTCACCTGGAATGCATTTCAATTAACAGGTATTGTGGAAATTATTTCCTTCTTAATGCATTTGAGCCAATCAGTTGTGTTGTGACAAGGTAGGGGTGGTATACAGAAGATAGTCCTATTTGGTAAAAGACCAAGTCCATATTATGGCAAGAACAGCTCAAATAAGCAAAGAGAAACGACAGTCCATCATTACTTTAAGAACATTAAGGTCAATTCAGAACATTTCGATACGTCTTCCCATCTGGTTTGCTCTTAGTGGGACTATCATTTGTTTTTCAACAGGACAATGACCCAACACACCTCCAGGCTGTGTAAGGGCTATTTGACCAAGAAGGAGAGTGATGGAGTGCTGCATCAGATGACCTGGCCTCCACAATCACCTGGCCTCAACCCAATTGAGATGGTTTGGGATGAGTTAGACCACAGTGAGTGAAGGAAGCCAAAAAGTGCCTCAGTGGCATATGTGGGAAACTCATTCAAGCAGTGCTAACTGTGCCACTAGAGCATTCGCAGGTCAGGCTCTGTAAGCCGGCCGCGACCAAGGAGTGGCTATTTGAAGAATCTCAAATATATTTTGATTGGTCCAGGGTCACAATCGTTGAGAGACGGGTCGGACCAAGGGATGTAGCGTACATGTTTATTAACTCAATAAGCATACAACAAAACAAGAAACAACGTAACGTGGGTCCTCGGCTTCACATGCAAGGGAACCAGATCCCACAACTAAGGTAGGCAACATGGCTACCTAAGTATGATCCCCAATCAGAGACAAAGCGACAGCTGTCTCTCTGTGAATCACACCCGGCCAAACATAGAAATACAACCTAGATCTACTACATAGAAATACAAAAACATAGATTCACTCAAACCAACGAGAGTTCTCTCGATCAGGGCGTGACAAACACTTTTTTGGTTACTACATGATTCCATATGTGTTTTCTTTCATAGTTTTGATATCTTCACTATTATTCTACAATGTAGAAAATAGTAAAAAAAAGAAAAAACCCTGGAATGAGGAGGTGTGTCCAAACTTGACTGGTACTGTATGTGTGTGTGTGTGTGTGTGCGCGTGTGTATGTGTGTGTGTGTGCGCGTGTATGTGTGTGTGTGTGTGTGTGTGTTGTGTGTTTGTGTGTGTGCGTGTGTGCGCGTGTGTGCGCGTATGTGTGTGTGTGTGTGTGTGTGTGTGTGTGTGTGTGTTTGTGATCCTCCATCCTTACACAGTGAGGGGTCTCATAAGGGTATTATGTTGTGTCCCTAAAGGCACCCTATTCCCTAAAAGTAGTGCACTACAAATAGACCACATGGTCAAAAGTAGTGTACTACATAGGGAATAGGGTGCCATTTGGGACGCATTATGAGTCACTGCTGGAGTTTCCCTCTTGAAACGTCTTCCAGTGTCACCACGGTGGTAGAGTAGCCTTCCAAGTCTAGCATGTTTCTGACAGCCATGTCACAACCAAAGCACTGCCGCTACGTCGCCTACGTTCTTGTCTAGAATGTATGAATGTAGTATTATGTTAATATTAATCTGCTCTCTCGCTCTCGTCCTCTCATCCTCTCATCTCTCTGAAGCTGTAGAGATTAATGATACACCCCCCTGGGTCTTCATCTGGGCTGGAATATTCAGAGGGAGATGAATGATACAACCCCCTGGGTCTTCATCTGGGCTGGAATATTCAGAGGGAGATTAATGATACAACCCCCTGGGTCTTCATCTGGGCTGGAATATTCAGAGGGAGATTAATGATACACCCTCTGGGTCTTCATCTGGGCTGGAATATTCTGCCTCTGATTGGGTCTTCATCTGGGCTGGAAACATTCAGAGGGAGATTAATGATATCACCCTCTGGGTCTTCATCTGGGCTGGAATATTCAGAGGGAGATTAATGATACAACCCCCTGACCCAATCAACTGGGCTGGAATATTCAGGGGGAGATGAATGATACACCCTCTGGGTCTTCATCTGGGCTGGAATATTCAGAGGGAGATTCATGATACAACCCCTGGGTCTTCATCTGGGCTGGAATATTCAAAGGGAGATGAATGATACAACCCCCTGGGTCTTCATCTGGGCTGGAATATTCAGAGGGAGATAAATGCAGAGCAAAATGTCAGCAGTTAAATGTTAAAGCTGTACAGAGTCACCTCAGAGCCCAGTCAGGAGGCCCTTTATTATGAGCCCAGTGAGGCTTCCTTTAACCTCAGAGCCCAGTCAGGAGGCTACTGTTTATTACCTCAGAGCCCAGTCAAGAGGCTTCTGTTTGTTACCTCAGAGCCCAGTGAGGCGTCTCTTTGTTACCTGTGTGTCAGGTGCTTCTCTGTGATACCTCAGTCAGGAGGCTTCTCTTTATTACCTAGAGCCCAGTCAAGAGGGGTACCTCAGCCCAGTCAGGAGGCTTCTCTTTATTACCTCAGAGCCCAGTCAGGAGGCTTCTCTTTATTACCTCAGAGCCCAGTCAGGAGGCTTCTCTTTATTACCTCAGAGCCCAGTCAGGAGGCTTCTCTTTATTACCTCAGAGCCCAGTCAAGAGGCTTCTCTTTATTACCTCAGAGCCCAGTCAAGAGGCTTCTCTTTATTACCTCAGAGCCCAGTCAAGAGGCTTCTCTTTATTACTCAGAGCCCACAAGAGGCTTCTCTTATTCCCTCAGAGCCCAGACAAGAGGCTTCTCTTTATTACCTCAGACCAGTCAAGAGGCTTCTCTTTATTACCTCAGAGCCCAGTCAAGAGGCTTCACTTTATTACCTCAGAGCCCAGTCAAGAGGCTTCTCTTTATTACCGCCTATGTTCAATAGGCTTCTCTTTATTACATCAGTAGCCCAGTCAAGAGGCTTCTCTTTATTACCTCAGAGTCCAGTCAAGATGTTCTCTGACTCAGAGCCCAGTCAGGAGGTCTCTTTATTACCTCAGAGCCCAGTCAAGAGGCTTCTCGCTACCTCAGAGCCCAGTCAAGAGGCTTCTCTTTATTACCTCAGAGCCCAGTCAGGAAGCTTCTCTTTATTACCTCAGAGCCCAGTCAAGAGGCTTCTCTTTATTACATCAGAGCCCTCAGTCAGGAGGCTTCTCTTTATTACCTCAGAGCCCAGTCAGAGATTTATTACCTCAGAGCCCAGTCAAGAGGCTTCTCTTTATTACCTCAGAGGCCAGTCAAGAGGCTTCTCTTTATTACCTCAGAGCCCAGGGAGATACATGAGCCCAGTCAAGAGAGCTTCTCTTTATTACCTCATGTCCCAGTCAAGAGGCTTCTCTTTATTACCTCAGAGCCCAGTCAGGAGGCTTCTCTTTATTACCTCAGAGCCCAGTCAAGAGGCTTCTCTTTATTACCTCAGAGCCCAGTCAAGAGGCTTCTCTTTATTACCTCAGAGCCCAGTCAGGAAGCTTCTCTTTATTACCTCAGAGCCCAGTCAAGAGGCTTCTCTTTATTACATCAGAGCCCAGTCAGGAGGCTTCTCTTTATTACCTCAGAGCCCAGTCAAGAGGCTTCTCTTTATTACCTCAGAGCCCAGTCAAGAGGCTTCTCTTTATTACCTCAGAGCCCAGTCAAGAGGTTTCTCTTTATTACCTCAGAGCCCAGTCAAGAGGCTTCTCTTTATTACCTCAGAGCCCAGTCAGGAGGCTTCACTTTATTACCTCAGAGCCCAGTCAGGAAGCTTCTCTTTATTACCTCAGAGCCCAGTCAGGAGGCTTCTCTTTATTACCTCAGAGCCCAGTCAGGAAGCTTCTCTTTATTACCTCAGAGCCCAGTCAAGAGGCTTCTCTTTATTACCTCAGAGCCCAGTCAAGAGGCTTCTCTTTATTACCTCAGAGCCCAGTCAGGAGGCTTCTCTTTATTACCTCAGAGCCCAGTCAGGAAGCTTCTCTTTATCACCTCAGAGCCCAGTCAAGAGGCTTCTCTTACTCCTTTCATCAGGAGATTTAAAAGGAGGGAGGATGGCAGAACAGAGAGCTAGTAATAGCTAGTGTCATTTTCCCTGCGACTCCCGCCTCTCACTCCCAGCCACACACACAAAGCTATGAATAAACCTGACGCTGTTCTGTTCTCACCTCCCCCTTGTCTCTCTCTCCCTGACTCAATTGTGCACTACAGTGTGCAGATGTCACTACCCTTCCCCCGGTGTCACTGGGGTGTCATTCGATGCGCACCTGCACTCGGCAGGCAGCTCTGCTCGGCTTAGAGGGCATAACAGAGTGTTGGACAGGAGAGAGGGATGTGACCCAGGTCTTGACGCCACACAGATTTACATTCCATTACACTGCTTGATTGAGTCCACCTGCCCTGCTTTCAACCCTCATCCACCCCTCTTCGTATCTCTCCACCCCTCTTCCACCCCCGTCCATCCATCCCCTCCTCCACCCTTCATCCATCCCCCTCTACACCTCTATCCCTCGACACTGCTTCCTCCCCTCACCCCTCCATACCTCTCTGCTCCAGCCATCTGTGGAGGGGACAGATCGGGACCATTGACTCAAACTAGAAATTATGAACAAGGTAACAAATGCCAGTTCACTGATTCTTTCTCTCTCTCTCTCGCTTTCTCTCTCTCGCTTTCTCTCTCTCTCTCTCTCTCTCTCTCTCTCTCTCTCTCTCTCTCTCTCTCTCTCTCTCTCTCTCTCTCTCTCTCTCTCTCTCTCTCTCTCTCTCTCTCTCTCTCTCTCTCTCTCTCTCTCTCTCTCTCTCTACACTCCTGGCTCCCCACATTGCATTGTGCATTTGTTTTTGCCGTTTTGCTAAGCTGAGAGTGTCTATAATCAGTTTTCTGACTGAGCCAGCGTACGGCCCTATAAAATATGTGTTGTGGAGAACGTGTACGGAATCACATAATCCAGAAATTAAAATGGAATTCAACAATATTCAAAAATGTATTGAACTTAAAGTAAGGAATCAACAAAATGTATTGAACTTATAGCAAGGAATCAACTAAATGTATTGAACTTATAGTAAGGAATCAACTAAATGTATTGAACTTATAGTAAGGAATCAACTAAATGTATTGAACTTATAGAAAGGAATCAACTAAATGTATTGAACTTATAGTAAGGAATCAACTAAATGTATTGAACTTATAGAAAGGAATCAACTAAATGTATTGAACTTATAGTAAGGAATCAACTAAATGTATTGAACTTATTAGAACATGTATTAATTTGCCCAAGTTATTTATAAGATATGAACAAAATGCGTCAGTGATTAGTATTTTCCTGCTGCTTTCTGAAACGGCACAGGAATTCCCCTGTCTGTGTGTGTGTGGGTGCGAGCGTATGTCTCCACTTTGTGTAGCCGTTAGCGATGATGCTAATGATAACCTTCTGGTAGAGATGGAAAGGCTTTCCCAAAAAACCTGCTCAATTAAATGTTAACTAAAAAGTAGCCTGGCAGAATATCATGATTATTTGCATCAATCCAGCGCTACAGAAACATCGCTAACCAAACATGATATCATGATTATTTGCATCAATCCAGCGCTACAGAAACATCGCTAACCAAACACGATATCATTACATTTACATTTAAGTTATTTAGCAGACGCTATTATCCAGAGCGACTTACAGTTAGTGAATACACATATATATTTTTTTATACTGGCCCCCCGTGGGAATCGAACCCACAACCCTGGCGTTGCAAACACCATGCTCTATCAACTGAGCTACATCCCTGCCGGCCATTCCCTCCCCTACCCTGGACGAAAATTGTGCGCCGCCCATGAGTCTCCCGGTCGCGGCCGGCTGCGACAGAGCCTGGATTCGAACCAGGTTCTCTAGTGACACAGTTAGCACTGCGATGCAGTGCCTTAGACCACTGCGCCACTCAGGAGTATCATGATTTTTTACATCAATCCAGCGCTACAGAAACATTGCTAACCAAACACGATATCATGATTATTTGCATCAATCCAGCGCTACAGAAACATCGCTAACCAAACACGATATCATGATTATTTGCATCAATCCAGCGCTACAGAAACATCGCTAACCAAACAACAGTCTATTGCTGGTGCACACTTGTATTAAAGGGTAGCTACACTTTTCCACGACTGGTGGTTTTGTCAGTGTTGCTTTACTCAACAGTAACTGATCTGTGTGCCTTCTTCCAGATGACGTCCTCTGTAGTCTGGACAGTGTAGGACACAGGACCAGTCTGAACAATGACTGTAGCA
>CM072247.1:3135780-3200780 GCA_036851935.1 Coregonus suidteri | reverse complement strand
TGTTCTGTCATTTCTGACTGCCCTTGCAGAAAAGCAGCAGAGGAAATACACAAAGGAGACAACTCCATCATACTTCACCGGCTTTAACCTCCAGAAACTGCCAGAAACTCACACGTTTTGAATGATAGAAATGAGTCTGACTATGTGATTAATAGAAGAATCCCCCTCTCTCCTTTCCGTCCTATTTTTCCAGGGACCAACAGGCCCGGGCCTTTCTGTTCTGAGCATGCTCTCTGGTGACCAGGACATTCACAGTTAACTATTTAGAGTATATCAGTGTCTCTGGGGGTTTTCTGTACACCATCTTGGTGGGTTCCTATGGAGAGACAACACCGTACAGCTTCACAGTTCACACATACAGTATGACACCAATACAACATATAGAATTCACCTCAGATAGACTCTTGAACACTACATAGATCCATTGTTGCCAGACACCAAAGAGCCCAATTACGATAATGGAAAAAAGCTATCATTCAAAGAGACTGCCTTACTTCAAATACATGCCCTGGTTAGCACAGTGATCACGCCCTGGTTAGCACAGTGATCATGCCCTGGTTAGCACAGTGATCATGCCCTGGTTAGCACAGTGATCATGCCCTGGTTAGCACAGTGATCGTGCCCTGGTTAGCACAGTGATCATGCCCTGGTTAGCACAGTGATCATGCCCTGGTTAGCACAGTGATCATGCCCTGGTTAGCACAGTGATCATGCCCTGGTTAGCACAGTGATCATGTCCTGGTTAGCACAGTGATCATGTCCTGGTTAGCACAGTGATCATGCCCTGGTTAGCACAATGATCATGCCCTGGTTAGCACAGTGATCATGTCCTGGTTAGCACAGTGATCATGCCCTGGTTAGCACAGTGATCACGTCCTGGTTAGCACAGTGATCATGTCCTGGTTAGCACAGTGATCATGCCCTGGTTAGCACAGTGATCACGTCCTGGTTAGCACAGTGATCACGTCCTGGTTAGCACAGTGATCATGCCCTGGTTAGCACAGTGATCATGTCCTGGTTAGCACAGTGATCATGCCCTGGTTAGCACAGTGATCATTTTTACAGGTTTTAACGTGTGCATTTTTGTCCAATAAACAAATTACTTGAATGGACACGTATGACTGGTTTGGTTGAGTTGTCAACTAATGTGAATTCAACGTGAAATTAACAAAACATTTCACCATGTCATTTCACCATGTCATTTCACCATGTCATTTCACCATGTCATTTCACCATGTCATTTCACCATGTCATTTCACCATGTTTAGGTTAAAATTTTGGTGGAAAAAAGCCTAAATGCCCTTACACTGATGACGTTTTGCAAATCCAATCCGTTTGAAATTATGTGGAAACAACGTTGATTCAACCAGTTTTTGTCCAGTGGGGTGGTTTTGTTTAGGAATTTGTGTTCGTTTGACATTTAGCAAAGTGAAACCAACTGGACCAGATTAAGAAAATACAATGCAACACAGTCTAACTCTGATTACCACAGCTCAGAACTACATGACAAAACACCCTCTGAGAGTAATCATTCATCAACAGAATGAAGAGAACAAGTTAATGGATTAATGAGCATGTCATAGTAGAACTATCAGGAGGATGCTGGATTAATGAGCATGTCATAGTATAACTATCAGGAGGATGCTGGATTAATGAGCATGTCATAGTAGAACTCTCAGGAGGATGCTGGATTAATGAGCATGTCATAGTAGAACTCTCAGGAGGATGCTGGATTAATGAGCATGTCATAGTAGAACTCTCAGGAGGATGCTGGATTAATGAGCATGTCATAGTAGAACTCTCAGGAGGATGCTGGATTAATGAGCATGTCATAGTAGAACTATCAGGGAGGATGCTTGACACCACTATCACCATTCTGGATAAATGAGCACTGTCAGAGAGAACTCTCAGGAGGATGCTGGATTAATGAGCATGTCATAGTGAAACTCTCAGGAGTGATGCTGTGATTAAACGAGCATGTCATAGTAGAACTCTCAGGAGGATGCTGTAATGAACATGTCATAGTGAACTCTGTGCTGAATTAATGAGCATGTGTTCTCAGGAGGATGTGATTGAGCTCATAGTAGAATAGGTTGATTCTGAGCATGTCATAGTAGAACTCAGATGATTAATGACTAGTAGAACAGTAGGCTGGATTAATACATGCATAGGCCTCAGGAGGCTGGATTAATGAGCCTCATAGTAGAACTATCAGGAGGACACACCACAATTCACCATTCTGCACACACACACTTGTGTGCTCGAAATAGGTTGACACACCAGACACTAAGAACAGTACGGCCACACAGCACACACTCACACACTCACACACACACACACACACACACACACACACACACACACACACACACACACACAACACACACACACACACACACACACACACACACACACGACACACGACACACACACACACACACACACCACACACACACACACACACACACACACACAAGACACACACACACACACACAAACACACGACACACACACACACACACACACACAACACACACACATACACACACAACACACACACACACACACACACACACAAACACACGACACACGACACACACACACACACGACACACACACACACACACACACACACACACACACACACACACACACACACACACACACACACACACACACACACACACACACACACTGACTAGGCATTAGGATATACACTGAGTGTACAAAACATTAGGAACACCTGCTCTTTCCATGACATAGACTGACCAGGTGAATCCAGGTGAAAGCTATGATTCCTTATTGATGTCACTTGTTAAATCCACTTCAATCAGTGTAGGTGAAGGGGAGGAGACGGGGTTAAAGAAGGATTTTTAAGCCTTGAGACAATTGAGACATGGATTGTGTATGTGTGCCTTTCAGAGGGTGAATGGGCAAGTTAAAGTTTTTAAGTGCCTTTGAACGGGGTATGGTAGTAGGTGCCAGGCGCACCGGTTTGAGTGTGTCAAGAACTGCAATGCTGCCGGGTTTTCACACTCAACAGTTTCCCGTGTGTATCAAGAATGGTTCACCACCCAAAGCACATCCAGCCAATTTGACACAAACTGTAGAAAGCATTGGAGCCTAAATGGGCCAGCATCCCTGTGGAACGATTCACAAAAATACATTTACATCATCACTGTAGTTGCACAAAACAGACTGTATATAGTCAATAGCATACATTGACAATAACCCTAAACAAGTACTCGTCCCTAGCTGCTAAAAAACAGCATTGCAGGATGTAAGGGTCACTTCCAGCGTCAAGGAAACTGGAGGTATACCTGATGTATGTCACGCCCTGGCTCTGGGGACTCTTAAATGTTGAGCCAGGGTGTGTAGTTTCTATGTTGTGTTTTTCTATGTTGATGTTCTAGATCGTTTAGATCTATGTTGGCCAGGGTGGTTCCCAATCAGAGGCAGCTGTAGCTCGTTGTCTCTGATTGGGGACCATACTTAGGCAGCCTGGTTGGCACCGGTTAGTTGTGGGATCTTGTTCTGTATAGGTGTGTAGTGTGTACCTTGAGACTTCACGTATCGTTTGTTTTGTTGTTTTGTGGTGTGTTCAGTACTTAAATAAACATTGGTTCTACCAGTCTTTAAACGATCGTGACAATGTACATTAACAATAACCACGAAGAAGAAGTACCTGAATCCATATTAGCGGACGGAGGAGCTGCAGTGACTAATAGCGGTGATGGATGCGAGGGCTGATTCCAGTAGCCAGGGAGAGCAGGGAGAGCATATTCTTTGAGGATCTCGTGGCCTAATAATAGCTTTAAGCTCAGACTCTGGCCTTGAACCAGTTCCAACAGCAAGCAGCTACGGGACAGCAGCTCAACTCAGCACAGAGTCCCCCCCGCTGAGGGGAGTGATGTTCTCTGCTCTTCCCTGACTCCTCTCCTCTCCTGCCCTGCCCGTGACAGGGGTGAGACAGGTTAGACAGGTGTTCCGCAGGCCGGGAGACCTGGGTAAATGTTTTGTGAAGGCGAGCTGTCCAATGACCTGAGCAAACCCGAGCGCCATAGGAGGGGCTCTGATTTACGAGATAGTGTTTCCTACCTATCGAGGGCAATTATACGGACCCAGGAATTATAAGCAAACAAGGTCTTGGATGTACAATCTCATAATGGAGGCCATTTTGTTAGTTCTAGATAAGGAAGGAGGAAGTTGGTGTGAAGGGGACGACTCGGCTAAGAGATTTACTGTGGGAGATTTCAATATAATCTGTATACCTCTAAGGCAGTGTATATAAAGGGTGTAAATATCATCTGTATACCTCTAGGGCAGATTAAAAACAGCCTTATTTCACTGCTATTCCACCAGCTGGCGGACATTTTCAATCTCTCCCTTTCCCAGTCTGCTGTCCCCACAGTCACCTGTACCCAAGAAAGCAAAGGTAACCGAACTAAATGACTATCGCCCCGTAGCACTCACTTCTGTCATCATGAAGTGCTTAGAGAGACTAGTCAAGGATCATATCACCTCTACCTTACCTGTCACCCTAGACCCACTTCAATTTGCTTACCGCCCCAATAGATCCACAGACGATGCAATCGCCATCACACTGCACACTGCCCTATCCCATCTGGACAAGAGGAATACCTATCTATTGACTATAGCTCAGCATTCAACACCATAGTATCCTCCAAGCTCATCATCAAGCTCGAGGCCCTGGGTCTCAACCCCGCCCTGTGCAACTGGGTCCTAGACTTCCTGACGGGCCGCCCCCAGGTGGTGAAGTTAAGAAACAACATCTCCACTTCGCTGATCCTCAACACTGAGGCCTCACAAGGGTGCGTGCTCAGCCCCCTCCTGTACTCCCAGTTCACCCATGACTGTGTGGCCAAGCACGCCTCCAACTCAATCATCAAGTTTGCAGACGACACAACAGTAGTAGGCTTGATTACTAACAATGACAAGACGTGAGGGCTCTGGGAGTGTGGTGTCAAGAAAATAACCTCTCACTCAACATCATTAAAACAAAAGAGATGATCGTGGACTTCTGGAAACAGCAGAGGTGAACCCCCCTATCCACATCGACGGGACCGCAGTGGAAAAGGTGGAAAGCTTCAAGTTCCTTGGTGTACACATCACTGACAAACTGAAATGGTCCACCCACGCAGACAGTGTGGTGAAGAAGGCGCAACAGAGCCTCTTCAACCTCAGGAGGCTGAAGAAATTTGGTTTGGCACATAAAACCCTCACAAACTTTTACAGATGCACAATTGAGAGCATCCTGTCGGGCTGTATCACCGCCTGGTATGGCAACTGCACCGCCCGCAACCGCAGGGCTCTCCAGAGGGTGGTGCGGTCTGCCGAACGCATTACCAGGGGCAAACTACCCGCCCTCCAAGACACATACAACACCCGATGTCACAGGAAGGCCAAAAAGATCATCAAGGACATCAACCACCCAAGCCACTGCCTGTTCACCCCGCTATCATCCAGAAGGCGAGGTCAGTATAGGTGCATCAAAGCTGAGACCGAGAGAATGAAAAACAGCTTCTATCTCAAGGCCATCAGACTGTTAAATAGCCATCACTAGCACATTAGAGGCTGCTGCTGCCTATTGAAATCACTGGCCACTTTAAGAAATGGAACACTAGTCACTTTAATAATGTTTCTATATCTTGCACTACTCATCTCATATGTATATACTGCATTCTATTCTATAATATTCTACTGTATCTTAGTCCATGCCACTCTGTCATTGCTTGTCCATATATGTATATATTCTTAAATTCCATTCCTTACTTAGATTTGTGTGTATTGGGTATATGTTGTGAAATTGTTAGATATTAATTGTTAGATATTTCTGCACTGTCAGAGCTAGAAGCACAAGCATTTCGCTACACCCGCTATAACATCTGCTAAACACGTGTATGTGACAAATACAATTAGATTTGATTTATGATTTGATTAAATGTCATCATTCACGTCAGGCCGACCTCTCTCTTTAAGTAATTGCGTGACTGGCACTGTAAAGATCCATCAATAAATCAATAGGTTTTCAAAAGGAGATTACATCGTAATCTGTAGATTTAATTGCCACAGACTCTTCAGGCGTTGTGTGACTACATGGAATATAAATAGTAATACTAGGTCTGTTGGATAGTGTGTGTCTTTGTCTGTGTAAGATAAAAATTGAAGAGAAGGAACAACACATTTGAGGATTGGGTGTTTGTTGAATGAATGCATGTACTGTGTGGCGGGTTTTCATTAAAATATGCTTTGACAATGATTTAGCTACAATGCCAAATAAAATAAAAAAAATCAAGGAAAACAGATTAAGTAAATCAACCATAGCCAGGAGAGCTCAGTAGTTTGTGAAGCAGAGGCCACCCAAAGGTAATCACACGGTAAACGCTCCTTAGAAACCCGACAAAGTGGATATTTAAACTTAAAAACACCACACCACTAGAGTACCACACCGCTAGAGTACCACACCGCTAGAGAGAAAGAGAGAGAGAGAGATATATAGAGAGAGAAATAGAGACAGAAAGAGAGAGAGAGAGAGAAACAGAGAGAGAGAGAAACAGCGAGAGAGAGAAAGAGAGAAACAGAGAGAGAGAGAGAAACAGAGAGAGAGAGAGAGACAGACAGAGAGAGAGAGACAGACACAGAGAGAGACACAGACAGAGAGAGAGAGACACAGAGAGAGAGAGAAACAGAGAAACAGAGAGAGATAGAGATAGAGAGAGAGAGAGAGAGAGAGAGAGAGAGAGAGAGAGAGAGAGAGAGAGAGAGAGAGAGAGAGAGAGAGAGAGAGAGAGAGAGAGAGAGAGAGAGAGAGAGAGAGAGAGTGAAAAAAGAGACTTCTGATCCTTCAGTTGATTCAAATATGCTGCTCATTAGCCTCTTATTCAAAGCATGACTCACAGCATGTCAAAGGCTACATCTCAAATGGCACCCTTTTCCTTATATAGTGCACTATTTTTGACCAGAACCCTATGGGTGCACTATATAGGGAAAAGGGTGCCATTTGGGACGCAAATTAGACTGACGGCTATTTTACCTGGCCTAATTATCAGATTGACATGCCAATACTATTTATTAAACCTAGGAAGATGGTCCAATTAATATAGAGTTCCATAAAAGCAAGGATGTCCACTATCTTCACTTAGCATCATATTATGAAATATTACTTTGTTGTCATTTGATTTTTTGATATACAGTCGTGGTCAAAAGTTTTGAGAATGACACAAGTATTGGTCTTCACAAAGTTCGCTGCTTCTGTGTTTTTTTTTTTTTTTGTCAGATGTTACTATGGTATACTGAAGTATAATTACAAGCATTCCATAAGTGTCAAAGGCTTTTATTGACAATTACATTAAGTTTATGCAAAGAGTCAATATTTGTAGTGTTGACCCTTCTTTTTCAAGACCTCTGCAATCCGCCCTGGCATGCTGTCAATTAACTTCTGGGCCACATCTTGACTGATGGCAGCCCATTCTTGCATAATCAATGCTTGGAGTTTGTCCGAATTTGTGGGGTTTTGTTTGTCAACCCGCCTCTTGAGGATCGACCACAAGTTCTCAAATGGGATTAAGGTCTGGGGAGTTTCCTTGCCATGGACCCAAAATGTCGATGTTTCGTTACCAGAGCCACTTAGTTATCACTTTTGCCTTATGGCAAGGTGCTCCATCATGCTGGAAAAGGCATTGGTAGTCACCAAACTGTTATTGGATGGTTGGGAGAAGTTGCTCTTGGAGGATGTGTTGGTACCATTCTTTATTCATGGATGTGTTCTTAGGCAGAATTGTGAGTGAGCCCACTCCCTTGGCTGAGAAGCAACCCCACACATGAATGGTCTCAGGATGCTTTACTGTTGGCATGACACAGGGCTGACGGTAGCGCTCACCTTGTCTTCTCCGGACAAGCTTTTTTCCGGATGCCCCAAACAATCGGAAAGGGGATTCATCAGAGAGAATGACTTTACCCCAGTCCTCAGCAGTCCAATCCCTGTACCTTTTGCAGAATATCAGTCTGTCCCTGATGTTTTTCCTGGAGAGAAGTGACTTCCTCGCTGCCGTTCTTGACACCAGGCCATCCTCCAAAAGTCTTTGCCTCACTGTGTGTGCAGATGCACTCACACCTGCCTGCTGCCATTCCTGAGCAAGCTCTGCACTGGTGGTGCCCCGATCACGCAGCTGAATCAACTTTAGGAGACGGTCCTGGCGCTTGCTGGACTTTCTTGGGCGCCCTGACACCTTCTTCACAACAATTGAACCTCTCTCCTTGAAGTTCTTGATGATCCGATAAATGGTTGATTTAGGTGCAATCTTACTAGCAGCAATATCCTTGCCTGTGAAGCCCTTTTTGTGCAAAGCAATGATGACGGCACGTGTTTCCTTGCAGGTAACCATGGTTAACAGAGGAAGAACAATGATTTCAAGCACCACCCTCCTTTTAAAGCTTCCAGTCTGTTATTCTAACTCAATCAGCATGACAGAGTGATCTCCAGCCTTGTCCTCGTCAACACTCTCACCTGTGTTAACGAGAGAATCACTGACATGATGGCAGCAGGTCCTTTTGTGGCAGGGCTGAAATGCAGTGGAAATATTTTTTTTGGGTATTAAGCTCATTTTCATGGCAAAGAGGGACTTTGCAATTAATTGCAATTCATCTGATCACTCTTCATGACATTCTGGAGTATATGCAAATGAGTGAGAGGAGGAGAGGATGAGAGGAGGAGAGGATGAGAGGAAGAGATGAGGAGAGGAAGAGATGAGGAGAGGAAGAGATGAGGAGAGGAAGAGATGAGGAGAGGAAGAGATGAGGAGAGGAAGAGATGAGGAGAGGAAGAGATGAGGAGAGGATGAGAGGAGGAGAGGATGAGAGGAGGAGAGGATGAGAGGAGGAGAGGATGACAGCAGTTCAATGTGGCAGGAAGAACGAGAGGAAAGAAAGACAGGAGAGATTATTACTAAATGTTTGCTGCCTGACTATGCTCTGTCTTCTCCAGGCTCAGAGGGAAACCCGGTTAAATCCTACTCATGAATGTTATATTCATGCCAGAGGTAACCAAGTTTGTTTTTCACTCTCTTTCTGTGGGTCCATTAAACGTGTTTAATATCTGCCTGCATATTACTGATTTATCCCCCTCTAACCCGAATCAAAATGTTGATTTCTTACGGATTCTGAGCACTTTTACAAATCTGAATACCAAAACTGAGAGTTTATTGCATACTGATTCTTACGAGAGTTGTGTCGTGTTCTGTGGAGTTGTGTAGTATTAAAACCTGTCTAGGTAGGGAGAGGAGGAGAGAGGAGGAGGAGGAGGGGAAGAGGAGGGAGGATGAGGACAGGTGATGAGATGAGGGAGGAGGAGGGGATGGGGAGAGAAGGAGGAGGGTGGATGACAGGAGTGGGAGGATAACAAGAAAGAGGAGGAAGAGACATCTCTCCCTCAGATCTGGCTGTTTTAGTTTCTACCTGAAGATTTCAGCACTATAACAAGTCAGATACTTTTTTTTCCCATGACAATGTGAGAGGTAGCTACCATTCTGAGAGGAGAGGAGACGAGACGAGACGAGAATAGAGGAAAGAAAGTAGAATAGTTGAGAAGAGAAGAGTTGAGAAGTGAAGAGAAGAGAGGAACGAAAGGAGGAGAGGAGAAGAGAAGAGAAGAGAAGAGAAGAGAAGAGAAGAGAAGAGAAGAGAAGAGAAGAGAAGAGAAGAGAAGAGAAGAGAAGAGAAGAGAAGAGAAGAAGAGAAGAGAAGAGAAGAGCGAAAGGAGAATAGTTGAGAAGAAAAGAGAGAGAGGAATGAAAGGAGAAGAGTTGAGAAGAACGAAAGGAGGAGAGGAGAGAAGAGAAGAGAAGAGAAGAGAAGAGAAGAGAAGAGAGAAGAGAAGAGAAGAGAAGAGAAGAGAAGAGAAGAGAAGAGAAGAGAAGAGAAGAGAAGAGAAGAGAAGAGCGAAAAGAGAATAGTTGAGAAGAAAAGAGAAGAGAGGAATGAAAGGAGAAGAGTTGAGAAGAACGAAAGAGAAGAGAGGAATGAAAGGAGAAGAGTTGAGAAGAGACGAGAAGAGAGGAGAAGAGAAGAGAAGAGAAGAGAAGAGAAGAGAAGAGAAGAGAAGAGAAGAGAAGAGAAGAGAAGAAAGAGAGGAGAAGAGAAGAAAGAAAGGAATGAGAGGAGAAGAGAGGAGAAAAGAGGAAAAGAGAAGCGAGGAGAAGAGAGGAGAAGAGAAGAGATGAGAAGAGAAGAGACGAAAATAGAGGAGAAGATGGGAGAAGAGACGAGAATAGAAGAGAAGAGAAGATGGGAGAAGCGAAGCGAAGAGAAGAGAGAGAAGAGAAGAGAAGAGAATAGAATAGAATAGAATAGAATAGAATAGAATAGAATAGAGGAACGAGAGGAGAAGAGTTGAGAAGAGAGGAGGAGAAAAGAGAAGAAATAAATAAATGAGAGGAAAAGAGAGAAGAAGAGAGGAAAAGAGAAGAGAGGAGAAGAGAAGAGACAAGAAGAGAGGAGAAGATGGGAGAAGAGAAGAGAAGAGAAGAAAGAGAGGAATGAGAGGAGAAGAGAAGAGAAGAGAAGAGAGGAGACGAGAAGATGGGAGAAGAGAAGAGAGGAGAAGAGAGGAGAAGAGAAGAGAGGAGACGAGAAGATGGGAGAAGAGAAGAGAAGAGAAGAGAAGAGAAGAGAAGAGAAGAAAGAGAGGAGAAGAGAAGAAATAAATGAATGAGAGGAGAAGAGAGAAGAGAGAGGAAAAGAGAATGAGAGGAGAGAGAAGAGACAAGAAGAGAGGAGAAGATGGGAGAAGAGAAGAGAAGAGAAGAGAAGAGAAGAGAAAAGAAGAAAGAGAGGAATGAGAAGAGAAGAGAAGAGAAGAGAAGAGAAGAGAAGAGAAGAGAAGAGAAGAGAAGAGAAGAGAAAAGAAGAAAGAGAGGAATGAGAAGAGAAGAGAAGAGAGGAGAAGAGAAGAGAAGAGAAGAGAAGAGAAGAGAGGAGAAGAGAAGAGAAGATGAGAGGAGAAGAGAAGAGAAAGAAGAAAGAGAGGAGAGAGAAGAGAAAGAAGAGAGGAGAAGAGAGGAGAAGAGAAGAGAGAAGAGAAGAGAGGAGAAGAGAGGAGAAGAGAGGAGAAGAGAGGAGAAGAGAAGAGAAGAAGAGAGGAGAAGAGAGGAGAAGAGAGGAGAGAGAGGAGAAGAGAGGAGAAGAGAGAGAGGAGAAGAGAGGAGAAGAGAGGAGAAGAGAGGAGAAGAGAGAGAAGAGAAGAGAGGAGAAGAGAGGAGAAGAGAGGAGAAGAGAAGAGAAGAGAGGAGACGATGGGAGAGGAGATGAGAATAGAGAGAGAGGAGAAGAGAAGAGAAGAAAGAGAGGAATGAGAGGAGAAGAGAAGAGAAGAGAAGAAAGAGAGGAGAAGAGAAGAGAGAAGAGAAGAAGAGAAGAGAGGGTGATCTACTGCTCGTTGTTATATTGTTATGTTCAGAGGCAGCTGCTGTCAGCAGACGTCAATTGTGTCACTTTCTGACAGACTGAGACACTAACACTGACTGCTCTCACACACTAGGGTCGCGTCGAAAATGGCACCATATTCCCTATGTAGTGCTTTTGGGCCCATAAGACTCTGGTCAAAAGTAGTGCACTATGTAGGGTACCATTTGGGACACATTAGCCCAGGTTTGTTCCTCTACATATACCTTTCTGACTGTTTTTTTAAAGACCTGACAACCTTTCCTTTCCACTATAATTCCCGACGTCTCTCAGGCACTGTCAAACACATCACCATATACACTGGATATTGTATAATGAGATTATTATATCGTATAGGACTAAATCACTATATACTGGCTTGATGACTATAGTACCCAATGAATGTTACAATAGTCTATTAGAGACTGTAAGTGTGCCTTGCTGTATCCCAAACCACATTACAATACGCCATTAGCTCATGATCTAATTGAGTCTATGAATAATACATGTAGGCAATAAAAAGGCCTTTTATTAAGCAGTCAATGAATATATATGCCACTGAGGTCTATCGCTCCCTCTTAGGCAAATTGATAAAATGGCCTCCTTGGTATTTGTGGCCTATGTAAGGTTTGGGACAGAAAATCATATTGCAGTAAAGAGACGCTTGAGATCGATATTGCTGCTTTTGTTGTATCTTGGCCTGTATCCACAAAGCATCATTGTAAGAGTGTTGATCTAGGATCAGGTCCCCCCCCCTGTTTTGGCAAACATACAGTCACTGGAGAACAAACTGGATGAGCTCGGTTCGAGACCGTCCTATCAACGGGACCTGAAAAAACTGTAATATCCCATGTTTCTCCAAGTCGTGGCTGAACAAGGACAAGGGTAATATACATCTATCTGGTTTTCTCCATGCATCGTCAGGACCGTAAGGCAGCATCGGGTAAGGTTAGGGGGGGAGGGGAGGGTCTCTCTGTTAACAACAGCTGGTACGCTATCTCTAATGTTGAGGAAGTCTCAAGGTTCTGCTCGCCTGAGTTAGACTACCTCGTGATAAAAGGTGCAGACCATAATATTACTACGGGAGAGAGATTTACTCTATATTCTCCGTAGCTGTCTATTTACCACCACAAACCGAAGCTGGCACTAAGACCGCACTCAACGAGCTGTATAAGGCCATAAGGAAACTCTCCCTCGCCCTCCTTTCGCCATAACGTACCATAACTCTATTCTCCTGATTCCTGCGTACAAGCAAAAACTCCAACAGGAAGTACCAGTGATGCGCTCAATACGGAAGCGGTCCGATGAAGCCACTAAGTCAGACTGCTGATTTTCTATACAGCTATAGGGTGTAGCGCAAATGTCACATTGTAGAGAGAGAGGATTTCCATACATAAATATGTTTGGTAACTAAATAAATAAAAATTGTTTGGTGATCAAGAATATTAAACGTTTACTTTGCAATCTCATCAGAAATGGCGCATCAAGCAACAATTACTAGCATAGGCCTACTGCTCAATTTCAAGTAAAAATAGCTTGAAATTGATAATTAATTTACGAAGCTTGCATTTGGAATTTGTTGTTAAAATTACTTATTACATAATCAAAATGTGTTGTAGACATAATAATGAAAAGGGTTGTCTGGTAGCCTCAATAATTAGACACAAATTTGTAGTTGAACAAGTCATTGCATGTGTAGATTTTCTTTTACTTGGCTTCAGACTTCAAAAAAACTTGCTCTTAGAATGCACGACTTGGACTTGACATGAGGCTCGAGCCTGAATATAGACATTGTCATCCTACAAGAAACATGGTATAGAGGAGATGGACCCACTGGTTGCCCTCTAGGTTACAGAGAGCTGGTAGTCCCATCCACCAAACTACCAGGTGTCAAACAGGGAAGAGACTCAGGGGGTATGCTAATTTGGCAGACTTAACTCACTCTATTAAATTAGTCAAAACAGGAATATTTTACATCTGGCTAGAAAAAATAAGAGAAAAATGTCCTCCTGTGCGCTAACTATATCCCCCCAATAGAATCCCCATATTTTAACGATGACAGCTTCTCCATCCTAGAGGGGGAGATCAACCATTTCCAGGCCCAGGGACATGTACTAGTCTGTGGCAACCTAAATGCCAGAACTGGACAAGAACCTGGCACCCTCAGCACACAGGGAGACAAACACCTACCTGGAGGTGACAGCATTCCCTCTCAAATATGCCCCCCCCCAGACAAAACTATGGCAAAACAACCAACAAAAACGGGTCACAACTCCTGCAGCTCTGTCGCACACTGGGTATGTACATATGTACTCCTATGGTATGTACACCTACAGCTCATCCCTTGGCAGTAGTACTGTAGACTACTTTATCACTGACCTAAACCCAGAGTCTCTCAGAGCTTTCACTGACACCCCTATCAGACCACAGCAAAATCACACTCTACTTGAACAGAGCAATACTCAATCACAAGGCATCAAAGCCAAGGGAACTGAATAATATTAAGAAATGCTATAGATGGAAGGAAAGTATTGTTGAAATCTACCAAAAAACTATTAGGCAACTATTACGTTTCACTGTAATAGTGAAGGTGTAAACTTGGCAGTAGAAAACCTAAACAGTATATTTGACCTCTCAGCTTCCCTATCAAATCAAAAAATGTCATGCAGACAACCTAAGAAAATTAACAACAATGACAAATGGTTTGATGAAGATGCAAAAACCTAAGAAAGAAATTGAGAAACCTATCCAACCAAAAACATAGAGACACAGAAAACTTGAGCCTACACCTTCACTATGGTGAATCACTAAAACAATACAGAAATACACTATGGAAAAAGAAGGAACAGCATGTCAGAAATCAGCTCAATGTAATTGAAGAATCCATAGACTCTAACCACTTCTGGGAAAATTGGAAAACACTAAACAAACAACAACATGAAGAGTTATCTATCCAAAATGAAGATATGGGTAAACCATATTTTTGGATCTATAACAAAGAACAAACAGCAAAAACAAATACATCATCAGATGCAAATCTTGGAATCAACTATTAAAGACTACCAGAACCCACTGGATTCTACAATTACATTGACTGAACTACAGGACAAAATACAAACCCTCCAACCCAAAAAGGCCTGTGGTGTTGATGGTATCCTCAATGAAATTATAAAATATACAGACCACAAATTTCAACTGGCTATACTTAAACTTTTTAACATCATCCTCAGCTCTGGCATCCTCCCCAATCCTCCCTGGTCTCCCGAGTGGCGCAGTGGTCTAAGGCAATGCATTGCAGTGCTAGCTGTGCCTCTAGAGATCCTGGTTTGAATCCAGGCTCTGTCGTAGCCGGCCGCGACCGGGAGACCCATGGGGCGGCGCACAATTGGTCTAGGGGAGTGAATGGCCGGCAGGGATGTAGCTTGGTTGGTAGAGCATGGCGTTTGCAACGCCAGGGTTGTGGGTTCAATTCCCACGGGGGGCCAGTATAAAAATAAATAATGTATGCACTAACTGTAAGTCGCTCTGGATAAGAGCGTCTGCTAAATGACTAAAATGTAAAAAAGTGGAGACAAATTTGACCCCAATAACTACCGTGGGATATGCGTGAACAGCAACCTTGGGAAAATTGTCTGCATTATCATTAACATCTGACTCGTACATTTACTCAGTGAAAACAATGTACTGAGCAAATGTCAAATTGGCTTTTTACCGAATTACCATACGACAGACCACATATTCACCCTGCACACCCTAACTGACAAACAAACAAGCCAAAAAAAAGGCAAAGTCTTCTCATGCATTGTTGATTTCAAAAATGCTTTTGACTCAATTTGGCATGAGGGTCTGCTATACAAATTGATGGAAAGTGGTGTTGGGGGAAAAACATACGACATTATGAAATCCATGTACACAAACAACAAGTGTGCGGTTAAAATTGGTAAAAAACACAAATGTTACTTTCCACAGGGCCGTGGGGTGAGACAGGGATGCAGCTTGAGCCCCACCCTCTTCAACATATATATCAACGAATTTGCGAGGATACCAGAACAGTCTACAGCACCCGGCCTCACCCTACTAGAATCTGAAGTCAAATGTCTACTGTTTGCTGATGATCTGGTGCTTCTGTCACCAACCAAGGAGGGCCTACAGCAGCACCTAGATCTTCTGCAAAGATGCTTTCACACCTGGGCCCTGACAGTAAATCTCAGTTAGACAAAAATAATGGTGTTCCAAAAAAAGTCCAGTTGCCAGGACCACAAATACAAATTCCATCTAGAAAACGTTTCCCTAGAGCAACACAAAAAACTATTCATACCTCAGCCTAAACATCACCGCCACAGGTAACTTCCACAAAGCTGTGAACGATCTGAGAGACAAGGCAAGAAGGGCCTTCTATGCCATCAAAAGGAACATAACATTTGACATACCAATTAGGATCTGGCTAAAAATACTTACAGTTACAATTACTTGAATCAGTTATAGAACCCATTGCCCTTTATGGTTGTGAGGTCTGGGGTCCGCTCACCAACCAAGAATTCACAAAATGGCACAAACACCAAATTGAGACTGCATGCTGAATTCTACAAAAATATCTTCTGTGTACAACGTAAAACACCAAATATTGCATGCAGAGCAGAATTAGGCCGATACCCACCAATTATTAAAATCCAGAAAAGAGCCTTTAAATTCTACAACCACCTAAAAGGTAGCGATTCACAAACCTTCCATAACAAAGCCATCACCTACAGAGAAATGAACCTGGAGAAGAGTCCCCTAAGCAAGATGGTCTGGGGCTCTGTTCACAAACACAAACAGACCCCACAGAGCCCCAGGACAGCAACACAATTAGACCCAACCAAATCATGAGAAAACAAAAAGATAATTACTTGACACATTGGAAAGAACTAACAAAAAAACTAAACAATCTAGAATGCTATTTGGCCCTAAACAGAGAGTACACAGTGGCAGAATACCTGACCACTGTGACTGACCCAAACTTAAGGAAAGCTTTGACTATGTACAGACTCAGTGAGCATAGCCTTGCTGTTGAGAAAGGCCGCCGTAGGCAGACCTAGCTCTCAGGAGAAGACAGGCTATGTGCACAATGCCCACAAAATGAGCTGCACTTCTTAACCTCCTGCCAAATGAGAGAGAGACACATATTTCCCACAGATTACACAGACTCACAAAGAATTCGAAAGCAAACCCAATTTTGATAAACTCCCATATCTTGGGTGAAATACCACAGTGTGCCATCACTGTACTTTAACTATTTGCACATCATTACAACACTGTATATAGACATAATATGACGTTTGAAATGTCTTTATTCTTTTGGAACTTTTGTGAGCGTAATGTTTACTGTTAATTTTTATTGTTTATTTCACTTTTGTTTATTATCTATTTCACTTGCTTTGGCAATGTTAACATATGTTTCCCATGCCAATAAAGCCCCTTGAATTTCCCCATGCCAATAAAGCCCCTTGAATTTTCCCATGCCAATAAAGCCCCTTGAATTTTCCCATGCCAATAAAGCCCCTTGAATTGAATTGAAAGACAGAGAGAGAGAGAGAGAGAGAGAGAGAGAGAGAGAGAGAGAGAGAGAGAGAGAGAGAGAGAGAGAGAGAGAGAGAGACAGAGAGAGACAGAGAGAGACAGAGAGAGAGACAGAGACAGAGACAGAGACAGAGACAGACAGAGACAGAGACAGAGACAGAGACAGAGACATAGACAGAGACAGAGAGAGAGAGACAGAGAGAGAGAGAGAGAGAGAGAGAGAGAGAGAGAGAGAGAGAGAGAGAGAGAGAGAGAGAGAGAGAGAGAGAGAGAGAGAGAGAGAGAGAGAGAGAGAGAGAGAGAGAGAGAGAGAGAGAGAGAGAGAGAGAGAGAGAGAGAGAGAGAGAGAGAGAGAGAGAGAGAGAGAGAGAGAGAGAGAGAGAGAGAGAGAGAGAGAGAGAGAGAGAGAGAGAGAGAGAGAGAGAGAGAGAGAGAGAGAGAGAGAGACAGAGAGAGAGAGAGAGAGAGAGAGAGAGACAGAGAGATGGAGAGAGCTGCAGTAGTATTTTGATCTCTGCTTGAGCTCCACTCTTCAGTTGCTAGAAACAGGGTGTCAGAAATTATGTCTGGCATTTAACAGCCATGAAAATTTGTCCTGAAAAAGCTTAGGAGACAGACAGTGACTTTATTCCTAGACAGTGCTGTCGGCCTCAGTCAACAGCACACACACACACACATACGCAGTGTGTGAGTTTGTGTGTGTGTGTGTGTGTGTGTGTGTGTGTGTAGCATGGAGGATGTAAAGCCCATCCCTCCCTCCCTATCCCCTGCTAGATAAGACATCAGTCTTCCTCTGCCCAGTGGAGCTGTGCTGCATAAATAAATGTGATTACGGACACAATCATTCCCCCTTCAGGGTTGTTTTATCTGCTCAGCCCTGTCCCTAACTCTGATGTGGCTGGTTCAGCCCTGTCTCTAACTCTGAGGTGGCTGGTTCAGCCCTGTCTCTAACTCTGAGGTGGCTGGTTCAGCCCTGTCTCTAACTCTGAGGTGGCTGGTTCAGCCCTGTCTCTAACTCTGAGGTGGCTGGTTCAGCCCTGTCTCTAACTCTGAGGTGGCTGGTTCAGCCCTGTCTCTAACTCTGAGGTGGCTGGTTCAGCCCTGTCCCTAACTCTGAGGTGGCTGGTTCAGCCCCTGTCTCTAACTCTGAGGTGGCTGGTTCAGCCCTGTCTCTAACTCTGATGTGGCTGGTTCAGCCCTGTCTCTAACTCTGAGGTGGCTGGTTCAGCCCTGTCTCTCTGAGGTGGCTGGTTCAGCCCTGTCTCTAACTCTGAGGTGGCTGGTTCAGCCCTGTCTCTAACTCTGAGGTGGCTGGTTCAGCCCTGTCTCTAACTCTGAGGTGGGCTGGTTCAGCCCTGTCTCTAACTCTGAGGTGGCTGGTTCAGCCCTGTCTCTAACTCTGAGGTGGCTGGTTCAGCCCTGTCTCTAACTCTGAGGTGGCTGGTTCAGCCCTGTCCCTAACTCTGAGGTGGCTGGTTCAGCCCTGTCTCTAACTCTGATGTGGCTGGTTCAGCCCTGTCTCTAACTCTGAGGTGGCTGGTTCAGCCCTGTCTCTAACTCTGAGGTGCTGGCTGGTCAGCCCTGTCTCTAACTCTGAGGTGGCTGGTTCAGCCCTGTCTCTAACTCTGAGGTGGCTGGTTCAGCCCTGTCTCTAACTCTGAGGTGGCTGGTTCAGCCCTGTCTCTAACTCTGAGGTGGCTGGTTCAGCCCTGTCTCTAACTCTGAGGTGGCTGGTTCAGCCCTGTCCCTAACTCTGAGGTGGCTGGTTCAGCCCTGTCTCTAACTCTGAGGTGGCTGGTTCAGCCTCTGACTCTGATGCTCTGGGCTGGACGTCGGCTTTGGTCTGCCAGTACGCGTCCTCATCTCACAGCAGTGCCATGGGGCCTGTCTCCTGTGAAATGACGTCACATTTACTCGGACAGCTCCATCTGTAGATCTCTGTGTCTGTGTCCCACTGGTCATCACCATCTATTTACCCACAGTAGAGACACCAGGTTGCATTGATCTCCTTTCATAAATAGACTACTACAGTATCATTAACTAGTACACTGACATAACCGTTTAAAACAATATCTACACAATGCTACTACCTACAACATCTATATGAATATATGTTCCACCGTGTTCAGCCAAGACATGCCTGTTTCTCAATATAGATTGGAGAGTTTGGGAAAAATGCACTATTTCATGACAGCCAAGCTGAGAACAAATCCAATCTACAAAAGTATCCTTCAAATGAGTGGATTCGGCTATTTCAGCCACACCCGTTGCTGACAGGTGTATAAAACCGAGCACACAGCCATGCAATCTCCATAGACAAACATTGGCAGTAGACTGACCCACATTCACCAGGAGGTTCTAGGTGTCTTGTTCATAATGCGATCTGATAAACATTGCAAAACACACACACACACACACACACACACACACTCACGCACACACACACGCACACGCACACGCAATGAGTCACATTCACACACACACACACACACTCACGCACACACACACACCTCACGTTGCTGCACACGCACACGCACATACTCACAACACACACACACACACACACACACACACACACACACACACAGCAACACACTCTGAGGTCAGTGCACTTAGCAGTTAACTAACTCTACATTCATTCTCCAGTCACCACATCAGACCTCTATTGAATCAGACGAAGCAGTCTCTTTGGACTACAGATAAAGGACTCATTTGGTACAACGCAGCCCCAGGGACGCTTATCTCTCACTCAAATAAGGTCAGCAGAGAAAACAGCCGTCTCTTACCCGTGTGCTAGCCTATAAACCCTGATATAAACCCTGATATAAACTATAAACCCCTGATATAAACCCTGCTATAAACCCACATAAACCCTGCAAAACCCTGATATAAACCCTGATATAAACCCTGCTATAAACCCTGCTATAAACCCTGATATAAACCCTGCTATAAACCCTGATATAAACCCTGATATAAACCCTGCTATAAACCCTGATATAAACCCTGATATCAAACCTGATATTAAATCAGCTATAAACCCTGATATAAACACTGATAGTGCTATAAACCCTGACTATACACCCTGCTATAAACCCTGATATAAACCCTGATATAAACCCTGCTATAAACCCTGATATAAACCCTGATATAAACCCTGCTATAAACCCTGATATAAACCCTGATATAAACCCTGCTATAAACCCTGATATAAACCCTGATATAAACCCTGCCTGATATAAACCCTGATATAAACCCTGCTATAAACCCTGATATAAACCCTGATATAAACCCTGATATAAACCCTGATATAAACCCTGATATAAACCCTGATATAAACCCTGATATAAACCCTGATATAAACCCTGATATAAACCCTGCTATAAACCCTGCTATAAACCCTGATATAAACCCTGCTATAAACCCTAACCCTATATAAACCCCTATAAATATAAACCCTGATATAAACCCTGCTATAAACCCTGATATAAACCCTGCTATAAACCCTGCTATAAACCCTGATATAAACCCTGCTATAAACCCTGCTATAAACCCTGCTATAAACCCTGCTATAAACCCTGATATAAACCCTGATATAAACCCTGATATAAACCCTGCTATAAACCCTGATATAAACCCTGATATAAACCCTGATATAAACCCTGATATAAACCCTGATATAAACCCTGCTATAAACCCTGATATAAACCCTGCTATAAACCCTGCTATAAACCCTGCTATAAACCCTGCTATAAACCCTGATATAAACCCTGATATAAACCCTGATATAAACCCTGCTATAAACCCTGATTTAAACCCTGCTATAAACCCTGCTATAAACCCTGATTTAAACCCTGATATAAACCCTGCTATAAACCCTGCTATAAACCCTGCTAATAACCCTGCTATAAACCCTGATTTAAACCCTGCTATAAACCCTGCTATAAACCCTGATATAAACCCTGCTATAAACCCTGATATAAACATTGATATAAACCCTGCTATAAACCTTGCTATAAACCCTGATATAAACCCTGATTTAAACCCTGATATAAAACCTGATATAAACCCTGCTATAAACCCTGATATAAACCCTGCTATAAACCCTGATATAAACCCTGATATAAACCCTGATTTAAACCCTGATATAAACCCTGCTATAAACCCTTATATAAACCCTGATATAAACCCTGATATAAACCCTGCTATAAACCCTTATATAAACCCTGCTATAAACCCTGATATAAACCCTGCTATTAACCCTGATATAAACCCTGCTATAAACCCTGCTATAAACCCTGATATAAACCCTGCTATAAACCCTGCTATAAACCCTGATATAAACTCTGATATAAACCCTGCTATAAACCCTGCTATAAACCCTGATATAAACTCTGATATAAACCCTGCTATAAACCCTGCTATAAACCCTGATATAAACTCTGATATAAACCCTGATATAAACCCTGATATAAACCCTGCTATAAACCCTGCTATAAACCCTGCTATAAACCCTGATATAAACCCTGATTTAAACCCTGCTATAAACCCTGATATAAACCCTGATATAAACCCTGCTATAAACCCTGATATAAACCCTGATTTAAACCCTGCTATAAACCCTGCTATAAACCCTGATATAAACCCTGATATAAACCCTGATATAAACCCTGCTATAAACCCTGATTTAAACCCTGCTATAAACCCTCATTTAAACCCTGATTTAAACCCTGCTATAAACCCTGCTATAAACCCTGATATAAACCCTGATATAAACCCTGATATAAACCCTGCTATAAACCCTGATATAATCCTGATATAAACCCTGCTATAAACCCTGATATAAACTCTGATATAAACCCTGATATAAACCCTGATATAAACCCTGCTATTAACCCTGATATAAACCCTGCTATAAACCCTGATTTAAACCCTGATTTAAACCCTGATATAAACCCTGATTTAAACCCTGCTATACACCCTGATTTAAACCCTGATTTAAACCCTGATATAAACCTTGATTTAAACCCTGCTATAAACCCTGATATAAACCCTGATATAAACCCTGCTATAAACGTTGCTATAAACCCTGCTATAAACCCTGATATAAACCCTGCTATAAACCCTGCTATAAACCCTGCTATAAACCTTGATATAAACCCTGATATTAACCCTGATATAAATCATGTTCGAGCCCTGAATGCTGATTGGCTGACAACCGTGGTATATCAGACCATATACCACGGGTATGACAAAACATGTATTTTTACTGTTCTAATTACATTGGTAACCAGTTTATAATAGCAATAAGGCACCTCGGGGGTTTGTGATATATGGCCAATATACCACGGTTAAGGGCTGTGTCCAGGTACTCCGCGTTGCGTCGTGCTTAACAACAGCCCTTAGCCGTGGTATATTGGCCATATACCACACCCCCTCGGGCCTTATTGCTTAAGCATAAACCCTGATATAAATCCTGTGTGTGTGTGTGTGTGTGTGTGTGTGTGTGTGTGTGTGTGTGTGTGTGTGTGTGTGTGTGTGTGTAAGTGTGTGGGTGTGTTGTCACGATACCAGTATTTTAAGCCTCGGTACCAATACCAGGTTTAGTATCACTATATTTGATATCATCATGATACTCGATACCAAAGCGATACCACAACAACAAAAAACAAGGCATATTAGCCAAGGTCACAGAATCACAACACAGGGAGACTCTCCGAATCACCACACAGGGAGACTCTCCGAATCACCACACAGGGAGACTCTCCGAATCACCACACAGGGAGACTCTCCGAGGACAACGGTGAATCACCACACAGGGAGACTCTCCGAATCACCACACAGGGAGACTCTCCGAATCACCACACAGGGAGACTCTCCGAATCACCACACAGGGAGACTCTCCGAATCACCACACAGGGAGACTCTCCGAATCACCACACAGGGAGACTCTCCGAATCACCACACAGGGAGTCTCTCCGAATCACCACACAGGGAGACCCTCCGAATCACCACACAGGGAGTCTCTCCGAATCACCACACAGGGAGACTCTCCGAATCACCACACAGGGAGACTCTCCGAGGACAATGGTGAATCACCACACAGGGAGACTCTCCGAATCACCACACAGGGAGACTCTCCGAGGACAACGGTGAATCACCCCACAGGGAGACTCTCCGAGGACAACGGTGAATCACCACACAGGGAGACTCTCAGAGGACAGTGGTGAATCACCCCACAGGGAGTCTCTTTTCGAGGACAACGGTGAATCACCACACAGGGAGTCTCTCCGAGGACAACGGTGAATCACCACACAGGGAGACTCTCAGAGGACTCACCCCACAGGGAGTCTCTTTTCGAGGACAACGGTGAATCACCACACAGGGAGACTCTCCGAGGACAACGGTGAATCACCACACAGGGAGACTCTCCGAGGACAACGGTGAATCACCACACAGGGAGACTCTCCGAGGACAGTGGTGAATCACCACATAGGGAGACTCTCCGAGGACAGTGGTGAATCACCACATAGGGAGACTCTCCGAGGACAGTGGTGAATCACCACATAGGGAGACTCTCCGAGGACAGTGGTGAATCACCCCACAGGGAGACTCTCCGAGGACAACGGTGAATCACCCCACAGGGAGACTCTCCGAGGACAGTGGTGAATCACCCCACAGGGAGACTCTCCGAGGACAACGGTGAATCACCACACAGGGAGACTCTCCGAGGACAACGGTGAATCACCCACACAGGGAGTCTTTGAGGACAGTGGTGAAAGTTTGTGGATCTCAACACAATTTCCACATTGAGTCAATTTCACCTGGTATAAAACACAATTTCACAACTCTATATTTTTTTCTGGGGCCCTAGGTACAGGAAGCAGTAAGTAGCTTACCTCCCTCTAGCCAGAGTCTGGATGGGGGGATTATTCAATAATAAGAGCAGCCTTCAGAAAGATCATACATTCTGGTACTTGGTCCTGGCAAAGCCTCGGCACTCCTCACAGACTGAGAATGCGACCAAAATGGCACTATGTGCCCTTGCCAAAAGTAGTGCACTATATAGGGAATAGAATGTCATTTGGGCCACATTCTGAGATCCGTTGACTGGCGACGTGGTGGATATTACGGTCCCCGTCTCCCTGTTACCCAACCTCACACGCACGCAGGTGAACACACGTGTGCATTTGGGACTCACATGGGGGATGACTAGGAACGTTAATGTATCATTCACAGTCCGTTCGTCCGTCCGTCCGCCCCCAAACCCTGTCTCTCTCTCTTCTCCTGAACTATGAAAACATAACTGTAATGCGAATCCTATTGATCCAAACACTCTCTTCCTCTTAGACACACAGATGACAGCGTTTTCTCCTGGTTGTGGGCCGGACCGAAGGCAGATGTTGTAAAAACCACAGATAAACCCCTGAGGGAGCCCATCAGTTATACTTTAGCTGCATCCAAAATGGTACCCTATTCCCTATATAGTGCCCTGGTCCAAATAGGGCTCTGGTCAAAAGTAGTGCACTACAGGTAACTGCCAAAATAAAGGAAACGCCAACATAAAGCATCTTAACAGGGCGTTGGGCCACCACGAGCCAGAACAGCTTCAATGCACCTTGGTATAGATTCTACAAATGTCTGGAATTTTATTGGAGGGATGCGACATCATCTTTCCACAAGAAATGTCCATCATTTGGTGTTTTGTTGATGGTGGTGGAAAACGCTGTCTCAGGTGCCGCTCCAGAATCTCCCATTAGTGTTGAATTGGTTTGAGATCTGGTGACTGAGACGGCCCATGGCATATGGATTACATAGTTTTCATGCTCATCAAACCATTCAGTGACCACTCGTGCCCTGTGGATGGGGGCATTGTCATCCTATGGGAGCATAGCCATGTCAGCCAAAATAATGGCCTGCCCAGCCTTTTTATACATGACCCTAAGCATGATGGGATGTTTAATTGCTTAATTAACTCAGGAAACCACACCTGTGTGGAAGCACCTGCTTTCAATATACTTTGTATCCCTCATTTACTCAACTGTTTCCATTATTTTGGTAGCTACCTGTAGGTTGCCATTTGGGATGGAATGTCTGTCATGACAACATGACGTCATGGAAACCTTAGCAGAGTCTCAGTCACAGACAGATATGGTTTTAAAGCCTCACACAACCTCCTATACTAACACAGAGGTTTTTAAAAGCCTTGTAAATGGATAAAAGGTTAAGGTCTTAGTACTACTAGAGAGATAGATAGAAATGCTGACATGTAAGGGTTAAGGGTTTGCTATGACCTTACCGGTCACCTTTAAAAAAATAAAACTTTTTTCCTCTTTCCTCTACAAGCTACAGACAGTCATTGATCTCTCTCGCAAATCAACCCAATTATAGCTCAATCTAAGCAGTTGATTTCTCAGATAATATCTGGCACAACATTGAGAGTCTAAGCAGTTGATTTCTAAGATAATATCTGGCACAACATTGAGAGTCTAAGCAGTTGATTTCTCAGATAATATCTGGCACAACATTGAGAGTCTAAGCAGTTGATTTCTCAGATAATATCTGGCACAACATTGAGAGTCTAAGCAGTTGATTTCTAAGATAATATCTGGCACAACATTGAGAGTCTAAGCAGTTGATTTCTCAGATAATATCTGGCACAACATTGAGAGTCTAAGCAGTTGATTTCTCAGATAATATCTGGCACAACATTGAGAGTCTAAGCAGTTGATTTCTCAGATAATATCTGGCACAACATTGAGAGTCTAAGCAGTTCAATTCTCAGATAGACAGAACAATAACTGGAAGTGCGATTCCTGGAGATGGATGGAGGAATGGAGAGATGGAGGGATGGAGGGATGGAGAGATGGAGAGATGGAGGGATGGAAGGATGGAGAGATGGAGAGATGGAGGGATGGAGATGGAGAGATGGAGGGAGGGAGAGGGAGGGATGGGAGATGGAGATGGAGGGATGGAGAGATGGAGGATGGAGAGATGAGATGGAGGATGGAGGGATGGAGGGATGGGGATGGAGAGATGGGAGGAGATGGGATGGAGGGATGGAGAGATGGAGAGAGAGAGATGGAGATGGAGATGGAGGGATGGCGAGATGGAGAGATGGAGGATGGAGGGATGGAGAGATGGAGAGATGGAGAGATGGAGAGATGGAGAGATGGAGGGACAGAGGTTAGCTATTTCTTATTGGGTCCTAAATTGCTGTTGTCATTCCCTCTGTAGCACCAACAATAATATGACACACACACACACACACACACAATCACACACACAATCACACACACACAATTTACACACACACACAATTACACACACACAGGTCTCAGTAGATGAAAGCAATATGATGGAAACCTTTCAAGTCCTCCCACCTCTCCTTGGTCATCACGAAGAAAAGGAAATGGATCTGGGTCTCAAATGATACCCTATTCCCTTTATAGTGCACTACTTTAGACCAGGACCTATCAGGAGACCCTTAGGGCTCTGGTCAAAAGCAGTGCACTATTTCGGGAATAGTGTCAAGGAAATGAGGCAGTTTGATGGCATTAAAACACAGCAGGCTGATATCCTGGGAGGAAACGGAGGAGAACTGACATGCAAGTACAGACAGACAGACAGACAGGCACAGACAGGCAGGCAGGCAGGCAGGCAGGCAGGCAGGCAGGCAGGCAGGCAGCAGGCAGGCAGGCAGGCAGGCAGGCAGGCAGGCAGGCAGGCAGGCAGGCAGCACAGGCAGGCAGGCAGGCAGGCAGGCAGGCAGGCAGGCAGGCAGGCAGGCAGACAGACAGACAGACAGACAGACAGACAGACAGACAGACAGACAGACAGACAGACAGACAGACAGACAGACAGACAGACAGACAGACAGACAGACAGACAGACAGACAGAAAGACAGACAGAAAGACAGTCAGACAAGATAACCATCTCCCTCCCACTAACAGGTCCTGCTGCATTTCTAAATTAAAGATGGTGAGATAGCCAGTGTCCCAAATGGCACCCTATTCCCTACATAGTGCACTACTTTTGGCCAAAGCCCTTTGGGACTCTCTATGAGTCCTGGTCAAAAGCTGTGTGCTATATAGGGAATAGGGTGCCATTTGGGACGTAACCCATTGTCTCCGTGCTGGTCTGAATTCATGGAAGTTAGAGGGGACATACCGTATATCAGCCTAAAGTCTAGGGGTCAAGGGTTATATCACCTCAGCTCAGTCTTTACTGCCTGCCCTTTCCTCTCTGTACATTAACAGATACTGTCTGTTTGGATGGAGACAGCATCCTATTCCCTACATAGTGCACTACTTTTGACCAGAGCAACCTTGAAGGACTTAAGGGGTAGTCGGTCTTCATCCTTGAAGAAGAGGAGAGCTCAGAGGTACAGTGTGTGTCCCAAATGGTACCCTATTCCATCCATAGACCCATAGGGCTCTGGTCAACAGTAGTACACTATTTAGGACAGGGTTTCCCAAACTCAGTCCTCGGGACCCCAAGGGGTGCATGTTTTGGTTTTTACCCCTAGCACTACACAGCGGATTCAAATAACCAACTAATCATCAAGCTTTGATCGTTTGAATCAGCTGTGTAGTGAAAACCCAAAATGTGCCCCCGTTGGGGTCTCGAGTACCGAGTATTGGAAACGCTGATTTAGGAAATAGGGTGCCATTTATACTGTCGACAATTACAACTACTGGGATGAGAGGGCCTTGAGTTGAACAGTAGTGACCGTTAGAACTAGCTCACCGAAGGAGGGTAAAAGAAAACTGAGGTGAAAACACACCAAGACTAATCAAATCAAATACACTTTTATTCGTCACATGCGCCGAATACAGCAGGTGTAGACCTTACCGTGAAATGCTTACTTACAAGCCCTTAACCAACATTGCAGTTCAAGAAATAGAGTTAAGAAATTATTTACTAAATAAACTAAAGTTTAAAAAAATAATAATAATAAAGTATCACAATAAAATAACAATAATGAGGCTATATACAGGGGGTACCGGTACCGAGTCAATGTGCAGGGTACAGGTTAGTTGAGGTAGTTTGTACATGTAGGTAGGGGTAAAGGGAGCTTGGTCCCAGTGATGTACTGGGCCGTACGCACTACCCTCTGTAGCACCTTACAGTTGGATGCCGAGGAGTTGCCATACCAGGCGGTGATGCAAACGGTCAGGATGCTCTCGATGGTGCAGCTGTATAACTTTCTGAGGATCTGGGGACCCATGCTCCTGAGGGGGAAAAGGTGTTGTCGTGCCCTCTTCACGACTGTCTTGGTGTGTTTGGACCATTGTAGTTCATTGGTGATGTGGACACCAAGGAACTTGAAACTCTCGACCCGCTCCACTACAGCCCCGTCGATGTGAATGGAGGCGTGTTCGGCCCTCCATTTCCTGTAGTCCACGATCATCTCCATTGTCTTGCTCATGTTGAGGGAGAGGTTGTTGTCCTGGCACCACACTGCCAGGTCTCTGACCTCCTCCCTATAGGCTGTCTCATCGTTGTCGGTGATCAGGCCTACCACCGTTGTGTCATCAGCAAACTTAATGATGGTGTTGGAGTCGTGCCTTGCCCTGCAGTCATGGGGGAGTAAAAGGAGGGGACTGAGCACTCACCCCTGAGGGGCCCCCGTGTTGAGGATCATCGTGGCAGATATGTTGTTACCTACCCTTACCACCTGGGGGCGGCCCGTCAGGAAGTCCAGGATCCAGTTGCAGCAGGAGGTGTTTAGTCCCAGGGTCCTTAGCTTAGTGATGAGCTTTGTGGGCACTATGGTGTTGAACGCTGAGCTGTAGTCAATGACCAGCATTCTCACATACAGTGAGGGAGAAAAGTATTTGATCCTGTGCTAATTTTGTATGTTTGCCCACTGACAAAGACATGATCAGTCTATAATTTTAATGGTAGGTTTATTTGAACAGTGAGAGACAGAATAACAACAAAAAAATCCAGAAAAAGGCATGTCAAAAATGTTATAAATTGATTTGCATTTTAATGCAGGTGGGAAAGGGCAGTGTGGAGTGCGATTGAGATTGCATCATCTGTGGATCTGTTGGGGCGGTATGCGATTTGGAGTGGGTCTAGTGTATCCGGGATGATGGTGTTGATGTGAGCCATGACCAGCCTTTCAAAGCACTTCATGTCTACTGATGTGAGTGCTACAGGGCGGTAGTCATTTAGGCAGGTTACCTTCGCTTTCTTGGGCACAGGGACTATGGTGGTCTGTTTGAAACATGTAGGTATTACAGACTTGAAAATGTCAGTGAAGACACTTGCCAGTTGATCCACGCATGCTCTGAGTACACGTCCTGGTAATCCGTCTGGCCCCGCGGCCTTGTGAATGTTGACCTGTTTAAAGGTCTTGCTCACATCGGCTACGGAGAGCGTGATCACACAGTCGTCCGGAACAGCTGGTGCTCTCATGCATGCTTCAGTGTTGCTTGCCTCGAAGCGAGCATAAAAGGCATTTAGCTCGTCTGGTAGGCTCGCGTCACTGGGCAGCTCGCGGCTGGGCTTCCCTTTGTAGTCCGTAGTAGTTTGCAAGCCCTGCCACATCGACGAGCGTCAGAGCCGGTGTAGTATGATTCAATCTTAGTCCTGTATTGACGCTTTGCCTGTTTGATGGTTCGTCTGAGGGCATTGCGGGATTTCTTATAAGCGTCCGGATTAGTGTCCCGCTCCTTGAAAGCGGCAGCTTTATCCTTTTGCACGGTGCGGATATTGCCTGTAATCCATGGCTTTTGGTTGGGATATGTACGTACGTTCACTGTGGGAACATATTCCAGTCTGTGCATTCGCGTCATCTGACCACTTCCGTATTGATCGAGTCACTGGTACTTCCTGCTTTAGTTTTTGCTTGTAAGCAGGAATCAGGAGGATAGAGTTATGGTCAGATTTTCCAAATGGAGGGCGAGGGAGTGCTTTGTACGCGTCTCTGTGTGTGGAGTAAAGGTTGTCTAGAGTTTTTTTTATTCTGGTTGCACGTGACATGCTGGTAGAATTTAGGATAAACTGATTTAAGTTTGCCTGCATTAAAATCCCCGGCCACTAGGTGCGCCGCTTCTGGATGAGGATTTTCTTATTTGCATAAGCCTTATACAGCTCGTTGAGTGGGGTCTTAGTGTCAGCGTCGGTTTGTGGTGGTAAATAGATAGCTACGAAAAATACAGCTTTTCATGAGGTACTCTACCCCAGGTGAGCAAAACCTTGAGACTTAATGTTAGACACCGCGCACCTGCTGCTATTGACAAATAGACACAGACCACCACCGTTCGGTCCTGCCGATGCACGGAAAACCCAGCCAAGTGTATATTATCAGTGTCGTCGTTCAGCCACGACTCGTGAAACATAAGATATTACAGTTTTTAATATCCCGTTGGTAGGATGGTCTCGAACGGAGCTCATCCAGTTTATTCTCCAGTGATTGCACGTTGGCCAATAGAACGGATGGTAGAGGCGGGTTACCGACTCGCCGAAGAATTCTCCCAAGGCACCCTGATCTGCGCCTCCTGCATTTCCTTATTTTCTTCATGCGAATGACGGGGATTTGGGCCTTGTCTGGGAGCAACATTATATCCTTCGCGTCAGACTCATTAAAGAATAAATCTTAGTCCCGTTCGAGGTGAGTAATCGCTGTTCTGATATCCAGAAGCTATTTTCGGTCATAAGAGACAGTGGCAGAAACATTATGTACAAAATAAGTTACAAACAATGCGGAAAACCCCCCACAAAATAGCACAATTGGTTAGGAGCCCGTAAAACGGCAGCCATCCCCTCCGGCTAGGGCTGTGACGGTCAAGACTACCCCCAACTAGGGCTGTGATGGTCATTGAATTTTGGATGACATGAATTGATGATGGTCTTCTTTATCCATTACCATGGGTTACAGGGTTATACGGTAATTGTGCCAGCCCTCCAACCCAACGCTGTGCTACCAACTGCTCCTGGTAGGGAATAGCAAGTCTGCATGTCTGTGTGTGGGCTGCTAGTGTGAACAACTTCTGTTCCTTCTATCCATCAAAAAATATAACTTTCATATTTTCCCTCCTACAAACTGTACCTCTCTTTATAAAGTGTAGCAGAGGGACACAGAGAGAGAGAGAGAGAGAGAGAGAGAGAGAGAGAGAGAGAGAGAGAGAGAGAGAGAGAGAGAGAGAGAGAGAGAGAGAGAGAGAAGAGAGGGGGGGAGAGAGAGAAGAGAGAGAGAGAGAGAGAGAGAGAGAGAGAGAGAGAGAGAGAGAGAGAGAGAGAGAGAGAGAGAGAGAGAGAGAGAGAGAGAGAGAGAGAGAGAGAGAGAGAGAGAGAGAGAGAGAGAGAGAGAGAGAGAGAGAGAGAGAGAGAGAGAAAGAGAGAGAGAGAGAGAGAGAGAGAGAGAGAGAGAGAGAGAGATGGAGAAAGAGAGAGAAAAATAGAGACAGAGAGAGAGAGAGGGGGGGGAGAGAAAGAGAGAGAGAGAGAGAGAGAGAGAGAGAGAGAGAGAGAGAGAGAGAGAGAGAGAGAGAGAGAGAGAGAGAGAGAGAGAGAGAGAGAGAGAGAGAGAGATAAAGATGGAAGAGGGACACAACTGAATGCTCTGTATTGCAGTCAGTCAGTCAGCCAGCCAGTCAACCAGCCAGTCAACCAGTCAGTCAGCCAGTCAGCCAGTCAGTTAGCCAGTCAGCCAGTGAACCATTTGCTGCAGCCAGCCAGTCAGTCAGTCAGTCAGCTATTTGCTGCAGCCAGCCAGCCAGTCAGTCAGTCAGTCAGTCAGCCAATCTGTCAGCCAGTCAGCTATTTGCTGCAGCCAGCCAGCCAGTCAGCCAGCCAGTCAGCCAGCCAGTCAGCCAGTTAGCCAGACAGCCAGCCAGCCAGTCAGTCAGTCAGCCAGTCATCCAATCAGTCAGCCATTTGCTGCAGTCAGCCAGCCAGCCAGCCAGCCAGACAGCCAGTCAGCCAGCCAGCCAGTCAGCCAGTCAGCCAGTCAGCCAGCCAGTCAGCCAGTCAGCCAGTCAGCCAGTTAGCCAGACAGTCAGCCAGCCAGTAAGTCAGCCAGCCATTTGCATTTACTGCAGTCAGTCAGCCAGACAGCCAGCCAGCCAGTCAGCCAGACAGCCAGCCAGTTAAGCCAGTGATCCAGACAGCCAGTCAGCCAGCCAGTCAGCCAGCCAGTCAGCCAGTTAGCCAGACAGCCAGTCAGCCAGTCAGCCAGTCAGTCAGCCAGTTAGCCAGTCAGTCAGTCAGCCAGTCATCCAATCAGTCAGCCATTTGCTGCAGTCAGCCAGCCAGCCAGCCAGCCAGCCAGTCAGTTAAGCCAGTGAACCAGACAGCCAGTCATCCAGCCAGTCATCCAGCCGGTCAGCCAGCCAGTCAGCCAGTCAGTTAGCCAGACAGCCAGTCAGTCAGTCAGTCAGCCAATCTGTCAGCCAGTCAGCTATTTGCTGCAGCCAGCCAGTCAGTCAGTCAGTCAGCCAGTCAGTCAGTCAGTCAGTCAGCCAGTTAGCCAGTTAGCCAGTCAGCCAGACAGCCAGTCAGACAGCCAGACAGACATGTTGAAATGCAATACAATATATAAATAAAGCCAAATCATGGCAAATATCTGAATAAATATCCAACCCAGCATGAAGAAGAACAGAGATGGGAGCTATCAGGGGTATTAGTGGTGACATCATTAAGCTCGGGGCCCTGGGTCTGAACCCTGCCCTGTGCAACTGGGTCCTGGACTTCCTGACGGGCCGCTCCCAGGTGGTGAAGGTAGGAAACAACACCTCCACTTCGCTGATCCTCAACACTGGGGCCCCACAAGGGTGCGTGCTCAGCCCCCTCCTGTAACTTCCTGTTCACCCATGACTGTGTGGCCAAGCACGCCTCCAACTCAATCATCAAGTTTGCAGACAACACAACAGTAGTAGGCTTGATTACCAACAATGACGAGACCGCCTACAGGGAGGAGGTGAGGGCTCTGGGAGTGTGGTGCCAGGAAAATAACCTCTCAGTCAATATAAAAAAATACAAGGAGATGATCGTGGACTTCAGGAAACAGCAGAGGATGCACCCCCCTATCCACATCGACGGGACAGCAGTGGAGAAGGTGGAAAGCTACAAGTTCCTTGGCGTACACATCACTGACAAACTGAAATGGTCCACCCACGCAGACAGTGTGGTGAAGAAGGTGCAACAGTGCCTCTTCAACCTCAGGAGGCTGAAGAAATTCGGCTTAGCACCTAAAACCCTCACAAATCTTTACAGATGCACAATTGAGAGCATCCTGTCGGGCTGTATCACCGCCTGGTACGGCAACTGCACCGCCCGCAACCTCAGGGCTGTCCAGAGGGTGGTGCTGTCTGCTGAACGCATTACCAGGGAAAACTACCCGCCCTCAAAGACACATACAACACCCGATGTCACAGGAAGGCCAAAAAGATCATCAAGGACATCAACCACCCGAGCCACTGCCTGTTCACCCCGCTATCATCCAGAAGGCGAGGTCAGTACAGGTGCATCAAAGCTGAGACCGAGAGAATGAAAAACAGCTTCTATCTCAAGGCCATCAGACTGTTAAATAGCCATCACTAGCACATTAGAGGCTGCTGCTGCCTATTGAAATCACTGGCCACTTTAAGAAATGGAACACTAGTCACTTTAATAATGTTTCCATATCTTGCACTACTCATCTCATATGTATATACTGCATTCTATTTTATAATATTATACTGTATCTTAGTCCATGCCGCTCTGTCATTGTTCGTCCATATATGTATATATTCTTAAATCCCATTCCTTACTAGTTTTGTGTGTATTGGGTATATGTTGTGAAATTGTTAGATATTAATTGTTAGATATTACTGCACTGTCGGAGCTAGAAGCACAAGCATTTCGCTACAACCCGCTATAACATCTGCTAAACACGTGTATGTGACAAATACAATTTGATTTGATTTGATATTAAAGGGATAAGGTTCAGCTATTGGATATTGAGATATTAAAATGCAAGTCCTTGTAGATGTGGGGACATTAAAGGAACTGTCTAGCCCCTGTAGAGGCAGGGATATTAAAGGGACGACGGAGCCCTGTTAGATGCAGGGACATTAAAGAGATGGTTCAGTCTCCTGTAGATGCAGGAATATTAAAGGTATGGTGGAGCCCTGTTAGATGCAGGGACATTAAAGAGACGGTTCAGTCTCCTGTAGATGCAGGAATATTAAAGGGACGACGGAGGCCTGTTAGATGCAGGGACATTAAAGAGATGGTTCAGTCTCCTGTAGATGCAGGAATATTAAAGGGACGACGGAGGCCTGTTAGATGCAGGGACATTAAAGAGATGGTTCAGTCTCCTGTAGATGCAGGAATATTAAAGGGACGACGGAGGCCTGTTAGATGCAGGGACATTAAAGAGATGGTTCATTCTCCTGTAGATGCAGGAATATTAAAGGGACGACGGAGGCCTGTTAGATGCAGGGACATTAAAGAGATGGTTCAGTCTCCTGTAGATGCAGGAATATTAAAGGGACGACGGAGGCCTGTTAGATGCAGGGACATTAAAGAGATGGTTCAGTCTCCTGTAGATGCAGGAATATTAAAGGGACGACGGAGGCCTGTTAGATTCAGGGACATTAAAGAGATGGTTCAGTCTCCTGTAGATGCTGGAATATTAAAGGGACGACGGAGGCCTGTTAGATGCAGGGACATTAAAGAGATGGTTCAGTCTCCTGTAGATGCTGGAATATTAAAGGGACGGTGGAGCCCTTTTAGATGCAGGGACATTAAAGAGACGGTTCAGTCTCCTGTAGGGTGTCCACATGGGCTGGCCAGCATGCCTTGTCCCAGGAGATGGAGGAGGAAGGGGATTACTGAGGTGTAAAGCTCTACAGGACAACTACAACATAGATAGACTATTGATTTGAACCGCTAATCCTAACCTTGATCTTTAACATGTAACCTTGATCCTAATCCTAACCCTAATCTAAACCAATTACTTTAACCGTAATGTTTGGATTCAGGACATTTCCACATTATTGACTTCAACAATCACCAACATTATGCCATTGACTTGTACCACTAATCTTAACCTTGACCCTTACTCTGCGACCTTAAACATAATCCTACCACAAACCCTAAACATTACTTTACCCATAATGTTTTTTCATTGAGATTTATCAATTTCCATGTTATGGAGAACATCTGACTTCAAGGATCTTTATTTCATTTTCTCCATCTTGATATTGATTTGAACCACTAATCCTCGACCTCTATCTTAACCTATAACCTCTAACCTAATCCAAACATTAACCCTAATCTTAGACAATTACTTTAACCATAATGTTTTCGTTGAGATTTATTGATTATCGAGATGTTAAAATCTATATGTAGAGGTGTTTGTGGAGCTGGCAGCATCCATACGGTCCTTTGTGCAACCAGTCAGCGAAGATGCATTACTGTTTAGGACCCCATTCCAGGCTGAGTTGACAATTTAACAGCCAATTACTATCAATCAGTGGTCCCAGTCCCAGTCCGTGTGTGTCTGTGTGTGTGTGTGTGTGTGTGTGTGTGTGCGTGTGTGTGTGCGTGTGTGTGTGTGTGTGTGTGTGTGTGTGTGTGTGTGTGTGTGTGTGTGTGTGTGTGTGTGTGTGTGGTGTGTGTGTGTGTGTGTGTGTGTGTGTGTGTGTGTGTGTGTGTGTGTGTGTGTGTGTGTGTGTGTGTGTGTGTGTGTGTGTGGAGCCTTATAGAGCCAGCTACACTAACGATCTAGAACAGTAATGACACAACTTTGGTAAACGAGCTTGTCTTTAAATCCAATTAGCTCTGGGGTGTCGCATCCATTGAGCGTGAAAACACAGAAATATCATTAGTATTGTGCCTGTAAAAAGACAGAGGACCACTCTGGTTCTTTATTTTGATTACATTTTGGTTCACAACTTGATTTATAATTAGTTAGCTTGATTTATAAACGTATCTGGTTAGCATCCACTGGTGTTATTGTTAAGCACTGCAGCAAATATACAACATAGATGGTACTATGATTTAGGGCCCAGTGTTTTGTGCAACCATGTGACATGTCTGGATGTTAACCTTTAACGTTTTCTCATCAAAGTTTTTATTTTTATGGCAGATGGTACATCTCTCAGACAATTGCTTTTATTTTAGGTGTAATTCAATGTTGTAGATAAGGCTTAATACAGGATACAATCTTGCTTTGTGTAACTTTGTGTAAGGTCAGGGCGGAATAGGGTAATGAATACAATACAACAGAACAGAGTAATGAATACAATACAACAGAATAGAGTAATGAATACAATACAACAGAATAGAGTAATGAATACAATACAACAGAATAGAGTAATGAATACAATACAACAGAACAGAGTAATGAATACAATACAACAGAATAGAGTAATGAATACAATACAACAGAATAGAGTAATGAATACAATACAACAGAATAGAGTAATGAATACAATACAACAGAATAGAGTAATGATTACAATACAACAGAATAGGGTAATGAATACAATACAACAGAATAGAGTAATGAATACAATACAACAGAATAGAGTAATGAATACAATACAACAGAATAGGGTAATGAATACAATACAACAGAATAGAGTAATGAATACAATACAACAGAATAGGGTAATGAATACAATACAATACAACAGAATAGGGTAATGAATACAATACAACAGAACAGAGTAATGAATACAATACAACAGAATAGAGTAATGAATACAATACAACCGAATAGAGTAATGAATACAATACAACCGAATAGAGTAATGAATACAATACAACAGAATAGGGCAATGAATACAAAACAACATAATAGAGTAATGAATACAATACAACATAATAGAGTAATGAATACAATACAACAGAATAGAGTAATGAATACAATACAACCGAATAGAGTAATGAATACAATACAACCGAATAGAGTAATGAATACAATACAACAGAATAGGGCAATGAATACAATACAATACAACAGAATAAGTCAAATAGGACAGTGAGATGAAGAGACGGCAGTGTTGACAGTAATACAGACTAAATTGGCATCCAGTGTCTGCTTCCCAAATGCACCCATTTCCCATAGGGTCCCGGTCAAAAGTAGTGCCCTGTATAGGCCATAGGATGCCATTTGGGACCCAAGCTGTGAATTTGTTCCTAATGAAAGTTAATTCCTAATGAGCAGGAGATCGGCAGAATAAACAACTATCTCTGAGGAATTAGTGTCATTGGCATCGCCTGAAGGAAGTGAAATAATGTTCTCTGGGTTTTACTGTCATTCTGATATAGCTGTTTTACTGTCATTCTGATATAGCTGGGTTTTACTGTCATTCTGATATAGCTGGGTTTTACTGTCATTCTGATATAGCTGGGTTTTACTGTCATTCTGATATAGCTGGTGCGTTTTACTGTCATTCTGATATAGCTGTGTTATACTGTCATTCTGATATAGCTGGGTTTTACTGTCATTCTGATATAGCTGTGTTTTACTGTCATTCTGATATAGCTGTGTTTTACTGTCATTCTGATATAGCTGTGTTTTTACTGTCATTCTGATATAGCTGTGTTTTTACTGTCATTCTGATATAGCTGGGTTTTACTGTCATTCTGATATAGCTGTGTTTTACTGTCATTCTGATATAGCTGTTTTACTGTCATTCTGATATAGCTGGGTTTGACTGTCTTTCTGATATAGCTGGGTTTTACTGTCATTCTGATATAGCTGCGTTTTACTGTCATTCTGATATAGCTGTGTTTTACTGTCATTCTGATATAGCTGTGTTTTACTGTCATTCTGATATAGCTGGGTTTTACTGTCATTCTGATATAGCTGTGTTTTACTGTCATTCTGATATAGCTGGGTTTTACTGTCATTCTGATATAGCTGGGTTTTACTGTCATTCTGATGTAGCTGTTTTACTGTCATTCTGATATAGCTGGGTTTTACTGTCATTCTGATATAGCTGGGTTATACTGTCATTCTGATATAGCTGTTTTTTACTGTCATTCTGATATAGCTGGGTTTTACTGTCATTCTGATATAGCAGGGTTTTACTGTCATTCTGATATAGCTGGGTTTTACTGTCATTCTGATATAGCTGGGTTTTACTGTCATTCTGATATAGCTGGGTTTTACTGTCATTCTGATATAGCTGGGTTTTACTGTCATTCTGATATAGCTGGGTTTTACTGTCATTCTGATATAGCTGGGTTTTACTGTCATTCTGATATAGCTGGGTTTTACTGTCATTCTGATATAGCTGTGTTTTACTGTCATTCTGATATAGATGTGTTTTACTGTCATTCTGATATAGCTGTTTTACTGTCATTCTGATATAGCTGGGTTTTACTGTCATTCTGATATAGCTGTGTTTTACTGTCATTCTGATATAGCTGGGTTTTACTGTCATTCTGATATAGCTGCGGTTTTACTGTCATTCTGATATAACTGGGTTTTTACTGTCATTCTGATATAGATGTGTTTTACTGTCATTCTGATATAGCTGGGTTTTACTGTCATTCTGATATAGCTGGGTTTTACTGTCATTCTGATATAGCTGGGTTTTACTGTCATTCTGATATAGAAGTGTTTTACTGTCATTCTGATATAGCTGGGTTTTACTGTCATTCTGATATAGATGTGTTTTACTGTCATTCTGATATAGATGTGTTTTACTGTCATTCTGATATAGCTGTTTTACTGTCATTCTGATATAGCTGGGTTTTACTGTCATTCTGATATAGCTGTGTTTTACTGTCATTCTGATATAGCTGGGTTTTACTGTCATTCTGATATAGCTGGGTTTTACTGTCATTCTGATATAGCTGGGTTTTACTGTCATTCTGATATAGCTGGGTTTTACTGTCATTCTGATATAGCTGTGTTTTACTGTCATTCTGATATAGCTGGGTTTTACTGTCATTCTGATATAGCTGGGTTTTACTGTCATTCTGATATAGCTGGGTTTTACTGTCATTCTGATATAGATGTGTTTTACTGTCATTCTGATATAGCTGTTTTACTGTCATTCTGATATAGCTGGGTTTTACTGTCATTCTGATATAGCTGGGTTTTACTGTAAATAGATCCACTCACCTTTTGGATTGAAACAACAGAACAGATGGCTGGTTTAACCAGGCAGGCCATGATAATACTAACACATGAAAGGATTGACAGATTGACCTTGTAGCAGATCTGTGTGTGTGTGTGTGTGTGTGTGTGTGTGTGTGTGTGTGTGTGTGTGTGTGTGAGTGTGTGCGTGCGTGCGTGTGTGTGTGCGTGCGTGCGTGCGTGCGTGCGTGCGTGCGTGCGTTGCGTGTGTGTGTGTGTGTGTGCATCCTGTGCTCCTGCCAGTGTTGATGGGAAGAGTCCTTCCAGCTAAACTCCCTATAATTACTCCTCCACTTCTATCTGTTACAGTACTTCTATAGGTCTGAGGCCATGGTAACGCTTCTATCTGTTACAGTACTTCTATAGGTCTGAGGCCATGGTAACGCTTCTATCTGTTACAGTACTTCTATAGGTCTGAGGCCATGGTAACGCTTCTATCTGTTACAGTACTTCTATAGGTCTGAAGCCATGGTAACGCTTCTATCTGTTACAGTACTTCTATAGGTCTGAGGCCATGGTAACGCTTCTATCTGTTACAGTACTTCTATAGGTCTGAGACCATGGTAACGCTTCTATCTGTTACAGTACTTCTATAGGTCTGAGGCCATGGTAACGCTTCTATCTGTTTACAGTACTTCTATAGGTCTGGGGCCATGGTAACGCTTCTATCTGTTACAGTACTTCTATAGGTCTGAGGCCATGGTAACGCTTCTATCTGTTACAGTACTTCTATAGGTCTGAGGCCATGGTAACGCTTCTATCTGTTACAGTACTTCTATAGGTCTGAGACCATGGTAACGCTTCTATCTGTTACAGTACTTCTATAGGTCTGAGGCCATGGTAACGCTTCTATCTGTTACAGTACTTCTATAGGTCTGAGGCCATGGTAACGCTTCTATCTGTTACAGTACTTCTATAGGTCTGAGGCCATGGTAACGCTTCTATCTGTTACAGTACTTCTATAGGTCTGAGACCATGGTAACGCTTCTATCTGTTACAGTACTTCTATAGGTCTGAGACCATGGTAACGCTTCTATCTGTTACAGTACTTCTATAGGTCTGAGGCCATGGTAACGCTTCTATCTGTTACAGTACTTCTATAGGTCTGAGGCCATGGTAACGCTTCTATCTGTTACAGTACTTCTATAGGTCTGAGACCATGGTAACGCTTCTATCTGTTACAGTACTTCTATAGGTCTTCTGAGGCCATGGTAACGCTTCTATCTGTTACAGTACTTCTATAGGTCTGAGACCATGGTAACGCTTCTATCTGTTACAGTACTTCTATAGGTCTGAGGCCTTGGTAACGCTTCTATCTGTTACAGTACTTTCTATAGGTCTGAGGCCATGGTAACGCTTCTATCTGTTACAGTACTTCTATAGGTCTGAGACCATGGTAACGCTTCTATCTGTTACAGTACTTCTATAGGTCTGAGGCCATGGTAACGCTTCTATCTGTTACAGTACTTCTATAGGTCTGGGGCCATGGTAACGCTTCTATCTGTTACAGTACTTCTATAGGTCTGAGGCCATGGTAACGCTTCTATCTGTTACAGTACTTCTATAGGTCTGAGGCCATGGTAACGCTTCTATCTGTTACAGTACTTCTATAGGTCTGAGACCATGGTAACGCTTCTATCTGTTACAGTACTTCTATAGGTCTGAGGCCATGGTAACGCTTCTATCTGTTACAGTACTTCTATAGGTCTGAGGCCATGGTAACGCTTCTATCTGTTACAGTACTTCTATAGGTCTGAGGCCATGGTAACGCTTCTATCTGTTACAGTACTTCTATAGGTCTGAGACCATGGTAACGCTTCTATCTGTTACAGTACTTCTATAGGTCTGAGACCATGGTAACGCTTCTATCTGTTACAGTACTTCTATAGGTCTGAGGCCATGGTAACGCTTCTATCTGTTACAGTACTTCTATAGGTCTGAGGCCATGGTAACGCTTCTATCTGTTACAGTACTTCTATAGGTCTGAGACCATGGTAACGCTTCTATCTGTTACAGTACTTCTATAGGTCTGAGGCCATGGTAACGCTTCTATCTGTTACAGTACTTCTATAGGTCTGAGACCATGGTAACGCTTCTATCTGTTACAGTACTTCTATAGGTCTGAGGCCTTGGTAATGCTTCTATCTGTTACAGTACTTCTATAGGTCTGAGGCCATGGTAAACGCTTCTATCTGTTACAGTACTTCTATAGGTCTGAGGCCATGGTAACGCTTCTATCTGTTACAGTACTTCTATAGGTCTGAGACCATGGTAACGCTTCTATCTGTTACAGTACTTCTATAGTCTGAGGCCATGGTAACGCTTCTATCTGTTACAGTACTTCTATAGGTCTGAGGCCATGGTAACGCTTCTATCTGTTACAGTACTTCTATAGGTCTGAGGCCATGGTAACGCTTCTATCTGTTACAGTACTTCTATAGGTCTGAGACCATGGTAACGCTTCTATCTGTTACAGTACTTCTATAGGTCTGAGGCCATGGTAACGCTTCTATCTGTTACAGTACTTCTATAGGTCTGAGGCCATGGTAACGCTTCTATCTGTTACAGTACTTCTATAGGTCTGAGGCCATGGTAACGCTTCTATCTGTTACAGTACTTCTATAGGTCTGAGGCCATGGTAACGCTTCTATCTGTTACAGTACTTCTATAGGTCTGAGGCCATGGTAACGCTTCTATCTGTTACAGTACTTCTATAGGTCTGAGGCCATGGTAACGCTTCTATCTGTTACAGTACTTCTATAGGTCTGAGACCATGGTAACGCTTCTATCTGTTACAGTACTTCTATAGGTCTGAGGCCATGGTAACGCTTCTATCTGTTACAGTACTTCTATAGGTCTGAGGCCATGGTAACGCTTCTATCTGTTACAGTACTTCTATAGGTCTGAGGCCATGGTAACGCTTCTATCTGTCTGTCTCTGTCTCTAAACACCAACTAAACCCTTTGGCTCCAATAAAGAGACGCCCTACTTCCCTCCTAATATTCTAGCTCCTTTTCTCTTAGAGACAAGGCCTGCTTCCCAAATGGCATCCTATTCTCTATGTAGAGCATTATGGGTCTTGGTCAAAAGTAGTGCACTAAATAAGGAATATGGTGCCATTTGGGACACACTCAGGGGATATCTCTCCCCTAATATCTCTGTCCTCCTCTCTTAGAGCGATGGTCTATATTCCCCTAATATCTCTGTCCTTCTCTCTTAGAGCGATGGTCTATATTCCCCTAATATCTCTGTGTTTCTCTCTTAGAGCGATGGTCTATATTCCCCTAATATCTCTGTGTTTCTCTCTTAGAGCGATGGTCTATATTCCCCTAATATCTCTGTCCTTCTCTCTTAGAGCGATGGTCTATATTCCCCTAATATCTCTGTGTTTCTCTCTTAGAGCGATGGTCTATATTCCCCTAATATCTCTGTCCTTCTCTCTTAGAGCGATGGTCTATATTCCCCTAATATCTCTGTCCTTCTCTCTTAGAGCGATGGTCTATATTCCCCTAATATCTCTGTCCTTCTCTCTTAGAGCGATGGTCTATATTCCCCTAATATCTCTGTCCTCTCTTAGAGCGATGGTCTATATTCCCCTAATATCTCTGTCCTTCTCTCTTAGAGCGATGGTCTATATTCCCCTAATATCTCTGTCCTTCTCTCTTAGAGCGATGGTCTATATTCCCCTAATATCTCTGTCCTTCTCTCTTAGAGCGATGGTCTATATTCCCCTAATATCTCTGTCCTTCTCTCTTAGAGCGATGGTCTATATTCCCCTAATATCTCTGTCCTTCTCTCTTAGAGCGATGGTCTATATTCCCCTAATATCTCTGTCCTTCTCTCTTAGAGTGATGGTCTATATTCCCCTAATATCTCTGTCCTTCTCTTTTAGAGCGATGGACTATATTCCCCTAATATCTCTGTCCTTCTCTCTTAGAGCGATGGTCTATATTCCCCTAATATCTCTGTCCTTCTCTCTTAGAGCGATGGTCTATATTCCCCTAATATCTCTGTCCTTCTCTCTTAGAGCGATGGTCTATATTCCCCTAATATCTCTGTCCTTCTCTCTTAGAGCGATGGTCTATATTCCCCTAATATCTCTGTCCTTCACTCTTAGAGGGGTGGTCTATATTCCCCTAATATCTCTGTCCTTCTCTCTTAGAGCGATGGTCTATATTCCCCTAATATCTCTGTTTTTCTCTCTTAGAGCGATGGTCTATATTCCCCTAATATCTCTGTCCTTCTCTCTTAGAGCGATGGTCTATATTCCCCTAATATCTCTGTCTTTCTCTCTTAGAGCGATGGTCTATATTCCCCTAATATCTCTGTCCTTCTCTCTTAGAGCGATGGTCTATATTCCCCTAATATCTCTGTCCTTCTCTCTTAGAGCGATGGTCTATATTCCCCTAATATCTCTGTCCTTCTCTCTTAGAGCGATGGTCTATATTCCCCTAATATCTCTGTCCTTCTCTCTTAGAGCGATGGTCTATATTCCCCTAATATCTCTGTCCTTCTCTCTTAGAGCGATGGTCTATATTCCCCTAATATCTCTGTCCTTCTCTCTTAGAGGGGTGGTCTATATTCCCCTAATATCTCTGTCCTTCTCTCTTAGAGCGATGGTCTATATTCCCCTAATATCTCTGTCTTTCTCTCTTAGAGCGATGGTCTATATTCCCCTAATATCTCTGTCCTTCTCTCTTAGAGCGATGGTCTATATTCCCCTAATATCTCTGTCTTTCTCTCTTAGAGCGATGGTCTATATTCCCCTAATATCTCTGTCTTTCTCTCTTAGAGCGATGGTCTATATTCCCCTAATATCTCTGTCCTTCTCTCTTAGAGCGATGGTCTATATTCCCCTAATATCTCTGTCCTTCTCTCTTAGAGCGATGGTCTATATTCCCCTAATATCTCTGTCCTTCTCTCTTAGAGCGATGGTCTATATTCCCCTAATATCTCTGTCCTTCTCTCTTAGAGCGATGGTCTATATTCCCCTAATATCTCTGTCCTTCTCTCTTAGAGCGATGGTCTATATTCCCCTAATATCTCTGTCCTTCTCTCTTAGAGCGATGGTCTATATTCCCCTAATATCTCTGTCCTTCTCTCTTAGAGCGATGGTCTATATTCCCCTAATATCTCTGTCCTTCTCTCTTAGAGCGATGGTCTATATTCCCCTAATATCTCTGTCCTTCTCTCTTAGAGCGATGGTCTATATTCCCCTAATATCTCTGTCCTTCTCTCTTAGAGCGATGGTCTATATTCCCCTAATATCTCTGTCCTTCTCTCTTAGAGCGATGGTCTATATTCCCCTAATATCTCTGTCCTTCTCTCTTAGAGCGATGGTCTATATTCCCCTAATATCTCTGTCCTTCTCTCTTAGAGCGATGGTCTATATTCCCCTAATATCTCTGTCCTTCTCTCTTAGAGCGATGGTCTATATTCCCCTAATATCTCTGTCCTTCTCTCTTAGAGCGATGGTCTATATTCCCCTAATATCTCTGTCTTTCTCTCTTAGAGCGATGGTCTATATTCCCCTAATATCTCTGTCCTTCTCTCTTAGAGCGATGGTCTATATTCCCCTAATATCTCTGTCCTTCTCTCTTAGAGCGATGGTCTATATTCCCCTAATATCTCTGTCCTTCTCTCTTAGAGCGATGGTCTATATTCCCCTAATATCTCTGTCCTTCTCTCTTAGAGCGATGGTCTATATTCCCCTAATATCTCTGTCCTTCTCTCTTAGAGCGATGGTCTATATTCCCCTAATATCTCTGTCCTTCTCTCTTAGAGCGATGGTCTATATTCCCCTAATATCTCTGTCTTTCTCTCTTAGAGCGATGGTCTATATTCCCCTAATATCTCTGTCCTTCTCTCTTAGAGCGATGGTCTATATTCCCCTAATATCTCTGTCCTTCTCTCTTAGAGCGATGGTCTATATTCCCCTAATATCTCTGTCCTTCTCTCTTAGAGCGATGGTCTATATTCCCCTAATATCTCTGTCCTTCTCTCTTAGAGCGATGGTCTATATTCCCCTAATATCTCTGTCCTTCTCTCTTAGAGCGATGGTCTATATTCCCCTAATATCTCTGTATTCTCTCTTAGAGTGATGGTCTATATTCCCCTAATATATCTGTCCTTCTCTCTTAGAGCGATGGTCTATATTCCCCTAATATCTCTGTCCTTCTCTCTTAGAGCGATGGTCTATATTCCCCTAATATCTCTGTCCTTCTCTCTTAGAGCGATGGTCTATATTCCCCTAATATCTCTGTCCTTCTCTCTTAGAGCGATGGTCTATATTCCCCTAATATCTCTGTCCTTCTCTCTTAGAGCGATGGTCTATATTCCCCTAATATCTCTGTCCTCCTCTCTTAGAGCGATGGTCTATATTCCCCTAATATCTCTGTCCTTCTCTCTCAGAGCGATGGTCTATATTCCCCTAATATCTCTGTCCTTCTCTCTCAGAGCGATGGTCTATATTCCCCTAATATCTCTGTCCTTCTCTCTCAGAGCGATGGTCTATATTCCCCTAATATCTCTGTCCTTCTCTCTTAGAGCGATGGTCTATATTCCCCTAATATCTCTGTCCTTCTCTCTTAGAGCGATGGTCTATATTCCCCTGATATCTCAGTCCTTCTCTCTCAGAGCGATGGTCTATATTCCCCTAATATCTCTGTGTTTCTCTCTTAGAGCGATGGTCTATATTCCCCTAATATCTCTGTCCTTCTCTCTTAGAGTGATGGTCTATATGCCCCTAATATCTCTGTCCTTCTCTCTTAGAGCGATGGTCTATATTCCCCTAATATCTCTGTCCTTCTCTCTCAGAGCGATGGTCTATATTCCCCTAATATCTCTGTGTTTCTCTCTTAGAGCGATGGTCTATATTCCCCTAATATCTCTGTCCTTCTCTCTTAGAGCGATGGTCTATATTCCCCTAATATCTCTGTCCTTCTCTCTCAGAGCGATGGTCTATATTCCCCTAATATCTCTGTCCTTCTCTCTTAGAGCGATGGTCTATATTCCCCTAATATCTCTGTCCTTCTCTCTTAGAGTGATGGTCTATATTCCCCTAATATCTCTGTCCTTCTCTCTTAGAGTGATGGTCTATATTCCCCTAATATCTCTGTGTTTCTCTCTTAGAGCGATGGTCTATATTCCCCTAATATCTCTGTCCTTCTCTCTTAGAGCGATGGTCTATATTCCCCTAATATCTCTGTCCTTCTCTCTTAGAGCGATGGTCTATATTTCCCTAATATCTCTGTCCTTCTCTCTTAGAGCGATGGTCTATATTCCCCTAATATCTCTGTCCTTCTCTCTTAGAGCGATGGTCTATATTCCCCTTTCTTGTATACTAGCAGCAGCTGTTGTTCCTGTTGGGTCTGTTGGTCTGATCTGGGTCCGCCATTTGAGAGCACAGGATGACAGAGATGCTTAGTGACAGCCACCGATTCCACTGGTCAAAAGAGCTGCCCTCGAGGCATGAGAGGAGTGTCACCCCACCACCCTCCTCCCCCTTCGTCCTCCTTTAGTGACTGAGGCTGCATACCAAATTGCAACCCTATTCCCTATGTAGTGCACTACTTTTGACCAGGCCCCATAGGGTTAGTGCACTACATAGAGACACTTTATAGGGAATAGGGTGCTATTTGGGATGTAGTCAGGATACAGCCTGGCCTCTCAGAGTTCACCTTTGTTCTAGCTATCTGAAAGGCAGGCGGCTAATTGTGTGACAAGGGTCAGGTTGGGGAGGGGAGGAGACTGTCTGAATTGTACCTCTCTCTGTCTTCTTAAAGCCACACGCCTGGCTCACTTGTCAAACACACTGCAGCAATCCAGATGAAATTAGGAACAGAGAGGGAGGGAGGGAGGGAGGGAGGGAGGGAGGGAGGGAGGGAGGGAGGGAGGGAGGGAGGGAGGGAGGGGGAGGGAGGGAGGGAAGGAAGGAGAAGGCACTCTCTTTTCTCTTCTTTCTGCTGGAAGTGGTAGTTTTGTGTTTCTTTGTTCTATTGTCGTGAAATTTGAGATGAGCTGAAAACATGTGGGAGGAGTACGGGGGGCGAGGCGGCTGGTGGGAGGAGTACGGGGACGAGGCGGCTGGTTGGAGGAGTACGGGGACGAGGCGGCTGGTTGGAGGAGTACGGGGGCGAGGCGGCTGGTTGGAGGAGTACGGGGGCGAGGCGGCTGGTTGGAGGAGGGGGGGGACGAGGCGGCTGGTTGGAGGAGGGGGGGGGACGAGGCGGCTGGTTGGAGGAGTACGGGGGCGAGGCGGCTGGTTGGAGGAGTACGGGGGCGAGGCGGCTGGTTGGAGGAGTACGGGGGACGAGGCGGCTGGTTGGAGGAGTACGGGGGACGAGGCGGCTGGTTGGAGGAGTACGGGGGTGAGGCGGCTGGTTGGAGGAGTACGGGGGCGAGGCGGCTGGTTGGAGGAGGGGGGGGACGAGGCGGCTGGTTGGAGAGTACGGGGGCGAGGCGGCTGGTTGGAGGAGTACGGGGGCGAGGCAGCTGGTTGGAGGAGGGGGGGGACGGGCGCGGCTGGTTGGAGGAGTACGGGGGACGAGGCGGCTGGTTGGAGGAGTACGGGGGCGAGGCGGCTGGTTGGAGGAGTACGGGGGCGAGGCGGCTGGTAGGATGAGAAGACAGGGGAACTACAAGGCCTGTGAGAGGATGATAACTCTCACACAGCATATTTCTAGTATTTCTCTATTTCTCTATTTTCTTCTCAAACCCCCTCTGGTGTGTCTAATGACGTGTTGCTGGGCTTCATGTGCCGGGAGAGGAGGATGGACGAACAATACACAAGAAGAAGAACATCAAGTATAACGCCTCAGTACCCGAAAATGCAAACGTTGTAAAACTCTCTGCCACATTCTGTTTTCCACCATTCAGTTCATTTGACCATGACAATGCATTGCCTGAGTACCTGAAGACTTGCATTAGCTCCCCAAGTAAATGCCCAGGCTTTAGGATCAGCTGGCTTATACAGTCTTATGGCATGCAGGAGACCCTGGTCGGACAAATAACAAAAAACAAATGGTTCCTATGTGACTGTAGTAGCATGTAGACCAGGCCTGCATCTCAAATGGCACCCTATTCCATATTTAGTGCACTACTTTTGACCAGCACCCATAGATCTCTGATCAAAAGCATTGCACTATAGAGAGAACAGGGTGCCATTTGGGACACAGCCCAGAGATCAGACCACCTCACTATAAGTGGTTAATTGGTGTCCTTGGCTGATACATAGTTCTGGGACACAGAGGGTCAGTGTTTGCTGTGGGCTTTGGCAAGCTGCACTACGCTGTGTAGAGCAGTACTGTAGATACCCATTGGAGCTGGCTGTGGAGACCAGTACTGTAGATACCCATTGGAGCTGGCTGTGGAGACCAGTACTGTAGATACCCATTGGAGCTGGCTGTGGAGACCAGTACTGTAGATACCCATTGGAGCTGGCTGTGTAGACCAGTACTGTAGATACCCATTGGAGCTGGCTGTGGAGACCAGTACTGTAGATCCCCATTGGAGCTGGCTGTGTAGACCAGTACTGTAGATCCCCATTGGAGCTGGCTGTTTAGACCAGTACTGTAGATACCCATTGGAGCTGGCTGTTTAGAGCAGTACTGTAGATACCCATTGGAGCTGGCTGTTTAGACCAGTACTGTAGATACCCATTGGAGCTGGCTGTGGAGACCAGTACTGTAGATACCCATTGGAGCTGGCTGTTTAGACCAGTACTGTAGATCCCCATTGGAGCTCGCTGTTTAGACCAGTACTGTAGATACCCATTGGAGCTGGCTGTTTAGACCAGTACTGTAGATACCCATTGGAGCTAGTAGGTGATGATCATTGACAGATATGACAGGGTTTAATGCCTCAGAAGAAAGAAAAAAAGCACTTTAAACATCTTTTGATCTGTCATTGTGTAAAAACAATATCAAACACAGTTCATAACAGATCTTCCCCCTCTCTCAGTATCTCTCCTGACAGCTCTTACAGTGCAGGGCTTTTTATTTTTTCCATAATGTGTTCTTTCAGGAGGGTAGTGTTCAGTGGCGATTTTAGCATGTACATCTTGGTGGGGCAAACTCCCAAAAATGTTTTTAGATGCATGCCAGCAAAGCCACTACACAACACAACACAACACAACACTAAATAATACATTATTGCACTATAATGGTGACAAATGGTTCCCACAAACTGTTAGGGCCTCCATAACGCTGTCCCAACTGCAGAGCTTTCTGTTCCGCACCATGGAGTGAATCCTTACCCGACCACCAAATAGTTCATTTACTGCCTTTAAAAAAAAAAACATAGCTGATATGGCTGACTTGCTTAAACAAATGTGGTTTCTACTGACAATTGAGATGTACAAACTATGGCATAATGGGACGACGAGTGGATAAGAGGCAATCCGTAATTTAGATTAAGACATTAATGAGCGAGCTAGGACGGACGTAGTCAATATAACTATTTGTTCAGCACTTTTGAAATGTACAGCGACAGAATTCAGAACATGGGCCGTTCTTACAGTGTTCTCCCTGTACACCAAGTCAGAACCGTAGGATAAATAAAGGGGGCATATAAGCAGACAATGAAAGCTCTTACAATATTCGATGATGACATTTCTCTAAAAAAACAGGCTATAGGCTACATGTGCACCACCAAGTCAGAACAGTAGGCTAAGTTATGAGGGGGAAAGGGACCGAATTATTAGGGTGAGGCACATGGGCTACTAACAGCTTACTACACAACATACACTTAGTATTACTTTCTTAGCTACAGTATACATATCTCCCTGGCATATTACATCATTTATGCAGCAGCATACAATACCTTTTTGGACTCACCTTGTTGTGCTGTGCTCACTTGAACAGGAAGGTGGCACGACGGTCCTTAGTGGGACAATTTTGTTATCAAACTTTGTCATCAAAGTCTGGCATTCTCTGGATTTATGGTGCTTCAAGACAACTGGGAACTCTGTATATAGTATGTATAAGCTGGAAGTAGAGGCCTAAGCGTTGTTGTTCACTAGTTTACTCCAATTAGGGAAGGGGTGGAGGGGTTGGAAAGTAATAAAGGGAAATATATTTTTTTTAAAGGATATGTATATATATGTATTTATATGTATGTGTATATGTATGTGTATATGTATGTGTATATGTATGTGTGTATATATATATATAGATATTTGCGAGAAAAAAAAACATATGTGGGATTGGAAGTGATGCAGACAATTACATTGATGGAAGTTACAATCTATCTGCAATATTAAAGCTGATCTACCCCCTAAGAAAAAAAAATCATAAAAAATACTCTAGAGACAGCATGTTCTGCTTCCCAAATGGCACTGTGTTAGCTATATAATGCACGGCTTTAAACAGGGCCCATAAGGAATACCATAAGGAATACCATAGGGAATACCATAGGGAATACCATAAGGAATACCATTGGGAATACCATAAGGAATACCATAGGGAATACCATTGGGAATACCATAGGGAATACCATAAGGAATACCATAGGGAATACCATTGGGAATACCATAGGGAATACCATTGGGAATACCATAAGGAATACCATAGGGAATACCATTGGGAATACCATAAGGAATACCATAGGGAATACCATTGGGAATACCATAGGGAATACCATTGGGAATACCATTGGGAATACCATAAGGAATACCATAGGGAATACCATAAGGAATACCATAGGGAATACTGCATGACTGTAGCGGGTTTACTAACGCATTAGTTCTCTTTGCTATGATGTAACTTTAGCTGATATGGGGACAACGATGTAGACTGTGTGTAGCTGTTTGGCTTGGAAAGGTTTGTTCGCCTGGTCACATACAGCTGATGTGTTGAGCATTGAAGTCCACAAGCGAAGGGAAGAGCAGGAATACAACGTGGCTGTTATGACAGTGAACTCTGTTTACGGGTGATCAGGGGTGTATTCATTCCGCCGATTCTGTTGAAAAACATTTCTAAAACGGAAGCGAACGGAACAAAACGGGGATAAACATACCTGAATTTGTCCAACAGAAACTCTCGTTTGCAACTGTTGGACTAATGAATACACCCTTTATCAGCTAGATGCAGGCAAGAGTGTGCAAGGCGGTATTGAATGTCACTGTCTGTCACATCAAATCTGTCTCTCGACCTGTGTGCACCTACGTTGTAAACTTTCATTCGTAGGCTAGGTTGTAGCAACCTCATGATGGGTACAGGGAACATGTGGGTATCATGTAGTAGCCTAAACCTATCACTGTTACATAGGAGAAAAAAAAAAGGGTCCTCCAACATCTTAAACGGCACTGACCGCAACTGCTGTCAACACATACTGAACAGCTAACTGTCACGGATCCCCCCCCCCCCCGGTACTGCTGTCAACACATACTGAACAGCTAACTGTCACGGACCCCCCCCCCCCCCCCCCCCCCCCCCGGTACTGGTACTGCTAACTGTCAACCATACTGAACACAGCTAACTGTCACTGGATCACGGACCCCCCCCCCCCCCCCCCCCCGGTACTGCTGTCACGGACCCCCCCCCCCCCCCGGTACTGCTGTCAACACATACTGAACAGCTAACTGTCACGGATCCCCCCCCCCGGTACTGCTGTCAACACATACTGAACAGCTAACTGTCACGGAGCTAACTGTCCCCCCCCCCCCCTGCGGTACTGCTGTCAACACATACTGAACAGCTAACTGTCACGGATCCCCCCCCGGTACTGCTGTCAACACATACTGAACAGCTAACTGTCACGGAACCCCCCCCCCCGGTACTGGCTGTCAACACATACTGGTAACTGTCACGGATGTACTGCTGTCAACACATACTGAACAGCTAACTGTCACGGATCCCCCCAACCGGTACTGCTGTCAACACACACATACTGAACAGCTAACTGTCACGGATCCCCCCCTGGTACTGCTGTCAACACATACTGAACAGCTAACTGTCACGGATCCCCCCCCGGTACTGCTGTCAACACATACTGCTGTCAACACATACTGAACAGCTAACTGTCACGGATCCCCCCCCGGTACTGCTGTCAACACATACTGAACAGCTAACTGTCACGGATCCCCCCCGGTACTGCTGTCAACACATACTGAACAGCTAACTGTCACGGGATCCCCCCACGGGTACTGCTGTCAACTGAACATACTGAACAGCTAACTGTCACGGATCCCCCCCCGGTACTGCTGTCAACACATACTGAACAGCTAACTGTCACGGATCCCCCCCGGTACTGCTGCTCATTCCGTTCACCAGCTCCGGAGGTCTACGTCACCGGCCTTCTAGGTGTCAATTAACTAGATCATTACCACCAACCCCGGACTGTCTTGTCTCATTACCACACCTGGTTCCCATTTCCCCCTGATTGGTATGTGTGTATATATGTGCCCTCTGTTCCCCATTGTCCTTGTCGATTATTGTCCCCATGTCCGTTGGTCTCGTGAGTACATTGTATTACGGGTTACATACCGTGGGATTTTGCACTTGTTATTACGGGTCTCGTCCCGTGTATTATTTAGAGGTTCACGCCTCGCTCTTCTGTTTGGGTTCATCCCTTTGTTATATATATGTGTGTTTGTTTTGGGCTTCGTCCCTGTCGTTGTTCATGACGTACCTTGTGTTGGGTGGAGTAATAAAACCCCTATTACATATTCCTGCGCCTGTCTCCTATCAGTATACGACGTGACACTTACGTTACAGACAGGAGCATTCTACATGGCAAACCCAATCCAAACTCATCTCCCGGCATGTCCAGCCCAACCATTATCTCAGCCAATTATGGCTAGCGGGAAGGTTCCTGTCTTTTTCCATGGCTAAACCAACTAGGCTGGTAATTTAACAATGTTATTCATATTTATGGATGGAATACAAGTTTGTTATTAAGGCACATGAAAGTTCACATGTTCCAGAAGGCATTTCTGGCCCAAAAAAAATGCATTTTGTATAACAAATAAATGTTTACGTTCAAATACTGCTCCTGTGAAGTACTGACGTGCGACCTACGGCCTAGTTTCCTGAAACGAGTCACAAATACAGTACATTTCCCTGTCCCATATTCTCTCTGTTTATCCTCTTCCCTCTATACTGGGTTCTATGTGGATCCTCTATATTTTCATGAGCATAAGAGAGGAATGTACACTACTATAAAAACCTCTTCATCTTTAAAGGCCCAGTGCAGTTATAAACGTGATTCCACACCATGAGGTTGGAATAATACTGTGAAATGGTGAAAATTATGATAGTGCCCTTTTAGTGTAAGAGCTGTTTGAAAAGACCGCCTGAAATGTCTTCCTGTTTTGGAGAGATGGTGTTTTGGCCTGCCTGGTGACATCACCAGGAGGTACAATTTGTTAGTAGACCAATAAGAAATAAGAGTTCCAAACCTCTCGGCCAATAACAGCTAGTTTTCAGGTTTCCCCTCCCCACTCAGGCCACTCCCAGACAGTCCTAAGCTTGAAAAATTGCTCTTTGCTAAGAAGCTTTAAAAAAAAGAAAAAAAAGAAAAATCACATTAAAGTACTTCATTGTTACACAGAAATGATTTAATGTTGAGATAAAAACACCTGCATTGGACCTTTAATAAAAGTTGAGTTTGCTCCTCTGCTGTGAGACCAGATCAGTCCATATCTCTCCTGATATCTCCACTCTAAAGCTGATACAATGTTAATGGGGCATCTAACGTAATTTCTTACAGTATCCTCTTTATCTGGCCTCAGGAGAGTAGCTGGAAATAGAGCTATGTCAAAGATAACCCATCCGCAGTAGGCTCTCACAGTCTAAACCTGACATCTGAACCTAAAATACCTCTCTGACAGTCTCTCAGTCTCAACCTGACATTTGAACCTAAAATACCTCTCTGACAGACTGACAACTGAACTGGCTCCAAATGACTAAGGAGTGTCTATAACGTGAGATGCTCTGTGTGTGTTGATGATCCTTTCCACCGCACCGTTTTAGAAAATATATAACTTTAGCCATCGAGAACTACAAAAGTTGTTCTACTTTTCTCAACATTGATGCCCTGAATTTAGCAGGCATTATCAACATTTACATTTTAGCAGACACTCTTATCCAGAGCAATTAGGGTTAAGTGCCTTGCTCAAGGGCACATCGACAGATTTTTCACCTAGTCGGCTCGGGGATTAGAACCAACAACTGGCACAACGCTCTTAACCACTATGCTACCTGCCGCCCCAACAACAGATCACTTGGAAAAAGTTATGGGAGACTTTCAACACAGTGTGAAAAGGAGTGACTTTACACAATGCTGGCCAAACAAGATGTAGCTACAAACAGAACGGAGTTAAGTGGTTCCAGTCTTCTGTGAAGCATTCATCCAGATATTATACGGTTCTAATTTTGTCAGAAAGTTGTTTTCATTGTAAGTTAAAGCGTACTGTTAGCTAGCTAGCGAACGTTAGCTTGCTGGCTCGCTAGATAACGTTATGTGTACCGTTGAAGTCGGAAGTTTACATACACCTTAGCCAAATACATTTAAACTCAGTTTTTCACAATTCCTGACATTTAATCCTAGTAAAAATTCCCAGTTAGGATCAACACTTTATTTTAAGAATGTGAAATGTCAGAATAATAGTAGAGAGAATGATTTATTTCAGCTTTTATTTCTTTCATCACATTCCCAGTGGGTCAGAAGTTTACATACACTCAATTAGTATTTGGTAGCATTGCCTTTAAATTGTTTAACTTGGGTCAAACATTTCGGGTAGCCTTCCACAAGTTTCCCACAATACGTTAGGTGAATTTTGGCCCATTCCTCCTGACAGAGCTGGTGTAACGGAATCAGGTTTGTAGGCCTCCTTGCTCGCACATGCTTTTTCAGTTCTGCCCACAAATGTTCTATAGGATTGAGGTCAGGGCTTTGTGATGGCCACTCCAATACCTTGACTTTGTTGTCCTTAAGCCATTTTGCCACAACTTTGGAAGTATGCTTGGGGTCATTGTCCATTTGGAAGACCCATTTGCGAACAAGCTTTAACTTCCTGACTGATGTCTTGAGATGTTGCTTCAATATATCCACATAATTTTCCTTCCTCATGATGCCATCTATTTTGTGAAGTGCACCAGTCCCTCCTTCAGCAAAGCACCCCCACAGCATGATGCTGCCACCCCCGTGCTTCATGGTTGGGATGGTGTTCTTCGGCTTGCAAGCAACCCCCTTTTTCCTCCAAACAAAACGATGGTCATTATGGCCAAACAGTTCTATTTTTGTTTCATCAGACCAGAGGACATTTCTCCAAAAAGTACGATCTTTGTCCCCATGTGCAGTTGCAAACCGTAGTCTGGCTTTTTTATGGCGGTTTATGGAGCAGTGGCTTCTTCCTTGCTGAGCGGCTTTCAGGTTATGTCGATATAGGACTCGTTTTACTGAGGATATAGATACTTTTGTACCTGTTTCCTCCAGCATTTTCACAAGGTCCTTTGCTGTTGTTCTGGGATTGATTTGCACTTTTCGCACCAAAGCACGTTCATCTCTAGGAGACAACGCGTCTCCTTCCTGAGCAGTATGACGGCTGCGTGGTCCCATGGTGTTTATACTTGCGTACTATTGTTTGTACAGATGAACGTGGTACCTTCAGGTGTTTGGAAATTGCTCCCAAGGATGAACCAGACTTGTGGAGGTCTACAATTTTTTTCTGAGGTCTTGGCTGATTTATTTTGATTTTCCCATGATGTCAAGCAAAGAGGCACTGAGTTTGAAGGTAGGCCTTGAAATACATCCACAGGTACACCTCCAATTGACTCAAATGATGTCAATTAGCCTATCAGAAGCTTCTAAAGCCATGACATCATTTTCCGGAATTTTCCAAGCTGTTTAAAGGCACAGTCAACTTAGTGTATGTAAACTTCTGACTCACTGGAATTGTGATACAGTGAATTATAAGTGAAATAATCTGTCTGTAAACAATTGTTGGAATAATTACTTGTGTCATGCACAAAGTAGATGTCCTAACTAACTTGCCAAAACTATAGTTTGTTAACAAGACATTTGTGGAGTGGTTAAAAAACGAGTTTTAATGACTCCAACCCAAGTGTATGTAAACTTCTGACTTCAACTGTATGATCTGTGTAGTAATATTATTCGAATCAGAAATCCATTTGCATTGCTAGTTATAGCCTAATGTTAGCTTGCTAACATTGAACCTAGTTGATTAGCTTTAGCTACCTGCAGATTCACACTACAGCTATGACAATGTTTGTATTGGTAGTAGTATGAGTTGGGATTATGCCGGTTCATTGTTTAGCTAGCCAGCTAACTACATGTCTAAACATATGACTCCACTTCGCCAGATGATTACATGACCCATCTAGTTAGCCTGGTGTGTCTGGGGGTGATTACATGACCCATCTAGTTAGCCAGGTGATTACATGACCCATCTAGTTAGCCAGGTGTGTCTGGGGGTGATTACATGACCCATCTAGTTAGCCAGGTGATTACATGACCCATCTAGTTAGCCAGGTGTGTCTGGGGGTGATTATGGCCATCTATTTTATTTCATGAACATGTGTACATGTCTAGACAATAGTGACCCGTCCACTTAGCTAGATGGGGGGTGGTTTTAGCATTTCCTTCACATGATCCATCAATTTAGACACGTGTGTCGGCTAAGCATCATCTAATAATTGTGAAAATGAATACAATATTTTTATCTGGACACTTTCTGTTTTTGATATTGCTACTATGCAAGTAACCATTTCACTGTACCGTTTACACCTTCTGTATCCTGTGCATGTGACAAATACATTTACATTGTATTTGATATAGTGTGTGTTTACCAGAGACGGTAATGTGAAGAACAACTTGACCTGCACCAAAGTCAGATTAGGATATAGGCCAAGGACTAGATAAAGTGTATTTTTATCTAGTGTTTTTCCTTATTGTAGGCTACTACTTTTACCACTTTTAGTCTTGAAATCTTTGGTTGTTTACTAAACTACTCACTCTGTTTAGCACATGGCCTCTTATGTGAATCCTTAAAGAGATGGGCGGGGCTAAGGCTTTAGAGGGTGTGAACGATGCTGAATGGGTGTAGACAAAGAAGAGCTCTCCAGCTCTCAAATTTTGCTGCATAGGTCCGAATCGAGGCGGTCGGTCACATATTGTCGCAAAACATCAGATAATGAACTTGGCGAGTTTGCTCTTCAGAATGATTAGTTTGAACAAAACTGGATGAAGAGTGTTGCTGCTGAAAAACAGCACTGAACCATTTTTAGACAAGATAGAGGTAATAAAAAAAAATAAAAAAACATTACCTGAAATGTTTGACAAATCAAGTCAAAAGCACTCAGTGGTGCCATTGTGGTTCTCTAAACACCGGAGACAAGCACAATAAGAGGTAGGAAAATGTTACAAAAACACAACGAATTAGTTTGACTCAACATCAATGCATTGTCACTATACATTAGAATCCATAGGACTCCTTGGGAATTATGAAGCGTACTGTAAAGCACAGGAACATCTAGCTAGTCCCCATGCTGGCTGTGTTGTCATGATTCATTCTGAAGGAGAAGGAGCTGAATGTGTTCCAGCGAGCCCTGCCTGGGCCCTGCCTGCGCTCCTCGTGGCACACACAGACACACAACCACACACATATGCACACACGCACAGACACACACGCATGCACACACAAATGCACACGCACACACACATATGCACACACGGAAACATACAAACACTGTCTCCTCTCCTCCTGGCCTTGCCAAGGAGAGCCACTGACTGGCTTTAAGTTGTGAATATTTAATGTTCAGTTCAGAACCCATTTCACCACTAAAGGATCTGTATGCATTCCAAATAGCACCCTATTTCCTAGGACGAGGACCAGGACGAGGACCAGGACGAGGAACAGGAAGAGGAACAGGAAGAGGTACAGGAACAGGAACAGGACGAGGAACAGAACGAGGAACAGGACGAGGAACAGAAAGAGGTACAGGACGAGGAACAGGACGAGGAACAGGAAGAGGAACAGGACGAGGCCAAGAACGAGGACCAGGACGAGGAACAGGACGAGGACCAGGACGAGGAACAGGACGAGGAACAGGACGAGGACCAGGACGAGGACCAGGACGAGGAACAGGAAGAGGAACAGGAAGAGGAACAGGAAGAAGAACAGGAAGAGGTACAGGAAGAAGAACAGGAAGAGGTACAGGAAGAGGAACAGGAAGAGGAACAGGACGAGGAACAGGACGAGGAACAGGACGAGGACCAGGACGAGGACCAGGACGAGGAACAGGAAGAGGAACAGGAAGAGGAACAGGAAGAGGAACAGGAAGAGGAACAGGAAGAGGTACAGGAAGAGGAACAGGAAGAGGAACAGGATGAGGAACAGAACGAGGAACAGGACGAGGAACAGAACGAGGTACAGGACGAGGAACAGGACGAGGAACAGGAAGAGGAACAGGACGAGGACCAGGACGAGGACCAGGACGAGGAACAGGACGAGGAACAGGACGAGGACCAGGACTAGGAACAGGACGAGGACCAGGACGAGGACCAGGAAGAGGAACAGGAAGAGGAACAGGACGAGGAACAGGAAGAGGAACAGGACGAGGAACAGGAAGAGGAACAGGACGAGGAACAGGAAGAGGAACAGGACGAGGAACAGGAAGAGGAACAGGAAGAGGAACAGGAAGAGGAACAGGACGAGGTACACTCCTCCGTGTGTAGCCAGTTGATGTGATAACTGTCTTGTGGGTTGACAGAAATACTTCCCCAAAACGTTCTCAATTAAATGTTAACTGCAAAGTAGGCATACCTGGCAGAAGTATATCATGAGGAAGTATATCATGAGGAAGTATATCATGAGGAAGTCTATCATTTGTATCTATTATTTGTTATTTGCAAACTTTGCCATAAAATGAGTAGCAGCAGTACAGAACCATCACTAGACCAGCACATTAGATTCGTAATTAAAGGGCCAGATGCACAATTAAAGGGACAGATGCCCAATTAAAGGGCCAGATGCACAATTAAAGGGCCAGATGCCCAATTAAAGGGCCAGATGCACAATTAAAGGGGAATTACACTAAAAAATAAATAAAAAATCATTTTCTTCCAAACCTGAAATAAATGGTCTTCTGATGTGATTTAAGCATTGCCATGGACTCAGAACATCTATTTTCGTTGTTTCTCTACGAACAATTGTAATTTTGAGAGTGAAAAACAAACAAATATCTAAAACCATGACAAATAAAACTGAGAAAACATAACTTGCGAAAATATAAAAAATCATTTGGGGAAGAAATCGCAGATTTTATAGGGCCCCCATTTGAGTTTTTTTTATTAACCATTATTTAGTGACAGAAAACATAGGACACTACTTTCTCTTTAAGGACCCTGGGAAGAGTTGCAGGGGAGAGGAGAAGAGAAGAATGGGCCTATTTGATAGGTAGAAAGAAATGAGTAGCTCACATGTCAGAAGAGGCTGGAGAACACTGGTTTAGTGTGATATTATCAGGTGGATTATCTGTTTAGTGTGATATTATCAGGTGGATTATCTGTTTAGTGTGATATTATCAGGTGGATTATCTGTTTAGTGTGATATTATCAGGTGGATTATCTGTTTAGTGTGATATTATCAGGTGGATTATCTGTTTAGTGTGATATTATAAAATGGATTATCTGTTTAGTGTGATATTACAAGTGTGGAATATCTGTTTAGTGTGATATTATAAAGTGGATTATCTGTTTAGTGTGATATTACAAGTGTGGATTATCTGTTTAGTGTGATATTATAAAGTGGATTATCTGTTTAGTGTGATATTACAAGGTGGATTATCTGTTTAGTGTGATATTACAAGGTGGATTATCTGTTTAGTGTGATATTATAAGGTGGATTATCTGTTTAGTGTGATATTACAAGGTGGATTATCTGTTTAGTGTGATATTATAAGGTGGATTATCTGTTTAGTGTGATATTATAAAGTGGATTATCTGTTTAGTGTGATATTATAAAGTGGATTATCTGTTTAGTGTGATATTATAAAGTGGATTATCTGTTTAGTGTGATATTATAAAGTGGATTATCTGTTTAGTGTGATATTATAAGGTGGATTATCTGTTTAGTGTGATATTATAAAGTGGATTATCTGTTTAGTGTGATATTATGAAGTGGATTATCTGTTTAGTGTGATATTATAAAGTGGATTATCTGTTTAGTGTAATATTATCAGGTGGATTATCTGTTTAGTGTGATATTATAAAGTGGATTATCTGTTTAGTGTGATATTATAAAGTGGATTATCTGTTTAGTGTGATATTATAAGGTGGATTATCTGTTTAGTGTGATATTATAAAGTTGATTATCTGTTTAGTGTGATATTATAAAGTGGATTATCTGTTTAGTGTGATATTATAAGGTGGATTATCTGTTTAGTGTGATATTATAAGGTGGATTATCTGTTTAGTGTGATATTATAAGGTGGATTATCTGTTTAGTGTGATATTATAAAGTGGATTATCTGTTTAGTGTGATATTATAAGGTGGATTATCTGTTTAGTGTGATATTATAAGGTGGATTATCTGTTTAGTGTGATATTATAAGGTGGATTATCTGTTTAGTGTGATATTATAATGGATTATCTGTTTAGTGTGATATTATAAAGTGGATTATCTGTTTAGTGTGATATTATAAGGTGGATTATCTGTTTAGTATGATATTATAAAGTGGATTATCTGTTTAGTGTGATATTATAAGGTGGATTATCTGTTTAGTGTGATATTATAAAGTGGATTATCTGTTTAGTGTGATATTATAAGGTGGATTATCTGTTTAGTGTGATATTACAAGGTGGATTATCTGTTTAGTGTGATATTATAAGGTGGATTATCTGTTTAGTGTGATATTATAAGGTGGATTATCAGTTTAGTGTGATATTATAAAGTGGATTATCTGTTTAGTGTAATATTATCAGGTGGATTATCTGTTTAGTGTGATATTATAAAGTGGATTATCTGTTTAGTGTAATATTATCAGGTGGATTATCTGTTTAGTGTGATATTATAAAGTGGATTATCTGTTTAGTGTGATATTATAAAGTGGATTATCTGTTTAGTGTGATATTATAAAGTGGATTATCTGTTTAGTGTGATATTATAAAGTGGATTATCTGTTTAGTGTGATATTATAAAGTGGATTATCTGTTTAGTGTGATATTATAAGGTGGATTATCTGTTTAGTGTGATATTATAAAGTGGATTATCTGTTTAGTGTGATATTATCAAGTGGATTATCTGTTTAGTGTGATATTATAAAGTGGATTATCTGTTTAGTGTGATATTATAAAGGTGGATTATCTGTTTAGTGTGATATTATAAAGTGGATTATCTGTTTAGTGTGATATTATAAAGTGGATTATCTGTTTAGTGTGATATTATAAAGTGGATTATCTGTTTAGTGTGATATTATAAAGTGGATTATCTGTTTAGTGTGATATTATAAAGTGGATTATCTGTTTAGTGTGATATTATAAATTATGGATTATCTGTTATCTGTAGTGTGATATTATAAGGTGGATTATCTGTTTAGTGTGATATTATAAGGTGGATTATCTGTTTAGTGTGATATTATAAGGTGGATTATCTGTTTAGTGTGATATTATAAGGTGGATTATCTGTTTAGTGTGATATTATAAGGTGGATTATCTGTTTAGTGTGATATTATAAGGTGGATTATCTGTTTAGTGTGATATTTATAAGTGGATTATCTGTTTAGTGTGATATTATAAAGTGGATTATCTGTTTAGTGTGATATTATAAAGTGGATTATCTGTTTAGTGTAATATTATCAGGTGGATTATCTGTTTAGTGTGATATTATAAGGTGGATTATCTGTTTAGTGTGATATTATCAAGTGGATTATCTGTTTAGTGTGATATTATCAGGTGGATTATCTGTTTAGTGTGATATTATAAGGTGGATTATCTGTTTAGTGTGATATTATAAAGTGGATTATCTGTTTAGTGTGATATTATAAAGTGGATTATCTGTTTAGTGTGATATTATCAAGTGGATTATCTGTTTAGTGTGATATTATAAGGTGGATTATCTGTTTAGTGTGATATTATCAAGTGGATTATCTGTTTAGTGTGATATTATAAAGTGGATTATCTGTTTAGTGTGATATTATAAAGTGGATTATCTGTTTAGTGTGATATTATCAAGTGGATTATCTGTTTAGTGTGATATTATAAAGTGGATTATCTGTTTAGTGTGATATTATAAAGTGGATTATCTGTTTAGTGTGATATTATAAGGTGGATTATCTGTTTAGTGTGATATTATAAGTGTGGGGTGGTTCATTTATACAAACCCTGAAAAAAGGTTGCGGAATGTATGGTAATAATGTCATTTCAATACTGAATTATAAAACAAACATGCCCCAGAGTAACACACACACACCACACGAGCACAGTCGCTCACACACACACACACACACACACACACACACACACACACACACACACACACACACACACACACACACACCAGCCGTTGTGTGTATTGCTGCTGCTGCTGTGAGGGGTTGCTGGTGTGCTAAGGAGGAGAGGTGGGGGAAGCTGTGCGTCGACTCAGTTGAATTGCAGCCCTGGGGGCATCATGCAGCCTGGACACAGAGACGTAATGAGGAAAGGTCAGTGTGTCTCTGCCCGTGTCCCAATGGGCCCTGGTCAAAAAAGCAGTGCACTTTACAGACAATAGGATGCCTATTTGGGATGCACCTCTCTTTCTCATCTTGTCAACAACAACAAATCCCTGGACCTGTCTGTGTGCCAGCCAGCCAGACACACACACACACACACACACCATGAGTAATACAGTAGGAATGAGACAGAGTGATTAGAGCCAGTCTGTGTGGTCTATTTAGTCAAGGAGTTTAGTGTGTTACATAGGATAAATAGATGCTTAGCTAATTGGATGATCGTGATAATAAAACTGGATTTCTCTTCAAGGTTGAGCTGGCACAGACAACCAGACAAAAACACACACACACACACACACACACACACATACAGGCACGCACACACGCACACACGCACACAGGCACGCATGTGCACGTATACACACACACACGCACACACACACACACACGTCCACCCCCCATATGCACATACACACTCTAATGGTGAGGGTCTGAGTAGGCCCAGTGGACCCTGTCAGGCATCCCATAATAGGCTGAGCCAGAATAGAACACCTCTGGGTTGCTAAGCACTTCTCCTAGACAGTAATTGATGGCCAATTAACAAATCAGAGAAGAGGGTTGATCACACAGTGGGAGGACAGGAATGAACCATCCCAAAATGACTAGCTATATGAAGAAGTTACATCTAGTTACCACTGATCTGGGTTCAGATTTGTTTGAATCGCCATAATGGTTAAGGTTAGGATTAGGGACAGAGACACCTGGTAATAGAGAATATATCTGTGGTTAGGTTAATATCTGATAATAAAATATATCTGTGGTTAGTTAGTAATAGATAATAGATCTGTGGTTAGTTAATAATAGATCTGTATGAAGATTGTGGTCAAGGAGGAGACAAACAGGAATGTGTATAAAATATTACATGGCTCTGTTGAAAACAATTTCGCACATATTTATACCAGCTGGATCTTGCAGTTGTCTAAAAAGAGCAGCACCCTGTGAAAGGCAATAGATGTAGTGCTAAATATGTGTAAATGTCTCTGCTTCCTGACGTGGGCTGGGCCCTGGGAACGAACACTGTATAATAATGTATACTGTACACAATAACATCACTGAATACAACATATACACTACCTACTCATTCAAGGGTTTTTCTTTATTTTTACTATTTTGTACATTGTAAAATAATAGTGAAGACATCAAAACTATGAAATAACACATATGGAATCAGGGTAGTAACCAAAAAATGGTTAAACAAATCAAAATATATTTTATATTTGAGATTCTTCAAAGTAGCCACCCTTTGCCTTGATGACAGCTTTGCACACTCTTGGCATTCTCTCAACCAGCTTCATGAGGTAGTCACCTGGAATGCATTTCAATTAACAGGTGTGCCTTCTTAAAAGTTAATTTGTGGAATTGCTTTCCTTCTTAATGCGTTTGAGCCAATCAGTTGTGTTGTGACAAGGTAGACAAGGTATACAGAAGATAGCCCTATTTCAGGAGTCTTACGGCTTGGGGGTAGAAGCTGTTAAGAAACTTTTTGGACCTAGACTTGGCGCTCCGGTACCGCTTCCCGTGCAGTAGCAGAGAGAACAGTCTATGACTAGGGTGGCTGGACTAGGGCTTTCCTCTGACACCGCTTGGTATCAAGGTTCGGGATGGCAGGAAGCTTGGGTTGTACACACTACCCTCTCTAGTGCCTTGCGGACTGAGGCCTAGCATTTGCCATACCAGGCGGTGATGCAACCAGTCAGGATGCTCTCGATGGTGCAGCTGTATAACTTTTTGAGGATCTGAGGACCCATGCCAAATCTTTTCAGTCTCATGAGGGGGAACAGGCTTTGTCGTGCCCTCTTCACGACTGTCTTAGTGTGTTTGGACCATGATAGTTTGTCAGTGATGTGTACGCCAAGGAACTTGAAGCTTTCCACCTTCTCCACTGCGGTCCCGTCGATGTGGATAGGGGGATGCACCCTCTGCTGTTTCCTGAAGTCCACGATCAGCTCTTTTGTTTTGTTGATGTTGAGTGAAAGGTTATTTTCCTGGCACCACACTGTCAGGTCTCTGACCTCCTTCCTATAGGCTGTCTCATCGTTGTCGGTGATCAGGCCTACCACTGTTGTGTCGTCTGCAAACTTAATGATGGTGTTGGAGTCGTGCTTGGGCATGCAGTCATGGGTGAACAGGGAGTACAGGAGGGGACTGAGCACGCACC